>CM076577.1:495945076-496184690 GCA_034641835.2 Pinus albicaulis
CCTGTAATAAAATCCATTGAAATCTCCTCCCAACGTTGACTTGGAATGGATAAAGGTTGTAGAAGACCCAGGGTCTTAATTCTCTCAACTTTATTTTTTTGGCAAACCAAACATTCCGCCACAAACTTTTGACTATCAAATTTAAGGGCATCTCAAAAAAATTCTTTCTTCACCCCGTGGTAAGTTTTTAAAAATCCTGAGTGTCCTAAAGGAGAAGTGTGCAATTCCAAAAGAATCTTTTGTTTTAGTTGGGAATTCTTACAAAGATATAAGCGATCTTTGTACCATAAGGAATAATTTTTCCAACTAAATGTATCAGATGTACTAGGATCTTGCTGCAACTTTTGAATGAGTATCCACACTTCTTCGTCCTTCTTCCATTCATCCCTTGCTTCAGTTATCCAATCTGGTTGGATAATAGAAATGGCACAAAGCAATGCTTCCACCTCTTCATTCTTTCTTGAGAGTGCATCTGCAACAACATTTAGCTTCCCATTTTTGTAGATGATTTCAAAGTCATAACCCAACATCTTTGTGACCCATTTTTGCTGCTCTTCTGAAGATAGTCTTTGTTCCAAAAAGTGTTTAAGACTATCATGATCAGTTTTTACCTTGAAGTGTCTTCCCATTAGGTAAGTTCGCCATTTCTTTAGTGCATGTAGTATTGCTAACGTTTCCTTCTCATAAATAGGTTTCTGTAAATACTTTCCTTTGATTGGACGACTTTCAAAAGCAATGGGTCTTCCTTCCTGCATTAAAACTGCACCAATTCCATTTCCTGAGGCATCACATTCCACAATAAAGGTTTTTGTGAAGTCTGGCGTAGCTAAGACCAGTGCTAGGCACATTTCCTTTTTAAGATGTTCAAAGGCCTTAGTTGCTTCAGGAGTCCATGAAAATGCATCTTTCTTCAATAATGTTGTTAGAGGTGCTGCTATTCTCCCATAATTCTTAACAAACTTGCGATAATACCCTGTTAACCCGAGAAATCCTCGCAACTTCTTTATGGTTGTGAGGACTTTCCATTCTGTCATGGTTAATTTTGTTAGGGTATATCTTAACACCCTCATGAGATACAATATGACCCGAGATTTTCCACCCTCCTTTTATTATAAAAAACATTTGGAGGTTTTTACATTTAATTAACATCTATAACGATCTATTTATTCCTTTCAACTATTGAACATGATCCTTCAAGACTTGTTGAAGATTGGTATATCATCATAAAATACTAACACAAATTTTCTAGGGAAGGGTTTGAAAATGGTGGAGGTGAGAACCTTAAAATGTAGAAGGTGCATTGGTAAGGCCAAAAGACATGACCAAAAATTCATAATGACCCTTATGAGTTATAAATTTTGTTTTCAGAATGTCTTTCATCTTCATTCTAATTTGATGATATCCTGAATGAAGATCCAACTGGGTGAAGTGAATTTCTCCATGTAATTCATCCAACAATTCATCAATGATAGGGATGGGAAATTTATCTTTAACAAGGAGCCTATTGAGATCCCTATAATACATACACATTCACCATGATCCATCCTTATTATGCACCAATAATACTAGAGCAAAGATAGAACTTTTAATAGGTTGAATTATACCAGCATCAAGCATTTCTACAACCATACGTCCAATTTCACTCTTCTCGGAATAGGAATATCTGTAAGGCCTGATGTTTGGAGGAACACTTCCTAGAATCAAATTAATAGCATGATCATGATCACACATAGGTGGGAGGAATTTGTGAGTCTCCAATACCTTTGAATGATTGTCCAAGGCTTTTTGGAAATCTAGACAAGTATATTATTTCGATATTGGAACCTCTAGTGATCATAATTATGAAATTATTACCTACTGTTCTTTCTTTATAATATTTTTCATACCATTATAGCTGATTATCTTTCTTTTGGTTTCCCCATGATACCCCGTAATTCAAATTCCTTTCCTTACCAAAAAAATTTCAAGAAACGTTCTTGAAAATTAAAAGCTATTGTACCCAAATATTGTAACCATTCAGTGTACATATGGTCAATTTCCAGACTCTTTAGTTTCGAGAGTTTTGATGTATTGTCGGAAAGTTCCCAATTTTTTCTCAATTTTTTTAATCCTGCCAAAAAGTGTCACTCTTGCAACACTACGATAAAAACATCGAAATAACAATGAAACCTTAACAAAGTCATAATAGAGACGAAACCTTAAAAACATCCTAATAGCAGCATCATCACTACCCAAAGTGTCGAAATAGCGACGAAATAGTGATGAGATCTTCAAAACATCAAAATAGTGATGTTTTCACTACCCAAAGTGTCAGAATAGCGACGAAATGTTAAAAACGTCAGAATTGCGATGAAATCTTCAAACCGTTGGAATAGCGACAAAATGTTCAAGACGTCGGAATTGCGACGTAATTTTCCAAACGTCGGAATTGCGACGAAATTTTCAAAACGTCAGGTTGGGTCATGCCATGTGAGGTTTAGGTTTGGTCGTGTCGGGTCGGGTAAGGTCGGTTCATGTCAGTTCAGGTCAGGTCGGGCCGTTTGAGGTCAAGTCATGTGACGGCGCCCAAGGAAACACATTCGTGTGGGTCAGGTTAGGTTGGGTCGTCATGTGAGGGCACCTAAGGAAACTCGTTCATGTGGGTCAGGTGGGGTCGAGTTGTGTCGTGTGAGGGTTCCTGAGGAAATGTGTTTGAGCAGTTCGGGTCAGGTTAGTTCGTGTGAGGATGCTAAAGGAAATGCGTGTGGGCAGGCCAGGTTAGTTTGTGTTGGGTCGTGTGAGGGCGCCCAAGGAAGCACATTCATCCAAGTCAGGTCAGGTAGTTTGAGGGAACTTAAGGAAACATGTTCGGGCGAGTTAGGTCAGGTTGTGCTGTGAAAGGGCACCCAAGGAAACACATTCAAGCTGGTCGAGGTAGGTCGGGTCATGTGAGGGTGGTCATATCTAAAATGCTAATTTGTGACCGCCCATGTGCCTTATGCACATTCGTACGATCCATTTTTTGTTTTCTCCCTCGTGCCTTCATTTAGGCGGGTCAGGTCATGCCATGTGAGGGCACCATAGGAAATGCGTTAAGCTCAGATCGTGTGAGGGAGGCTATATCAAAAATGCTAAGTTGTGACCAACCAAGTGCCTTGTGCATGTTTGTACGACCCGTTTGTCATTTTCTCCCTCGTGCCTTCAACATTCGGGTGGGTCGGGTTAGGTCGGGTCGTATGATGGCACCCAAGAAAACACGTTCAGTTCAGGTCAGGTTGGGTCATGCCGTACCATGAAGAGATCCAAGGAAACATGTTCGAGTGGGTCAAGTCAAGTCAGGTCATGTGAGGGCGCCCAAGGAACATTTCTAGGTCAGGTCGTGTCGGGTCATGTGAGGGTGCCCAAGGAAACGCATTCGAGCAAGTCAAGTTGGGTCCGGTCGGGTCGTGCCATGTGACGCCGCCCAAGGAAATGTGTTTGGGCGGGTCAGGTCGGGTCATGTCATGTGAGAGCGCCTAGGAAAACACGTTCGGGTAGGTTGGCTCGGGTTGAGTCGTGCCATGTGAGGGCACCTGAGGAAATGTGTTCGGGTGGGTTAGGTCATGTGAAGGCACCCAAGGAAATGTGTTTGGGTCAGGTCATGTGAGGGCGCCCAAGGAAACATGTTCATGAGGGTCGAGTCGAGTTGTGTGAGGGAACCTAAGGAAACGTGTTTGGGAAGGTTAGGTTAGGTCATGTCGTGTTAGGATGCCCAAGGAAACACGTTCAGGCGTGTTGGGTCGGGTCGTGTGAGGGTGTCGAAGAAAATGTGTTCATGTGGGTTAAGTCGAGTCGGTTCAGGTTGTATGAGGGCGCGTAGGAAAACGAATTTGGGTGGGTTGGGTCAGTTCAGGTTGGGTCGTGTGAGGGTGGTTGTATCAAAACATTGGGTAAGTTTGTGCCGCTTGAGGGTTAGGTCAAGTTGTGTTAGGTCAGGTCAAGTCAGGTCGTGTCAGGTTGGGTCAGGTCATGTCGTGTTAAGGCACTCGATGAACCATGTACAGGTGGGCCAGTTTGGGTCAGGTCGTGTGAGGGTGCCCAAGGAAATGTGTTTGGGTGGGCCATGTCGGTTCAGGTCGGGTCATGTGAAGGTACTCCAGGAAACACATTCATGTTGGTCGGGTCAGGTCATGTGAGGGCACATAAGTAAATGCATTCGGTGGGGGGTCAGGTCAGGTCATGCCATTTGAGGGCGCTGAAGGAAACGCGTTCAGGCAGGTCGGGTTAGGTTGTGTGAGGGAACCTAGGGAAACACATTCGGGCGGGTCGGATTGTGCCATGTGAGGGTGCCACAGGAAACACGTTCGGGTCAGATTGTGTGAGGGAGGCTGTATCAAAAATGCTAAGTTGTGACCACTCGTGTCCCTTGTGCATGTTCGTGCGACCTGTTTTATGTTTTCTCACTCGTGCCTTAATCGACATTCGGGTGGGTCGGGTAAGGTCGGGGTGTGTGATGGCACCCAAGGAAATGCATTCGGGTCAAATCAGGTCGGATCGTGTCATACTGTAAGGGCACCCAAGGAAACACGTTCGGGCGGGTCAGGTCAGGTCAGGTCATGTGAGGGCGCTCAAGGAACGCGTCAGGGTCGGGTCATGTCGGGTTGTGGGAGGGTGCCCAAGAACATGCATTTGAGTAGGTTGGGTCATGTCATGTGAGGGTGCCCAAGGAAAAAAGTTCAAGTGGGTCGGGTCGGGTCGTGTTGTGTGAGGGTACCCAAGGAAATGCGTTTGGGCGGGTCGTGTCATGTGAGGGCACCCAGGAAAACACATTCAGGCGGTTCGGGTCAGGTCATGTGCGGGCGCTGAAGGAAACATGTTCGTGTGGGTCAGGTTAGTTCGTGTGAGGGCACCTAAGGAAACGTATTCAGGCGAGTCAGGTCAAGTCGTGCCATGTGAGGGTGCCTAAGGAAATGCATTCAGTCGGGTCGATTTGGGTTGTGTGAGGGCGCCCAGGGAAACGCATTCTGGTAGGTTGGGTCGGGTCCTGCGAGGACGCCCAGGGAACACATTCGGGAAGGTTTGGTTGGGTTGGGCCGGGTCATGTGATGGTGGCCGTATAAAAAATGCTAAGTTGTGACTGCTCGTGTGCCTTGTGCACGTTTGTGTGATCCGTTTTTTGTTTGTTCCCTCCTGCCTTTGTTGAGAATGTGTTGGATTGTAAGCACAATCACAGGATCTAAATGTGAACAAATACACAACTAGATACTTGAAAAAAAAGAAAGAGAAGAGAATAAAATTATTGAGAAATTGAGTAATAAACCAAGGAGACTCTTTAGGATGCCAACTAATTCAAATTGGGTTGGGATTCCATGTGCATGCACTTGGTATATCTGAAAATCACTTTGCCTAGTTTACAAATAAGTCAAATTAGATTTGGAGACCCAAAATTAGAAAAATATTATAAATAGAGTGAACTAGAAGTAAGTGGAGTTACAAATCAATTATAACTAATTAATGACTCTCGCATGCAAAATACAAACAAGCTAAACTTAGTTCAACTCCAAAATAGGAATAAAAGCCAACTTAAAAAGGAGAGGAGAGAGAAAAATGATGGCCAACTCTTGCAAAGTAGGAAGGAAGTGCATACTCACTCTAGGAAGGTCTTTGAATTAGGTAGTATGAATCAATGGACTAGAATTATCCATTTAATCCTCCAACTAGAGTCTAGTTAGTGCCACATGTCATCCTAGGTGGCACCCCCTATTAAAATAGAAAACCCTAAAAATAGAGAATTTGAAAAAATGATAGGGAATGCCCAATAGTGAATTAAAATTTGTCATATGTGCCCATAATAATGTATGCAAGAGGGTATAATGATGGCCAAAGTGTGTACATTAATGAACTAATGAGTGTAATGTACCCCAACACCACCACACAACCAAACTAGGGAATATGATAATGAATGAGTCTTAGAAATTATTAGCCATGTTAAGTACTCATGTAAAATAAAAATCAATCAATGAGTCCCAATAATTTGCAACCATGTCAAGTACTCATGAAATAAATTATACAATACACAATATCAGAAGAGTAAGGTAAAGAGGGAAAACCTAGTGGGAATAAAACCACCCCTCAAATACAATACGTATTATGTCAACTAGGTAGTTGCTATGAAGAAGGATGGTTTTGCGACCCATTTTCCATTTTCTTCCTCGTGCCTTCGATGTTCGGGCGCGTTGGGTCGGGTGAGGGCACCCAAGGAAACGTGTTCGGCTAGGTCGGGTCAGGTCGAGTCAGGTCGGGTCGGGTTGTGTCGTGTGAGGGCGCCCAATGAAACACATTCCGGCAGGTCGAGTTGGGTCATGTCATGTCGTATCCAAGGGTGTGCTTTGCTTGGGGTTATTCTTAGTTTCTCCATAGTATCTACATTGGGTCATCATCCTTTCTTGATCGGGATATTGATGCCTTGGGATATTTTTTTCTTTTTGGAGTTGGCTCTAGTACAAGGTTGTGGGTTAGCCAATGGTGAATTTCTAGTACATAAGTGTGTGATTTCAAATTTATCAAGCATGCACAAGCCTGTAAAATTAAGGTATGGTAGACATTTTTTCTGGTGGACAGAGTTAGAGTTTGGTTGGATTTTTCTTGGTTACAAACAATGGTAAATAACCTGCATCAATGTTTCTTTCCTTTATGAAACAACCAACATTAATGCCTTCCAAAAAAAGCTCAAAATAGAAGCAAACAAGTCTCCATTATTATCAAGTCATGTTGGGGCACTAGGTTCTTTAATATAATCTATAAAAGAAAACACCTCCAACATTTCAGAATGAGGTATGAACAAAATGAACCATTACTTAGACTGCATTGTAAGCCAAGAAATCAAATTTATCAAAGTAGGGATCTACAATCCCAGTTTTTTGCAGTCTTCTCCATCTAACATTATAAGCATATTGGCCATTTACAAATGGAGTATGTTTACATAATTCCCTGCCCCTAACCCGTTTAGCCCCCCAAGCCCCTAAAACCCTAACCCATTTAACCCCCTAAACCCTAACCCCATAAACCCCTACACCCTAACCCTTATAAGTGTCCTCCATCATCAATGTCTGCAAAGTGCACGATCTTGGTCTAGTGTGTTCATCGATTTATTCCTCTATCATTGACACATCTGCAACATCCTATTCTACCCATGTCTCGGCTTATTCTTATTCATCACAATCTGCAACTCCATCATACTCCATTGCCAAACTAAGTCGAATAAGCTCTACTTCAACATTCTCCTCCAAGAGTTCAAGTTCAACACGAATCTGTGGGTGTTCTTCTTTCATACGCCTTAACCTGTACAAGGTCTGAAAAATCATCCATTGACATTCTTCCCAACTTGCCATCTCTTGTTATGCAGCTTCAACCCTCACCAATGTATTTCCCCTACCAATGTTTCATTGAGACCAACCAATATAATGTTTAAGCTTCGATACCAACTAGAGCCCCGTCGTTCTATTCAGTTCAGGCCAGGTCGGCTTGAGTCAAGTGAGGGCGCCCAAGGAAATGCATTCAGGTGGGTCGGGTGGGGTCATGCCGTGTACTGAGGGCGCCTAAGGAAACACATTTGGGGGGGTCGGGTAGGGTTGTATCATGTGAGGGCACCCAAGGAAATATGTTTGGGCGGGTCGGGTTGGGTCGGGTCGTGTGAGGGCACCTAGAGAGACGCGTTCGGGCGGGTTGGTTCGGGTCGGTTTGTGTGAGGGTTCCTAGTGAAATGCATTTGAGCGGGTCACAGGGTCGGGTCTGTCAGGGCGACCATATCAAAAATGCTAATTTGTGATTGCTTGTGTGCCTTGTGCATGTTCGTGCAACCCGTTTGCTATTTTCTCCCTTGTGCCTTCGTTCGGGCGGGTCGGGTCGTGACGTGTGAGGGCGCCCAAGGAAACGAAGTTTGATTAGGTTGGGCCTGGTCAAAGCTGTGAGGGCACCCAAGGAAACGCTGTCAGTCGAGTTAGGTCGCCGTTGTCACGTGAGGCCACCCAAGGAAATGGTGTTCGAGTCGGGTCGGGCTCTGCCGCGTGGTCATGTGAGCATGGCCATATGACAATGCTGTTGTGACCACCCATGTGCCTTGTGCATGTTCATGTGACTCGTTTGTTGTTAGCTCCCGTGTGCCTTCATTCGGGTGGGTCGGGTCATGCCATGTGAGGGTGCCCAAGGAAACATGTTCAGGTTGGGTTGGGTTGGGTCATGTGAGGGTGGCCATATAAAAAATTCTAAGTTGTGACCGCTCATGTGCCTTGTGCACATTTGCAACCCGTTTTCCATTTGGCACTCCTTTACTCCTTCGTTCGGGTGGGTTGGGTCATGCCGTGTGAGGGCACCCAAGGAAACATGTTTAGGTTAGGTTGGGTCGGGTCGTGTGAGGGAGTTCGTATCAAAAATTCTAAGTTGTGACTGCCTATGTCCCTTAATGTGCACGTTCATGCGACCCATTTGTCGTTTTATCCCTTTTTCCTTAGTTCGGGCAGGTCGGGTCGTGCCTTGTGAGGGCGACCAAGGAAACATGTTCGGGTTAGGTCGGGTCGTGTGTGTGGAAAATTGTAAGTTTTACAGATTAAATAATTTATATACACCTTAATATCTTATTTATTTATATTCAATTTTTAATTTAATATTATATATATATATGTTAAATATTATTATTTACATTTAAATTTAAATTTTTTATTTTTTATTTTACTTCCAATTCCCGCCTCAAAAAAATTTCACCCTTCACCTAGGCTCCCTATTCCTTCCTACAAAAAATACACCCTTTGAATCACTATTCTGAATGCGATGTCACTATTCTGCATGCAAACTCAGGTTGAACCCAACTTGACCCTACTGAACTGCTCGATGCCCTGCGAAACTTGACTCGCCCTGAATACTGTGTTAGTCATCAGTATTTTTTACTATCTGTAGATCACTAAATATCAATTCTATATTTCTAAAAACAAGATTCCTGAATATTGTGAGTTTTAGAAATCTCACTGCCTTCATTATCCTTGTACCAAATTTTTTACTATTATACTATTTTTCCATTCCATGGTTAACCTACCACTCCTAAAAGACCCTTCATGGGCTTGTGCCACTCATATATATCCTATTTTCCCACCTATAACCTCAGTATCATGTTTTCCTTTTTCCCATCACTCCACTTCCCATCTAGGGTTACCAAACAACCCTTCCTTTCCATGTTCACCAGGTTCCTCAAGGGTTGATGGTCTCAAAACCATCTTTGTAGGCTCGTTAGATAAATCAAGTACATTGGATTTTGGATCTCTAATATATCAATTTGTCAAAAACTCTATTTTTTACACTTAAAGATCCTAAACCAGGTTTTAGTCAAAGATCAAGTCAAAGGATCCTCCTACTAAGTCATTAGGGTTTCATAGGTTTTAAGGTCATCATTGGTGTTCCAAATATTGTTTTTCTTGTGCAAAAGGCTGACTCAAATGTATTGGAATATTGAGACATGGTTATTCAAAGAAGATCTGAAAGTATCCAAACAAGACTACCTTGTCAAAATTCAAGTTTTGTGAATGCTAAGATTTTGACACTTCTGCAGGAGTGTTAAGAGATCCATCAACAAAAATTTGATGAGTTAGGATGTCAGATCCTAAATCAAGACAACTCATGGCAAGAAGACAGGAAAGCACCTGTGCTTGAAGATAACTAGGGTTTTGGGCTTAATGGACCAACAGTGTGCCAAGAAAAGATCCAATGCAGCAAATCACATGAAGGAGGCACACCAAGAAACCAAACCTGAAATGAATTTTTTTAGAAATTACATATAAAATTGGGAAAAAGGTGAGGTGAACTGGACATAAAATAATGAACTTGAAAGGGTTATAGAGAACTTAGAATAAAAAACTGATAGTTGTTCTCAAGCAACCCAAAAACCTAGGGTTTTGGAAAGATAGCCAAAGGAGGTAAAATGAAGATGTTAGGCCTCCATGACGTCAACAGAAAGAATTTTTGAAGAGACTGTTGTGACTGACCTCCCAGAGTTTTCCAAAGTGATTTTCCTCACTATTTCAAAGAACCAAGAAGCAAAGGGTATCAGTGGATAAGTGTTAAATTATAAATTTAGGCACCTGCAAATTAGAAGTGGCCTAGGGAGGTGAAAGGAATTGTTTAAAACCCATGGTAGTGGAAAAAGAGTGATTGTCTCAAAGGTTTTAGAAGTAGATGTATCAAGCCTCAGAATTAAAAAGGTCAAAATTCACCATGTTTAGAAAACCTGCATACAAACACTGAAAGGTGGTTAGTAAAAAAAATTGTGAAGGAAAGCACATAAAACTGTGCAAACACTACTGTGTCCAATCCTCCAAAGAAGACATGAAACGAGCATATAAATTCTCAAGGAGAAAAAAAGAAAAATTATTCATAGGTTTTTAAGTCTCCTACACAGCAAAGTGTCAAAGGACTTAGTGAAAAGTTAAAGGACTCAAAACATTAGGAGATCGGTTCACAAATGATTTAATTTGAATCCAAAACATATCAAAGTTTATTTTCAGTTTTCTTTGACTCATTTTTTCCTTGCAAAAGAATTAGAAGCCCTTAGAAGGAGAAGCTATGAGTTTTTATTCAAAACTGGGCAAGTCAACCCAACCCTGCGCGTTCATGTCGGCGCTACGTGTTCAGGGTTAGGCACTGCACGTTTAGAGGAATTTACTGTGAAAATTTGCACTACGCTATGCATTCAGACACATGCGTTGTGCATTCAAAGGCATGCTACATGTTCTTCCAGGAAGCCCGATAGGCCTATGCAAAGGTATTCTAGCGCTGCGCATTCACAGCCTGACAAGCCCATGGAGAGGCGTTCCAGCACTGTGCTTTCAGCAGGGAAGCTCATGCAAAGGCATTTCGGTGCTGTGATTTCGACAAGGAAGCCCGATAGAGGTGTGTAGGCATTGCGCATTCATAGCTCGACAATCCTGACATGCATGCAGGCATTGTGCTTTCAGCAGACCCGACAAGCCCGAATATGTGTGCAGGAACTACGCTTTCGGCCTGAAGCTTCTCCTGCACCTGAAAACTCCCAAAAACATCAAAAAAACCTCCAAGATGCTATCAAGGGTCTTCAAAGCATTGATAATTGGTAGGTGGATGTCACACCTTTTCCTCCAGTGAATTTTGATGGTTTGATGTTAAGAGAATTTGAACAAACCCTATGGTAAAAACCTAATCTTCATGCTAAAAACCCTCTTTAAACCTCCATCACCTTCAAACAAGAAGATATCAGTGAAATAGGGATACAGTGGTGTGGTTGCAATGGTTTGAAGCTGGTCCTCCATCAAAGCTTAAATTCTTTGCTCCATACACTGAAAACAAAGTGACCTTACAGTGCTTGCTCCATTTCAAAATTAACATATGTACAAGTTACTGTCAGAGTAGAGATATAAAAAGTAGATGATGTTTATCCTTAAGTTCTAGCTCTCCCTCACAGTCATACACTTACACCTTCATTCATCCCTCTCATTCACTTGAAAAAGTTACCTTCTTACCATCATTCCATCACTTCTCATATCAACTTCACAAGTAGAGCTAGGGTTTTTTTCAAAACAATAGTAATCAAAATGTCAGGAGAAGGAGGAAATGGTAGTGGTGAAGAAGGCCAAGTTCCTAGGGGGCAGAAACACAGAGGTGGGAAGGTTAATAGGTTTGAAACCAAAAGAATAATGGAGCTTAATGCCTCTCCTATGATTGTAACACATTTCCAAAATGTGGGATGTTATCAATTTTGTGAAGGAGTACAATAGGTACAAAGTCACCCAGATATCACAAGGTTATTCATCCTTAACCTTCATGAAAAACAATCAAAATTTTCAAGGGTGACCTTTGAACTCCCCTTAGATGCCATTGCCCATGCTACAGGCATACCCAATGTTGGTGAAAAATGTTTCAAAAGAGCCCATTTAGACATAAGCTGCTATGAGCCATTTCTTAAACCTAGATACAAAGAAGACTACAAATCTATCTTCCTTTTTTCACATTTGCTGGAGAGGTATGCACCCTTGATGAGGGTCATCATGAAATATTTTACACGTGAGGGAAGGTACTCTAGAATTTACTCCTATCATATTAGATTACTCATGCACTTTACTAGGGTTAAGATGCTTCATTTACCCTACTACCTTTATAGGAGTATTGACAAGATGTCTTCTATTGTACAAAAGATGAACTATTCCCAGCAAATGCAAAGTTTGTTTCATCACTCTTTAATCAAGATGCTTGTGCTACATCAATTGGTGCAAAAGGGAATACCATGGGAGGTTCTCATTGCCCATGAGATCTTCACAAACCCACAACACCATCCTCAACAAAATTTTCCCTCATCATCCCATCCTCCTTCCTCACCCTCTCCTAATGCATCAGAAAATGAGGGAAGCAAAGATGAACCATCAAATAAGAATGAAGGAGAGGGCAATGATAAATCAAGCAATGATGAAGAAGAGGATAGTAAAGAGGAAGAAAATGAAGAGGTTGAAGGCAGTATGGATACAAATGAAGAAAGTGACAAAGAGAAAGATGATTATGCCAAGGAAAACAGTGACACCAAATACCAAAAATTTAGTGAAGCTAATGATAATAGTGAAGAAAATTAATAGTTTTATAATAGAAGTAAATATCACAGCCATGAGATTCCTAGAAGTAATGATGAACAAGATGAAGGAAGTACAAAGAATAGTGCAAAATACATGGAGATAGAAGACAATGAAACATAGTTTGATGAGGCTCCTGATAGTGGTAATGATGATAGTGCAGAAATAAATGAAGAGGCAAACAGTGAGGCTGATATTGGAGATAATGAGGTAAGCATCAGTCAATGTAATGAAGAAGCTGACATAAGTGAAACAAATGATAGTGAAGTTCATAATGATCATGAAGACAACCATGAGGAAAACATCCAAATAAAGGGTAGTGATGTCAGCATGAAGGATACAAATGAAGAAGTGAGCCAAGATATTAGTGAGCCAAACAAAGATTACCACAATGATGGAAACAAAACATATGGCACTAAAATGAGCAGAGTTGAACCTCTTCCTTTGACATACCAAAGAGGAGAAAGGCATGTGATTACTACCTCTAAAAGGCAAGGGTCCTGGCCTTCTACATCAACAAAGAAGATTGAAAAAGGCAAGGAAAAGGTCACTATTGGAGATAAGAAAGGCAAGCATCAAACTAAACAAGAGTGCCAATTCATTGACATTGACAGTGAAAATGAAGATGAGGAGAGGATTACAAGAATATTACTCCAAAGCAAGGATGCAGAGATTAGGGATCTACAAAGAAAGCTTGGCATGGCAAAGTATATCATTAAGTATTACAAGGATGAAAAAAAACAGCTAAAGAAGACACAAAGGGACCTTGGGCTACAGAAAAAGATGGCCAAGCACTATGCCTTGAGGAACAAATTTGCAAGGGCCAAGATCAAAGAAGACCTTGCCGAAATTCAAGTACTCTAAGAGGGAAAATACCAATCAAACATTGGAATCCTTACTGAAGCTTCTCTACAGGCCTCCCAAACCCCATGAGGAAGATAATTACAAATTTTGGCAAGTTTTTGACATTTTTGGTATTTCACTGATATTAAGGGCTGAAAGCGCAGCACCCTTAGCGCTATTATTTTCCTAAAGGCATCCAATGGAGGTAAGTCTTACATTTTTAGAATCATTAGACCAAGGACATCATGCACACCAAATTTCAGAGCATTTGGAGCAATTTTGGTCCCTCAAAAGGTCCAAAAACATGCCAATTTTCGCCTTTCTGTCATGTTTTCAGGGCCAGCGTTGCGCCTTGAGAAACCTTGAGATATTTAATTTTTGAACATTTTAATGGATCCCAATAAGAAAACTAAGGGCCATTTTGGAAATTAGACTCAACAGGATTTCCAATGAGCCATCACAGAGCCAATTCCGACATCGGGAAGGCCTTCAAAACTTGGCTGCAAAATGACTTAGTTTTCCTGTGCAGGTGCTGCGCCTTTAGACCTCTGAAGATGCCCCCTTGAAAAAAGTCAACAAAACACACTGAAGGATATTTTCGAGTTTTTTTTGGCAAATCACTCCAGATCTGTTTGATGAGTTATGTTTAATTTATCTTTCATTTATTGCAATAGCTATTATGTGCCTTGGGCCTTGCATGGCCTCTTTGGACATAAATGAAATTTATAGTGTATTTATAGTTTCTAGAAGCCTCTTAGGGTTTCCACCTCCTCATTTTCTAGTTAAATATATCCTTGAGGCCTCATTGTAATTTTTTGTTGGTTTCTGAGCATAATATGATATATACTTTGAGTTTATTTGTGAAATTGGCTTTGGTGTCTTGTGATGGATTTGGACTAAGCAGCTGTGGATTAAGCTTGTTCTTAGGATTCATAAAGCTTTGTTGAATGGTGATGTATTCCAATTTTTGTATATGTTTTCTTCAGTTCTCATTATGTTTCTTTGATCATGGGATAGAAATCTTAGAGTAGGATATGTCTTTTGGCACCCTGCTTTGTCTGCATCCTTTGATCTTTATGTTTTCTTCCTTGAAGTTTAACTAATGAATTCTTAAGTTCTCTTTAGTTTTACTGAGATGTTATGTTAAAAATCTAATTGTTTGCAAGTAAGTTTCAGAGAATCCTTATCTGCTCTCTAAGTTCACTGATCTGTTGCTATAAGGTCTGCTTAGTATTGTTTGGTTGAAGAATCCTTCATTGCTCTTCAAGTTTTTACTATGCTAATCATGCTGAAAGCTTTTCCTTGTTATTAGTTTGTTAAAGGATCCTTGATTTCCCTTAACTACTATATTCACTCCTCCATGTTCATTGCACTCACTCAAAACCTACTTAGATCCATTTGGCCCTGTTTACTTGCCCTATGAAACACCCTTGAACTATTTTTGCACTCTTCAAAATCCTTGCAGACTCCATAGCCCAATGGATTGATCCTCTCTTACTCTACCTATTCTTCTTGACAAACTATCCAACCAAACAAACAAACAAGAAAACCCTAATCCCTATAACTAGCCTAAAATCAAACTCTAAAATCAAACAAGTTAAATCCTTTACATAAGCATAGAGAGAGCCCTCTCTGAGTGCATGAAGGCTAGGTCCTAGGACTACAAAGATTGTTTTGATGTTACCCTTGTCTTTTTGTCTTGTCAATCTCAAATTACTGTGGACCCAACACTTTGAATGCCGAACACCCATTCCCTGGCACACCCTGTTATTTATTTAGTTCTACCCCGCTACTGCTTGAAGCCATAGGTCCAAGATTCAAATCAGAGAGAGTTTTAGGTGTTGGATTGATGTGAAGAGCTCTGCGTCACTGAAGATTATGAAGATTTTGTGTTTTAGTGTAGCTTACAGGGAAAATCTTCTTCTCGAAAGCTCCTTTGTGGTATTGTGTGGGAATATTCATGTTTTTCACCGTGCAGTCTGTTGTATAATTTTTTATTATATTTCCATAAGATAGATTTTCTTGTTTGTAAAGGTTTAAGCTATTTGGTGCAGCTTTGAAGTCTCTTGTGGTTCAGTATTTTTGTATCTGATGGGATCCAAGACTTTGAGATTTATTTAAGAATCCTGTGTTCTGTAGGGGGGTAAGGATCTAGGTGGAGGGTGTAGGGCCAAGGTGGAGGGTGGAGGATCAATGATCGAGGGCCCTGGTGGTTTATTAGTCTAGGGATCAAGGGTCTAGTTTCAAGGGTGAGGTTCAAGGGTCGTCTATCTAGGAGGGGTGTGTTTCCTTCGATTCATAGAGAGAGTTCTTGAAATGCCAAATTGAAGTAATATAAAATCTATTTGAGTAGCCCCGATGAGGCATCATTACTTTGGCACCCTTTAAAGAAGGGATTTTATTAGAAATGGATTTTCTCTTTAATGAAACATGCCCTTTCACAATGTTTCCCTATTATCGCCAGGCGTTACCCAGAACCTAATTACCCACCAGACCAGGAGGGTTTACACAGGGAGGGGCCTAATCACAGGGAGAGCACACTCCTACTGCTACCACGTAGAGCTACAAATACACAGAGTAATTGAGCATAATCACATATATAATGACAGGAGCTAAATAGTGCATGCAGAGCGCCTTAATCTTGATGCTTACCTGCTGCTCTATTTTACTTTCTTTTCTAATTATCACTCGCTCCAGCTCTATTACCCGATCGAACTAAAACTCGTACTGCTTAAAAAGGATATGGTTAAGGTGCCGCTCCTAGGTACGATGGAGAATGAGATAGTTATGCCTGCCAAAAGGATGAGAAATGAGCAGGATAAGCTCCCAGGTCCGGTCCTACGCACCCATTGGTTGGTTTTTATAGAGTTTCCGAGCGCTAGCTCGGGAGGGCTTTTATAACACCCGCTTTTAGAATGCCTGTTCGTTTCACCCGATCCGCTTGCTTTGATGGGATAGAATTTCCTGTTCCCCTACCCTGCAATTGAATTTGGCTAAGGGTCAAAATGGTGCCTTGATAGCGTTGCTTGGCCTAGTGAATGTAAAGAGCCTAAATGGGCGTTAATGAATGTGCTTCGTTCCATTGAATGTCAGAAGGTAGGTAGGAAGGTGAAGTAAGGTTAGAAAAGAAATGTGCTAGAATAACAAGCTGAAATGCTTCCTTGATGTGATGGAGACCCTCCTTCCCTGCCATTGAATTGGTATATTGGAAGTCCCTTTTGCGTTGAAGCGTTGCTTGGCCTAGTGAATGTAAACAGCCTTGATGGTGCTTCCTTTGATTGCAGTTGAACATGTAGGGCACTGGTTTTATGGAGGTCAATGGGTTGGAAACTGTAGCGTGTGCAAGGGGGTGGGGCATTGGGTAATGCTCGTAATAAACAATCAGGTAATAGCTCAAGCAAGGGGGGTGGGGCTATTGTTCCGATTCATTCATTTCACGACCAGGCAAGAAGGTAATCTCTTATTCTTGCTTGTCCACTGATGGAACAAACCGCTAGTGCTTTCAAATAAATAACCAGTCGCGATTGAACCCTACCCTCCTCCTTCAACAGATCAGTTGTCAAAAGCTGGCGATTGAACAACCCTACCCTCCCCTTCCAACAGAGCAGTTGTCGAGGGTTTATTTGAATGAGATCTATCTGCCTGCCTCTTACGCTTCTGGGTCAACTGCTGTTTATACTGACCTGCTTGCTTTCCGTGTGGGTAAGAACCTACCTGTTCTGTAGAAATAAGAGCAGCTAGCTTAAGGATCAAGGGCAGCTGAAGTACCACCAGCACAGCTATTAAAGCAAGAGCAATACCAACCAGCTCTTAAAGCTACCGTACCGTTAGTGCCATCCCGTAGGGTCCTTATTTATCGGATATGTTGTGATAGCGGACTTCTTTATTTCTCATCTGGTGGGAACGTGTGGGACTTATCTGTCGTCTGGCGATCACATATCTTTATCAATAGGCTCGTAAGGTAACAACTTGAACACCCTATCCTCATCTGGTAGCAACTTGGCTTAATCTATCCCGTATGATGGGAACTTGGGTAAATATATATCACGTATGTGAACAACTTGGCTCTCTATTTCGGTGGGAACATGGGAAACTCACGTGCCATTCACATCACAGCACACATAAGCCATTCACGTCACAGAATCCGTTCACTCACTGCTTGCGATAGGAAATAAACATTCAGGTAAGGGAGGTTTAGTCATTTACCAGAAGCCTAGAGGAGAACAGCCCACCAAGTAAGGCAGCACTCGAGAAATCAAGGTTGGGTGAAGGTAGTAAGTAAAAGTAAGTAAACTGCTTCAAAAGTAAATAGCAAGGTGAAAAGTGCCAACCCCCATAGGATCTCATAAGGTTTTTGGCTGTAGTTACTAAGGAAGGCAGTTCCAACGATGAAGCAATCCAAGGCGGGTCTAAGATGGATGGCATGGAAGCTATGATCAGTAAGAAAAAATGGAAAACATAAGTAGATATGAAGGTTTGGAAAAGTTGATACAAGAAATGTTTCCTAATGGCAAAAAGATAGTAGAGGAAACTCATGATGAGAACAAAATAAATGTTAATCGTGATTTCATAAACTCTAATGTTGGATGGAAGAACCACCATATTCCCAAGATGGATATGAGGAAGTTTGATGGCAAGGATCCCGTAACATGGATACTACAGATGGAGCAATATTTTGATCTCAATAATGTGCAAAACACACAAAGGTACGCATTGCAACTTTACATTTAGAACAAAATACATTTGTATGGTATCGATGGCTTTGCTCCTATAAAAAAATTGTCACTTGGTCAATTTTTACGGAGGAAATGATAGCACATTATGAGGATACAAAGAGAAACACCTTCTTTAGCCAATTGATAAATCTCAAACAAAAAGGTTTAGTGGGGCAGCACATTGAGGACTTCCAAAAATTGAATATAAGGGTAACTGATATTCCATAGGAAAACAGGATTGATCTCTTCATAGGCACTTTAAAGGATAACATCCAACATGAAGTTCGCGTTCTGGAACCTGATTCATTGGAGAAGGCATTCAGGTTGGCAAGAAAAGTTGAATGTAAAATTATGGAAACAAGGAAGCCTACCACTCAATTCTATAAAGAAGGAAGTGTTGCTACGTCTAGATTTCCACAACCTACAAGGTTGACACCACAACAATTGGAAGAAAAAAGAGCAAAAGGGCTTTGCTACAGTTGTGATAGCAAATACACTAAAGGTCATAAATGTGTTGAGAAGAAATTATTTTACATAGATTGTGAAGAGGAAGAAGAAAATGAACAAGAATCTTCAAAAGAAGAGGATATACACCAGGAACCAGCCCTAGAAAAGGAAGAAATGAGTCCGACCATATCGTGTAATGCATTGGTAGGAATTACCACTCCTCAAACTCTCAAGATAGAAGGACATATCGAGAAGAAAAAGGTAATAGTGTTGATTGATTCAGGTAGCACCCATAATTTTATTCATTGTAAGGTAGCCAAGGAATTAAATTGTTTCCTATACCCAGCACCAGAATGTCAAGTGATGGTTGCAAATGGAGGAACTATAAATTGCTCTGGAAAATGCCATAATATCAAACTAACCATGGGGGAATATGTGTTGACTAGTCCAATGCTTTCCATTCCTATGGGAGGTGCTGATGTTGTACTAGGAGTACAATGGTTACAATCTTTGGGGACGGTAGCTTTTAATTTTCAAGAAATTTTCTTGATTTTTTTTTCAAAAGGAAAGGAAGTCGAATTACGGGGTATTGAAGGGAAGCCGGGAAGGATAATAAGCTCTAATGTCATGACAAAGCTTCTAAAGAAAGAACAACGAGGCGTAATTGCACAATTATGCTCACTAGAAGTTCCGACATCAAAATCATCTATTTCTATAGATCTCCAACAAGTCTTGGACAATCATTCCAAGGTGTTTGAAACTCCCAAAGGACTCCCACCTATTCGTGATCATGATCATGCTATTCATTTGATTCTAGGAATTTTTCCTCCAAACATCAGGCCTTATAGATATCCTTATTTCCAAAAGAGCGAAATTGAACGTATCATTGCAGAAATGTTAGAGGCGGGTATAATTCAACCTAGTCAAAGTTCTTTCTCTGCTCCTGTAGTATTGGTACACAAGAAGGATGGATCATGGCGCATGTGTCCGGATTATAGGGAGCTCAATAAGCTCACCATTAAAGATAAATTTCCCATTCTGTGATTGATGAATTATTGGATGAATTACATGGAGCAATTTATTTTACCAAGTTGGATCTTCGTTCAGGATATCATCAAATTAGAATGAAGACTGAAGATATTCCAAAAACAGCATTTCGAACTCATGAGGGTCATTGTGAATTTTTGGTCATGCCTTTTGGCCTTACCAATGCACCTTCTACATTTCAAGGGTTGATGAATTCCATTTTCAAACCCTTCCTTAGAAAATTTGTGCTAGTATTTTTGATGATATACTAATCTACAACATGTCTTGGAAGGATCATGTTGAACATGTTGACAGGGTGCTCAAACTATTGCAGGAGAAACAATTATATGAAAAATCATCCAAATGTTTCTTTGGAGTACAAGAGGTGGAATATCTGGGTCATATTGTATCTCACGAGGGTGTTAAAGTAGACCCTAACAAAATTAAAGCCATTAAGGAATGGAAAGTCCCCACAACTATAAAGAAGTTGCGAGGATTTCTCGGGTTAACAGGGTATTATCGCAAGTTTGTTAAGAATTATGGGAGAATAGCAGCACCTCTAACAACATTATTGAAGAAAGATGCATTTTCATGGACTCCTAAAGCAACTAAGGCCTTTGAACATCTTAAAGAGGAAATGTGCCTAACATCGGTCTTAGCTATGCCAGGCTTCACAAAAACCTTTATTGTGGAATGTGATGCATTAGGAAATGGAATTGATGTTGTTTTAATGCAGGAAGGAAGACCCATTTCTTTTGAAAGTCTTCCAATCAAAGGAAAGTATTTACATAAACCTATTTATGAGAAGGAAATGTTAGCAATACTGCATGCACTAAAGAAATGGAGAACTTACCTAATGGGAAGACACTTCAAGGTAAAAAATGATCATGATAGTCTTAAACACTTTTTGGAACAAATACTATCTTCAAAAGAGCAGCAAAAATGGGTCACAAAGATGTTGGGTTATGGCTTTGAAATAATCTACAAAAAAGGAAAGCTTAATGTTGTTGCAGATGCACTCTCAAGAAAGAATGAAGAGGTGGAAGCATTGCTTTGTGCCATTTCTATTATCCAACCAGATTGGATAACTGAAGCAAGAGATGAATGGAAGAAGGAAAAAGATGTATGGACACTCATTGAAAAGTTGCAGCAAGATCCTAGTACATCTGATACATTTAGTTGGAAAAATGATTCCTCATGGTACAAAGATCGCTTATATCTTTGTAAGAATTCCCAACTAAAACAAAATATTCTTCTGGAATTGCACACTTCTCCTTTAGGAGGACACTCAGGATTTTTAAAAACTTACCACAGGGTGAAGAAAGAATTTTTTGGGGATGGCCTTAAATCTGATATTCAAAAGTTTGTGGCGGAATGTTTGGTTTGCCAACAGAATAAAGTTGAGACAATTAAGACCCCGGGACTTCTACAACCTTTATCCATTCCAAGTCAACGTTGGGAGGAGATTTCAATGGATTTTATCACAGGTTTACCTAAGTCCAAAGGAAGAGTGTCATCATGGTGGTAGTTGATAGACTTACCAAGTATGCACATTTTTGTGCATTATCTCATCCATTTAAAGCAAGTACGGTTGCTACTACATTTATGGACAGAATTCAAAAGCTACATGGAAGCCCAAGGGTTATTGTGAGCGACAGAGATCCCATTTTTATTGGAAATTTTTGGACGGAGTTATTTTCTTATTTGGGTACTCAATTAGCTCATAGCTCATCTTATCATCCTCAATCTGATGGTGAAACTGAGGTAGTAAATAAATGTTTGGAAGGATATCTTCGTTGTTTTGTATCTGATAAACAAACACAATGGGTCAAGTGGTTACCTCTTGCTGAATGGTGGTATAACACATCCTTCCATACTGCAGCAAAAATGACCCCATTTATGGCACTTTATGGATATCATCCACCATCCATCACATCATCTTTAAGGGAAAATTCGAAGGTTCAAGCAGTGAAAGATCACATCGAGCATCAGCAAGAAGTTCTCCAACTCTTAAAGGATAACCTGAATTTGGCACAAAATCGAATGAAACAACAGGCAGATCAACATCGCAGCGAGAGAAGTTTTGATGTAGGAGATTGGGTATTTTTACGGCTACAACCATACAAACAAATTTCCCTCAATCAAGCTAAGAAGGATAATAAATTATCACCAAAGTACTATGGTCCTTACAAGGTGTTGCAAAAGATTGGTTCTATGGCATACAAATTGGAGCTTCCTGCTTCTTCGCGAGTACATCCAGTTTTCCATGTTTCATGCTTAAAAAAGGTTATAGGTGAAAATCTTCTAGTTCAAACAATATTGCCAGAACTTGATGAGGAAGGAAAAATCATATTGGAACCTGAAGCGGTCATGGAAACAAGAACTCGACAGCTACGGAATCGATCAATTTCAGAGTATCTCATCAAGTGGAAGAACTTATCCACTAAAGATTCTACATGGGAGGATGAGAATTTTATACAGAAGCACCCAGAGCTACTCAAGCGTTGAGGACAACACTTTTTTGAAGGAGAGGGGCATGTTAGGTCCCTATATTACTAGTATAGTCCCTTATTGTTGTTAGTGTGACCCCATTATTGTTATTATTGTACCCTTGTAACCCCCATTTTGTTATTATTATGCCCTTAAATTATTATTGTTAGGTCAGTTAGGATTACATTGTGGCCCCATGGACTCCTATATATAGAAAGGAGTTTTTTTCATTTGTATGATCAAATAATTGTTCATTCATGTAATGTATTGGAGGTTTCCCCCTCGAAGTGGCTTATTTCTAAGACATTGATATATCTTTTTCTTCTATTTTTGGAGCTAGTTTCACAATAGCTAACTCTGTTACCTGCGATGCCTTCGCCTTCGTGGCTACTCAATCTTCATATGAATCTCCTTAAACTATTGCTTTTCCTACCGTCTTAGGTGCCTACGCCTTTACCTTTGCCTATGCTTGGACTGGATCTAAATAACCTGGTAATGGTTTGGGCACTGGTACTGTTCCCACCTTGGCTATCTGCTCTACTGCTTCTTCAACGGGTGGTTAGGATGCTGGCTTTCGAAATGGGAGGTCTAAGTGGATATTTGATCTACACTGGCAACCCATTACAAATCCGATTATTGATTCTTGTCAACCTGAATCCCCTAATGATGAGGTAGTGTCTCCATCTTAGCCGTGCAAGGATTAATTGAAGTATCTGGATAAAGAGGGGGACTGAAAAAAACCATAGTGGCTAGTATCAGTCCTATTCTAACGTATTATAGATATATTCTATTATAGAAAGCTACTAATATAACTTCTTCTTTCTGATATATTTTATTTCATAGGCTCATTCTATCTTATTACCGCGTAGCGTTCCACTAAAGTGCTGGGGTATTTTCCGGCTATCCTTTCTATTCCGACAAGTCATAGAGATAACTATTATATCGTATTAAAGAGCTAATCAAATATATCTCTATTCCCTTATCTCGCTCCTAATATCCCTCTTATTATATCTTCTCTCATTGCTCTATTATTTAGGCTCATTCTATCATGTTCTATTGCGGATTGAACATAAAGCATACATATAGCATACTATTTCACTTACTGCTCTTCATAACATAAACCATAAACCATAAACAAAGCCTAAATAGAGCGTTCTGGGGATTTCAATTCATGCGGGACTGTTCTCATGGGAGGGGGGAGTGCTAGTAAAGAGAGAGAATGCGGACTTCATGGGTAATGTTCGAATGTTCGACTGCGGAATGGGGGTTGATTGAAAGCGGGAATGCATATTTGACGGGAAAAGCATTAATGGGTAATGCAGATTGAACGTCATAAATGCATACTGGGTAGGGGAACTTCAAGGGTAATGTGGAATGCGTCCTTCATGTGGGCAGATCTCATGCGAGACTGCGGGCGTATTGGGGAATTAGATTGGGGCTATCGGTTTTGCCCTTCACTTCCTCACTCACCTCACTAACTGGGCATGTGGGAAATACTCAATATCAAAAATAAGAATCCTCCCTTCCTGGGCATGGTGTTTATATAACTGGTCACACAGGGCTTTGTGCTATTGGATGTATAGCTCTTGTTCTTGGGTAATTTAGCTGCTGTAATATGTCTATTGGTATTTTTCAATCCATTTCAATTGCAATGGGTGGGATAAAACCAAATTGTACTATCTCCATTGGTCTTGTAAAATATCGTTATTGGTGAGGAGTATAGCTAGTGGCAAAGAGAGATTTTCATGCAAGTATCGCCCTTGTGCTTGGTAGTATTGTTGTTGGTATTTCGTGCTGTCGCTGGCATTGAAACTTTCATGTCATATGGGTGTGGATCAACACCTACCTAGATTTAAACCTACCTGGATCTCGTGTATTGACAACTGGCATCAACCCTTTCATCTCATTTCCTCCTGCCATTTCGTTTATTCCTGTATCTACACCTGAGATTCCGTAGCAGGAATCAGCTTGCATTATATAAGTTAGAATGCTCCATGTGCTTATCTCCTATTCATGTGTGTTATCATCCATCACTGTAGTTCTTTGGGATTGCATGTAATACGTACAGGTCTAAATGAAAGTGAAAATGAGAATAAGTTTTTGTGAGATCTGGTGCACCCTCACATTGTGCCCGCTCCGAACAAAGAGATTTTTATGCTTATTCTTTATTAATGTTGTGGGATTATTTCCTGAAAGCGTATTGTGCCTTCCTGGGTGAATGTCCTGGGGAAAGTGGGTTGTTTCATACATATTTCACGTCATGGGAGGATGCGGGACTGATCGAATGTGAGGTAGATATGATCGAATGTGTGATAAGAGAAGGGCATATATGGGATTCAATGGAGCATAAGTCATCAAACACTCCCCTCCAAAAAAATATCCATGTGATGTAATCCGATCCAAAAATCCGAATCTATGTAATGTAATCTGGCCAAGTAGCCCATCTGAGAAACCAAAAAAAAATATTTTCAACAACCTTCTCCGATACAATTAATTTTGGTGTGATTTTCTTTTCAATGGCTTCCACTTATCTAAAAACACCATTGGAGTCAACGTGGGTTGCCCTGAAATCATACTTTTCAACACTTAATCACCATGCTGGAGGCTATACGGTAACACCCATTTCCTCCGGCTTTGATAATCAAGGCAAAGTATTCAGAATTCTCGTAATTACCCAGGATAAATCACCCAATGGAATATGAAAGAAGTCCTCGTACAATGTTCGGAGTTAGAATACCTACAAGCTTGTACATGCCAGGAAATATGTTAGTAAATTTGTTGTGGATGATTTTTTGAAGCACAAGGGGTTTACTGACGATTATGATGAGGATAAAAAGGTTAGTGAAAATGTGGATGAAGGGTTTGATTCCAAGATAGAAGATAAGTCTTCCATTGAGGAGTGTAAAGTCTTTTAGAAGCGATTTTAGTTTCCGTCCAAGAAGGTTACAGGCATCGTTGTCCTAAAAATTCTTACCATCATATATGGTAAGTAAACCAGAGCTTTGATTTGGTTTTCAGTTTCTTTATCATTTGTTAATGTTTAAGTTGTTTTATCATTTTTTAATTGATGTATTGTGACGACTATCTAGCCAATCTAAGGAAATGGTGCATCTGCCAGGAAATAGGCCTATTATCGACATGCAGTTGGACATGATTATTTTGATATCGATACCTTTTTTGGTTATTAGGATACATTCTCTTAAGATATTCTAGGAGGTGTGGTTCATTCAGTTGGTCCCATTTTTTTCCACTTTTTAGTAATAAGTCATTTGGTAACAATATATGATCTACCTTTGCCAGTAAGCTATGGCTGAAGGATATCTATTCCATCCATGGAGGTGTGGTTCATTCAGTCGGTCTCATTTTTTTTCCCAATTTTTTTTAATAATTCATTTGTTAACAAAATAGGCTCTACCTTTGCCAATAAGCTATGGCTAAAGGATTTATATTCCATCAAATTTGTCACCCACCTATGCTTTAAAAACCAAGTCAAAAGGGTTTTTTTATAGAAATCCTATGTAGGTCTCAAATGGAGACCTGAGACATTTGAGTTGAGCTAGTCATTTGTTAACAAAAGGGGCTTTACCTTATGCCTACGAGCTACAGCTGAGGGATATCTATTCCATCAAATTTTTCAACCTCCTACACTTGCTAAACCATCTTATCTTTGTCTCAAATGGATAAATTTGAGTTGAGCCATGGATTACTCAATCTTAGTAGTGTTATGTATCATAAACATTCATTTGGGGTCTTGGAATTCTTATAATTGTACTCTCCCAACAATTGCACGTATGTGTGGTTCATGACCTCAGATTATACATTCATTTGTAAAAGGAAGGTTATACTTCTCTTCAAATTGGTATCCATCAACATCCATACGGTAGTTCCAAAAATACCTAATAATATATTATTTCTCTCAATTAAAATAGAAGTAGGTGGCCAAACTATGCCAATATTTAAGTGAAAAGTTTCGTTGCTTGATTTCAGGGTTCAGTCTCCCTGCAAGTGTGTTATTTTAGTAAATAATATTATAAAACTGAAGATTATCTTCGTAAATGGTAGCAATTTTGGCTCCTTAATATACTATAGAGAAAGGTTAGATTCTAGAGGTTGGAATTTTCATTATTGGTGTTTCTCTGGTAGTTTATGCAAGTCTTTTGGCAGGGATTAAAACTTACTTTGTCATCACTCATAAGAACATAGTTGTTACCTCCTTTGGGTTTTGCAACCCTCTCAGGAAGTCAATGGAAATACTTTCCTAGTGCCATGAAGTAACAAGAAAGAGATTCTACAATCCCGACTTTTGATTTTTTGGTTTTGAAATGTTACATTTTGAAAACTATGGACAAATTTCTCCACATCAACTCTCATCTCCACATATTTGCTAATTACTTAGTGTATTATTGACTTAAAAGTGCCGTGCAACTCTAGAACAAAGAACTTCTAGCATAAACTCTCATCTCCACAACTTTTCTAATTACTTAGTGTATTGCTGACTTAATGAGAAAACCATATACATAAGCAACTTACAATCTAAGATAACAAACAAAGAGAGAAGTGTTGAATGATACTCAGCATAGCACAAATAAAAAAATTACCATCTAAAATAATGAAAATTGTCTGCAAAGAGTTTGGAAAGCTATAGGAGAATAATATATCTTCCATCACCATCTTCTTAACATGAACAAGCATTGAAAATTTGGAGAATATTGTGACACCACATCACATTAGGGAAATCCAAGGTGACCTCCAGGGCCCAAAAATTCCCTGGTACTGATCTATTAATTCAATGGGGACTTAAGACTGTTACAATAATTTCTGTGCCCAAGGTCTTTTCCCAACATTTTTTAATAACCTAAAAATTAGATATGCTGATGCAGAAAACCAAACTTGGCTCTAGGGAAGAGTAGGCCACTTGTGAAACCATGGTTCTTGGACTAACCATAGTAACACCCTAGAATCATGGGATAGCATAGCAAAATTCAATTCAGATGCTACTCTTTTCAGGGCCAAGTTAAGGCTTGGATCACCCCTAAAGGAGAAAAATTAAACATAGAGGATAGTAACGGAAAGTGCAAGACAGTCACATAAGAGGTTAAATGACAGAGTATAAAATTCAAACTCAGTGTCAAAGCCGAAAGTTAAGGTTTGGATAACTCCTACAAACCAAACAGAAATAAAATTTCTTTAGAGGGAGACATTTATCCCAAGTTCCCCAAGTTCACAAGCAGGTAATTAAACATGAAACAAAACAAATTGAAAGAGGCATATTGATAATATGGAGAAGGTACCTGTCCCTTGTCCCATAAAATTTCACAAGTGGGCATCAATCAACCAAGTATTTTGCAAGATATTTTCCCTAAAGTATGGATGCCAACGTGGAAATGCTCACTTGCTAAATCTATGATACTTTTGAAATAATTTCTAAATTAAAGATACTTTTGGAATATGCAATAATATATTTGTTGAAAATGTATGCAACTCTTCCTAAAGGCTCTCAAGTAGTTTCTTATGGAGATATTTCCTTATTTTACCTACTTAAGACCCTTTCTTTGAAAATGAATAGGAAACACCCTCCAATTTTGACAAAATTTTGTTAATGGCCTGTGTTTCCTTTAGGTGTTCACTAGTCACTCCACTCCTTGTTATTCTCCAATGAACACACTCTCCCTTGAAGAAAACTTGATCCAAGTGTCATTGTAAATATATGATCTCAATGTGATTAAGTTAACTGTGTAATATCTTCAATTGTTAGTGCATCTCACAATCAAACACTGTTTTTTGCCTAGAAATTTCTTGAGATTCCGAGTTGCATGCAGTACTTGTTTTAATGCTCTATATTTGCATCAATTAGAAGGAAAAAGTTGGTAAAACTAATATATCAATGAATTTTATGAGAATTTTTATCCCCTGCTCCTGTAACACTTCCTTTATTTTTTCCATCAACAAATTTTCTAAACTATTTCCAACATTATCATTTTTTGTAATGTTACATATACCTATATTTCACAAGAAGGTAAATGAAGAGTTAATGAGTGTTGAACCTGAAATATTCCAAGGTTTGGTCATATTACCTTTTTAAATTTATAATATGAATATGATGTGATAAAATTTCAATTCGTTGAATTACTAGGCAAAAACAACAAAGAAGATTGTGTTTAAGCTGCAATGTCAGTCTTGCAAGCATTATTCCCAACATGGGATCAAGGTGAGCTTTTAATAGTTTCTATCCTTTCAGTTCTATTGTTATTCAATGATGTCGTATTTTTCTATGTTGTGCCTTACGACAATATTTTAATCACATTATATATATATATAGCATGGAAAAATTCCTTTGTCTGGATTTCATGGTTTTGCAGCATTGTAAACATTTTGAGATTGGTGGAGACAATATGGGGAAGAGAAACTCCCTTTTTCAAACTTTCAGCTTTTTTGCAGATGTATATCCATCCTTTTACATTCTTGTTCGCATGTCTTTCCAAGGACATAATTTTTTTTTTTTATTAGTAGATAGAGTAAACCAAATGAAGATGCCAATTTAATTTTGGATTTTGTCTTATGGTCTCTTGCACTTAATTTATAAAACAAATCCTTGGGTTCAAATATTTCTTTGTTATGTTTTCTCATTAATTTATGTTAAACCTATTTTTTTATCCTTTAACGTGCAATTTTTCACATAGTTGATAATCACAATGTTGGCTATTGTGTTTTCCAAATGCATTTTGTAGAGCCTTTTATCTGTCTACCTGTTCCCTTTCTATATTTATAAACCAAAATATTTGACATATGGTAGTACATGGATTTGATAAAGAACACGTTTTTATTTACTTTCTTGGTTTTTTCAATCATTTTTATTGTAAAGTTATCAGCACCAGCTAAACAGAACATAAATTAAGAATTTTTTTTGGTCTACAAAATAGAAGCATCGGAATAGCGACGAAGACTTAAAAACGTCATAACAATGTCGAAATAGGGACGGAGCTTTAAACACGTCGAAAGAGAGACGAAAGTGATGACAACTTGAAAACGTCGGAAGAGCGACGGAAACTTGGAAGCATTGGAAGAGTGACGAAAACTTAGAAACGTCAAAAGAGTGACGGAAACTTGGAAACGTCGGAAGAGCGACGAAAATTTAGAAATGTTAGAAGAGAGACGAAGACTTGGAAACGTCAGAAGAGAGACGAAAACTTCGAAACCTCGGAAGAGAGACAAAAACTTGGAAATGGTGGAATTGTGGCACTACAAAAAAAAATGCCGGAATTAGTGTCGCTCTACCGACAGTTATTAGAAGTATCATAATAGCGACGGGTAGGGAAACGATGTTTTGCCCCACATCAAAGTGTTGCTCTTGGTACGCCTATGTGTCGCAAGAGAGACATTTTAGCCGTTGGAAAATTAGGGGAATTTTTCCAGGTCTAAAATGGGCCCCCTAAGGAAATTATAAAATAATAGTGGAAATAATAAAATAAGATTTGATTACATCATCAAATTTTAGAGGAAAAAAATGAAAAACTACTTTTTCAACTCGTATTTTAAACTTATCTCCCAAAGTTTTTAATCAAATTTTGAGTGGTAGTACTCCTTGGATGAAAAATTTAATTCCTTATCAAAATAGTACCCATGTTGCATACTTTTGATGGACCGTGCTACATTAAAAATGAGAAATACATGAAAAACATGATTGCAATCACATTTTTTAATGTATTTCTCATTTTTCGTGTAGCAAGGTCCATCGAAAGTATGCAGCATGGGTACTCCTTGGATGAGGAATTAAATTTTTCATCCAACAAGTACTCCCACTTAAAATTTGAGTAAAACATTTGGGAGATAAGTTGAAAATATGAGTTGAAAAATTAGTTTTATTATTTTATTATTTTTTAATATTTTTACCCTTTTACTTAAAAAATGGTGAATCATCCCCCATGGTTGAAATCATCATCTTGAATCCTATTGGTTCTCATAAAGTTTATTTTGGTTTTACATTTTTCTTAGGAGGCCCATTTTAGACCTCAAAATTCCCCTAATGATTGGGCCAAATGTGCTAGTGATTGGTCTCCCAGTACAATATCAACACCAACCATTGGAATATTCAATACATATTCCCCCATGGTTAGTCTGATATTAAGGAAATTTACAAAGAAATTTATAGTTCCTCTATTTTCAACCAACATTTGGAAATCTTGTGCTAGATATAGGAAGCAATTCAATTCCTTGGCTATCTTACAATGCATAAAATTATGGGTACTACCTGAATCAATCAAAATTATTAGATTTTTATTCTTCATATGTCCTTCTATCTTGAGAGTTTGAGGAGTGTTAATTCTTGCAAATTCATTACAAGACATGGTTGGATTCATTTCATCTTTCTTTATGGTTTGTTCCTCATGTATATCCTCTTATTTTGACATTTCTTATTCCTTTTCTTACTCCTCTTCACAATTTATGTAAAATAATTTATTCTCGACACACTTATGACCTTTAGTGTATTTTCTATCACAATTGTAACAAATACCTTTTGCTATTTTCTTTCCTAATTGTTGTTGTTTCAACCTTGTAGACTTGATATAGAGATCTTGATATATAGACTCGGGAGTAATGGTGAATAAGAATTTGTATTTTAGAAAATTACGACACCTTGACTAGGAATAAACCTATGATGACATTAGGTAAAAAATTGTTGGAAGGAATGAGTTTGGGGAAAGATGAATTTGGGTAGGAAAGAGTCCCATATGCTCAATTAATCATTGGCATCTAAAAACTGCTGGTTTTCCCAGTTGTGGAGTTCATAAATATCAAAATCACACTTGGTTTCAGAGACTTTATATTGTGACATATTCTTCGAACTTTTGTGATATATATATAATGTAGATAAAGAACTTATTGAGGGAGGAAATTATTGATATAACAATTATATGATATGAGTGAATGAGGGAAATACAAGTGGCAAGGTGTGAGTGGAAGTTGAGAGTAGCGATAGAGGTGAAGAGTGGGGGTGGGGGAGTGGGGGGTGGGTACATAGTTTGTGGTTTTGGAGTAGGGGGGTCAAAATTAACAAAAATATGCCATGTATGTTTAAGTGGTATAATGAAATATACTTTTTTTGTACTCCCCACCTTTAGTCGTTAATCTTTGAAAGTGTGGAGGGTCCCAAAGTCATCCTCCGTCGTTGATCTGGGCGGGAATGATATCAACCATCAGTTTCAAATCACTCTTTATTGTAAAATGACAAAGTGTCAAATCACATTTTATTAAAAATAAATCCTTTGATATAAAATAATTAAAATAATATTAATATAAAATAACTATGACGACATTTTCACTAGCGCGGCTATATTAGGGAGTCTGTTTATTCAAAAAAAATTAATCCCTTTCTTTGTATTTTTTTATTTTTTATTTATTTCTTTCGATTATTTTTCTTTCTTTATTTTTCTATATATATATATATATATATTATTTATTTTCTTATTTCAACATAAAAATAAAAAGATAGATATGATGAAAATAAGCTACAACAGGGACATCCAACTATATTTTGTCAAAATCAGTTTCGTAGAAACTAGGATCCCCCGAAATCACTAGTTCTTCCATCACATTGAGGGCATATGATGGATGCCCATCATCACTAGTAGGACTCTTTCAAAATGTCTTCGTTGAACTCACTAGAAAACAAATTCTCATAGATATTGAAGTCCATGATGCCACCCTTTATTAAAACATATTTTTTGGATGAAGTTACATGTATACCATGAATGCAATAGCATCATCAGTTTTTTGCACCATGATGTTCCCTCATAATTGGAAAATAAATTACCATCGATGAAACAAAACACTATGAAATAAGTAAATATTCCTCATCAAATGGTGTGTTAGCCTTTATTGGGTCCAAAAATGAATTGGTAGCTTCCTTGACTGAGATCAGTTCAAGAATGTTCAAAACTTCCTCTCTCCTCGACACATACCAAGGAGACCCAAAAAATTTCACACCAATGTTTGAAACTTTTGTATGTATGATGACCACATTAGATGGTAACCAGACACATGATACTTGAACACAAAAAAAAAAAATGCTGTGGCAAATGAATCGCCCTTTATCCCTTACGAGATTATTTATACCCCTTTACTCTATCCCCCATCTAGTTTTGTTTCACAATAAGTCTCGGAAACCCTCACATTACCAAAAATGGGTCTGGTGATACGTGTCTTATATTTTCCCACTCAAGCCATGTCCAAAATCTAGGGCATTACATCTATGGGATTGGTTACCACAAAACCCTAAGAGACCCTACCCCTCGCAGTACCACCTTCATCGACACTAGATAGTGCCACCAAGAAGAATAAACAAAAATACAAGAAGAGAAATACCCCAACTACCTCTTCTCCTAGGGAAACTCAACCATGTGCATTATGTAATGTATCAGGACACCCTACCAACCATTTCCCAACATTGGAAGAGTTGGAAGCGCCTCTTCATGCCCCAAAGTCACTTGTTCCTTCACCCTCCCCTCTGGTAGAAAAGGTTACCTCTTCGTGCAACAAGTGATTATGCATCAACAAGTCGTGCACTATTTGGGAACAACACAATCATTAAAATCACCATTTCCTTGATCTCCCTAGATATCAGGATGCATTGATGGTCCTCCATCATACCATTACTATTGCACCATAAATTCCCGCTACTTAGGTAGTGGATGATGCACCTTAGACCATTTACTATGTATTTTTGGAATAAGCCTCATGAGTAGTTCACCCATGTGTTTTCTCCCATTTTACCTCCCATCATACATCAATCTCCACCGAGAAAAAGGAGAAGAAACCAAATCCTCTAAAAAAGAACCTTCATGTTCACTATGTTATTAATAAGGAAATTTGATCAATCTTTCTACAAATTTGATTGATTAGATGATTTTTTACTCTCTTCTATTCCAAACCCTCCAATTTCTCACAAAATAAAATTCAAGGGGAAATTGAAACAACTGTCACATTTGCACTCAAGTGCACCACACATGAATTTTTCCAAATATCCCTATTGGGTGCGTGTTATATTGTTTCCTATATAGACAAAAACCTAAGGATGGGGGACAAACCTAAATATGGTGGGAGGACCTATCCATGGTTTTGTGCATGGGTTTTTAACATGGTTTTGGGCATGATGGTTTTTTTCCCATGGTATTTTGTAGATATTGTCAAGGAAACTATAGTTATATTTTAATCCAGGGTTAATGGATTTGGGTTTATGAATGCTTTAGCATATATGTGTGTGTGTGTGTGTATTATAACATTGAAAGGAAAATAATGAAAAATCAATCTGGTAGTCTCGGTTTTGGGATCCATGGGAAAATATTTGTGTATATTTGTTTTATGTTCTCGCCATTGTTTTTTTTTTTTTTTTTTTTGAGAATTCGTTTGCAAGAAATTTCTATAGAAGGTTAAAGCCTACATTCGGTATCAGAGTTGTTTCAGCTTCAACGGCATGCCTTTGATGCTAAAGGGTTTTGACCAAACCTGTGGTAGACCTTGCCATTAGTGTCAGATCTGTAGGATCCATTCTTGTAGTGAAAGAATATGGTGAGAAATGGAAATATAGAGATCGAGAAATTTAATTGTCATATTTTTGAGTTTTGGAAACTCATGATGGAGGTTCTGTTGGTGGATAAATATTAGTGGATCACGGTAAATCTGAGTACTAAACAGATGAAAATGCTAGCAGAAGACTGGAAAAAGATGGATTGGAAGGAAAATATCACAATACAATTGTGTATCTCAGATTCAGTATTGTTTAATTTATCAAGGGAATTTGCGATGAAGGCTTTGTGGGACAAGTTAGGGACTTTGTACCAATATAAGTCTCTGGTGAACAAATTGTTCCTACAGAAAAATATGTATAACTTGAGGATGAAGGATGGAGACTCGGTGACAGACCATCTGAACTCCTTTAGTACTATGGTAAACCATTTGTTATATGTTGATATTAAAAGTTTAGATGAAGATAAGAGCATCAACTTGTTGTTCTCTCTACTAGATTCATGGGATAATATGGTTGTTGGAATAGGTAACATTACAACTACTTTGAAGTTTGACGAAATAGTCTCATCCTTGCTATCAAAGGAGAGGAGATGGAAAAATATGGAGAGCCATAATGAATATTTCTTGTTTGCATGAGGATGCTCCCAAAATAGAAACAAAAATAAGTCCTTGAGTGGGAGATATAAATCTAGAGGGAGATCTGAATCTCCAGGAAAATCTGCAAAGGTGTGATGGAAATGCAGAAAGGAACATGTTGTATAAACAATCCCTACTACGGACATCAATGATCTCTCTAGTCCTAAACATAGAATCTAGCAACAAACCAGACAAATACACGCAAACCTTCCTATCTTATATTAGAAAATACAAAACGAGATAGATACCCTACCTCACTTTGATGCTAATGTATGTTAGTGTTGTTTCTCGATCTTCTCGCTTCCAAGTTCAATCCTTTAAGCACTTCCACAGATGCTTACTTGCAAGGAAGATCAAACCAAATTGACGAAAGCATATATAGTATAATTTACTCTAACATAAACTATGTGAAATATCAAACAGTAACACACTAAATGCATAATCATTTACACATTTATGGAAGCCAAACATATAATGTATTATTATTAGAAACAAGTGAAGCATGCAACCATTTAAGCTTTGATGTTGGAAGTCACTTTCGGATTAGTTTCAAAGTCCTCTCCAAGACCTTCAAGCACTCCTTTCTCCTTTAGAAAATGGAAACATTTAGGCAAAATTTAGTACAAGGATGGAAATGAGCATTGATCAACCATTTTGGGAAAGAATATCATACATTTATAAGGAAGGATGAGAGTTTAGGGATACAAAAAGGGAGGAATATGGTCCACATCATAAGGGGAAGATCCATAATTGTAGGATCAAAGGCCTAAAATGAGAGCCCTTGACCCTATACTCATTCAACTCTTACCATCTCTCCGTTCTCGAGGCTTCTAGGAGGAGAATCTTCACTTCCATTTTAGGAGAAACTGCTAAAAGAAGAGTAGCACGCTTTTTCACTTGAATTATTGCACTGGAAAATATATACATAGGTCATGGTGAAGGTGACAAGCACGAGGGTTTAACCATAGGGATCGCGTTGGGTCTTCAAATAGGGTTTATGACAACAATTTTTCAGAATTGCTTCAAGGTATTTATATTTTTGTCTTTAGGGATGCTCTGATCATGTTTTCATGGTGAACACATTAACAACGTTTGTTGCTATGCAGCATTTGGGGAAAATTTTGACAACTAATGGCACGAGACAAGGAGAGAGACAAAATATTTTATAACACATGGTTGATCATGGCTCGCTATGGTTGACCATGATAGACCATGATTGACAATGATTGACATTATAAACTGAAGGGAATAATAAACGTAAGGGATTAATACTAAAACTCCAAGGGATTATAAACCCATTATATATCTATATATATCTATATATATATATATATATATATATATATATATATATATATACTAATTTATAGTGATTGTTGTTAATTAATTAATATTAACTAGTATAATTAATAATATTATTATTATAGTAAATAATTATATAATTCATCGATATGCGTATATATTTCAACTTTAAGTCGACCAAGACTTGCAAATAATATTATTAATAAATGTAATTAATATTATTATTATTATTAATTAATATAATCATAATAGTTGATATTATTGTTATTATTAATTAATATAATAAATAATATTATTAATATGAATAATAGTGTTATTATAATTGGGACCACAACGTCTATGCTCTTTGGCCTGGCTCAAGTTAGAGGAGGGCTGACTGAGACAACAGTGCACGTCTCAAAACTTTGTGGACAATCGACGCGTGGCTCTCGGCGTCACTGCCACCAATAGTCGACACCCTCCTCTGGACAATACCATTATTAATGATCCAACAAACAATTCATAATCCCGATGCTTGCATGGAATATATTTATGGTTTTCATGCTACTTCCCTCACGACCCGCCACCCTACGGTCACCTCAAGGATGTCTTGCTCTGGTTTTTCTATAATGCCGCAACACTCCCCTCCCCCTGCTCTTAATTACTGCCTCATGTCCACGCACTCTTACGAGCTCTTCCTCCTATATTACTATCACAATCCTATTCACAAAAACCATCTTTAGTGCCATGTTTCTGCTCCTCGCTGCAATCTCATTCACATCCCAATCCCCCGCATTATTCACATCTTCAAGTTTTACTCTGCCACCCGGTTCTTTCTGCAACTTAGTGTCACTCTCTTATTTAACTCTCCCCCGGTAGGAATGGCTCCTAGAAAATATTCAAGCTATGGACGTGGGTGTGTGACCACTCCTTGGAACAACCCAAACACTCCCCCTCTCACCAGGGTCGAAGCTTCGGCCATAAGGGTCGCGCTGTCCTATTTGGTGGCTGTCAACCCCGCTACCCAGGAGTGCATTGGAAATATGGGAGAGCAGGCTAGGGATCTTAGGCATCGGATCACCACTGAAAGTGTGGACCAAGAGTTTGAATGGATCCCTAACCCAGATCTTACCCGGGCCAGGGAGACCCTTTATAGCAAATTGATTGAGCTCTACTGGCAACTCAAAACCACCATGGGTTTGGCCATGCAATATCAAACATAGATGACCGAGACTCTCAAGAACAAGATAGATATGCTTATCAACAATTTTTTATTATGTGGAGGCGATCCATCACTGTTAATTTATCACCGGGGACACCAATCGTCTTTCTATCTCTACGAGAAAAACCCCAAAAAAGCACATTGGTGAGGGTCATGCTTGTGACGGACCTTTAAGGTCCATCACCAATGTCACATATGGTGACGGTCCTTAAAAAACCATCACTGTAAGTGCATATAGTGATGGTCCTTTATGGTCCGTCACCAAAGACATTTTCAATGACACTTTTGGTGAGGGTCATTAAAGGCCCATCACTAATTCTCTCTTTGGTGACACTTCTAGTGACGAAATTTTAATGACCCTCACCAATGCTCTTTTTGTTATTTTTGGTGACGGTCAAAAAATGTCTGTCATGATCATTAAAAAATCGTTATTGTAAGTGTATATAGTGATGGTCCTTTATGGTACGTCACCAAAGACATTTTCAACGAAACTTTTGGTGAGGGTCGTTAAAGGCCCATCACTAATTCTCTCTTTGGTGATACTTCTAGTGACGAACTTTTAATGACCCTCACCAATGCTCTTTTTGTTACTTTTGGTGACGGTCAAAAAATGTCCGTCATCATTGATCATTCCAATGAGTTTTTGATGATGCTATGTGCCTGTTAATATATTTTTTGTCAAAAGATAATGATTTAATACCATTATTGTGGAGTATTTTTTTATAATATGTCTAAGGCCATAGTGGTCAGGGTCAGTCAATTTTTTAAGAAGTAATTAATGTGTATCATTTCCCTAAAGTAATGACTAGTCGAATAGAGATTTCCTATGAGTCAACACATGATTCATATCTATTAAGTTTATTATCTAGAAAATTCCCTTCAGATAAAGTTCCACTATTGTGTGTAGGAAATATATATTTAATACATAATCAAGCTCTGACAATTATATTAATGAGAAAGACCTAACACTCCTCAACAATCTGGGCACACCTTAAATTAATGCTTTGGCACACACTAACATTACTTATCACCCCACATGTCTTGGAACATCTTTGTACCTAGAACATATTGCGATGACACTGACGCCCAAGCACATGGTCGCATGCGCTAGCACAACATGGAACTCTCCTAGCATGTGTTGGCATGCTGCATATAGTCCCTAGCATGCCCTGGAACACCTTGGTTGAATGCATTGACATACATTAGCACTTGGCACACAATGCCACTTGACATGTATTGGGACCTATTATTAGTGTTCCTAGCATGACCCTTTTCAAAAAGATAAAGTCCTAACTTATTAACCCTCTTATTGGTTCTTCCTTTTATTGCCTTGACACATATTGACATACCCTGGCACCCTGCGCCACATCCTTAGCACCTAGCATGTATTGGCATATCTTGGCACTATTAATTGGCACATGATATAATTAGCACACCCTGGAACTCCCAAGCACACTTTGGGAATTCTTGAAATGCCTTGATAGTCCCTAGCATGCCTTACCAATGCTTAGCATACCTTGTCACTCCCTCCTTGGCATGACAACTAACACTCATTAACACTAGTCTCTGGCATACGTTCCTCATATTCATTAACTTCCATGAATTTTTACCTAGTGCTCCCTTAATGTTTTTTCCTAGTACTCCTTAACACTCATCAACATGCATTATCACTCTCTAGCACACCTTAGAACTCTTCAACATTCCCTCCCACTTCATAACATGCATAACACTAGTCCCTGACACATATTGGCACTTGGAACGTGTTGGTGCTTGGAAAGTCTTGGCATGTATGGAATATGTTGAGATGCCTTGGTATGATTTGGCATGGTTTAATATTAAATTTATTTATGATGATCAATTGTTGGAAAGTAGATGAGAAGCAACAAAGGAATACTTGGCACTTAGAATGCACTAAGACTTTGCACTTGACACCTATTGCCGCCTAGTGTTGGTGTGCCTAGCATGCCCCTCTTGGAAAAGGTAAATTGATGACTTATTAACCCTCTTATGTGTTCATTTCCTTGTAGTTTAAATTTTTTCTCCCTTTTGTTGTCTTGACAGTCCTTGACATGCATTAACACACCCTTTCACATCTTGCCATTCCTTATCACTTGGCACATCTTAGCATGTTTGACATGTATTCCCACTATCTGGCACATCAAGGGGTGAAGGGAGATGTAGTCCTAAAGTAGGTCGAGTACGAGGGCCGAGTAAGGGTTACTAAAGGGAGGTCATGATCATCCTCCAAGAGCAAGATCATCATGTGAGGGTTCAGAAAAATGTTGCATACCTCAATGGTCGGTTTGCACTAGGAAGTAGGATGGCATATTGTTGGTTCTCTTCTGGCAGATCGAGCTTAAGAGAGGTTTCTCATGAGAATCTGGGCATGTGATTTCAATTATGTCTTTGTGTGAAGGCCACATCAAATTATGAAATGTTTAATATTTGCAACAAGAAACAGTGAGATTGGAAACCAGAAAGGAAAAAAAAAAATGCACCCACACTGGTGAGGAATTTTGATGCATCAGGAGTGAGGAATGTGGGGCGTCTAATTTATTTTTCCCTTAAATAAATTGGACAATAAATTGTAATTTCATCTCATAACAACTTGTGTTAGTTAATTAAGTCATGATGACCGAGTTAGCTCAAGAAATTAGAGTTGAGGGTCTAAGATGAAGCATCTAGAGGGATTCTAATATTTTTGCGGTCTAGTTGAATTTGATGCATTAGTGGGGTGCAAGTGTAATTAACTCAATTAAATGAGTTAAAATCAGTTTAACTAGTTCTAACTGAGTGATGAGCTAGTGAGAGGTCCACTAAATTAAATTAGATTTAATTCATAATGAGTGATCAATCAGATAACTGATAATTCACTATTAATAGTCGCATGCATGTCAGTTTCAAGGAATACCCAATTGAGATAGAGGTTAATGAGAACATAAATATTAGTTGTATTAAGAGAAAATTTCCCATGTGCAATTATAAAGTCATTGGGATGCCATGATGGATTGCACAATCAAGGAAAACTAATTTTCCTAATTAATAAGGATTTAATTCCCTAGGAATTGCATGAGCAAGGCAGGCTAAAGTAAGGATGAGAATTGGCTAAGTATTAGAACGAGTTTTCTTAGATCAACGAGAGCCAATTGACAGAATGGCGCTGGAGAATCTCGTGAGAGATTAAGCATTGTATTGCTTCATGATTCCTTAACTTAATACACAATAGAGATAGAGGGGTTTTGAGCAGTTGCTTTCCCCAAATACATCATGTTGTTGTGCGATTGATAATTTATTTCTCTTACTTATATGTGATTGTGTGATCGTGTTTTGTTTCCGCAAATTGTAGGAAGGATTCAATATCTTGCTTTAGTAGATTACAAGATCATACTGAATCTCGTTGGTTAGATTTTCTACATGGTATCAGAGTAGGAATTTTTTGGGCGACAAGTTTGCAGAGAATATCTAAAGATTTTGGTGTAAAATTAAAAAAAACAATATAATATTTGGATTCCTTGCGAAAATCTACCCAAATGGAAAAAGAAAAAAAAAATCAGTCGAATAAGAGCTCAGATGAGGGAGATATCATCGATTTAAAATCAACTATTTTTTAGAAACTTTTTGTAACATCGGGACAACTACACAATGCGCGAGTCAAGAACCTATATGCACCTGAGGTAACAGATGCATGCAAAGATTTGAGGAGAAAGGCAGAAGTTAGATACATGGTGGTTTAGAGGGAGCATAAATTACCTCTCAACATACATCCTCATGAGAAGCAATCTTAGAAGGTTGTGGAGTAACTGCCACAATTGGAGAAGCAGAGAGGAGACCAAGTGGAAGCGTCCACTCAAGCAAAGACCTCCATGAGGGGGAAATTTCGAGCCAGATGGGAAGAGGGAGAAGCCATACCTTGAGGTGTAAGGTGGGGTGATGTGTAGACATAATCCCAAGGCAAGAAATTTGGGCAAGGTCCATTGAGATGGCATGTCTCATGGATCGAACCTAGCTACAAGGAGCCCACAGTACAATAGTAGTAGGAAGGATTAGTTAGATTGATGTAGTCAGATGTCAGCAAGACATAAATCAGAGTGACAGATGTCAAATACTAGAGCAAAAATCAGAGTTAGCATGTAATATTCTTTTTCCAGGAAATTTCTACAACCATGAGAATATCTCAAGATATTCTAAAGTTAGAGCTCCAGCAATATGTAAAACACCTCTTATGGAGCAGCAATGAATACATTAACACATAAAATGCCGGAGAATCCAAATAGCCATCATATTATATCATAGCAGCATAATATAGACAAACCCTTGAGGAAATTATCACTCAAACAAGGCACTATAATCCTCAAGAGAAATGTACATGAGAAAATGAAGAACACTGCTACATGAATGAAGCCCTAGGCTATGACTGCGCAATCCTTGAAGGAGAATTGCTGAAAAATGTCAATAACATGTAGATATGGCAATAGAAAGCTCAAATAAGAAGGGGTAGCAAGATATCAACCCCTGAAAACATACAATACACAATCCTTAGAAGGATTGGCTGAAATACATACAAAATGGCATTCCTGCAGAAATGCCGGAGTTGCGGGGTAGCAGCAACAACTCAAGAACTAGAAATAGATGGAGAAGGATGAAATGGCTGCATGAAATGAAGAACCCTCCTCCAATGGAAATCTAAAGTGAATTCTAATCCCTTCACCAAAGATCTCACCCTCCAATGTGTCTGCTAATCCCTCACAGCAAATGCTCTCCAAGAATAACGCTATCTAAGAGAGGGACTGCGCTACATATGATGGTAAGTGGTTGGCCTGCTGCCAAATATGATGGAATAAGCTCCTGAACCTCCTTTTCTGATCTCCCAAAGAGATGGAAGCTCCCTCCTTTGAAAAACTAGCCCAGGATGGTGTTGTGGAAAACTTCCCCAACAACACCCAACAACACTGCACAATCTCCAGCTGAAACTGCGCTGATGATGAAGGATGAGGCTTGACCTAAATGTCTGAATATGGGGAATGGAGTGCAATCCTCCAAGATCTAGTCAAGAAGGAAAGGAGATCCTAAACAGGAATTCCCCTTGGTAATTCTTACTAAACAACAAGAGCATGCAACAAGTCCAAAGGACCAAAGATGAATAATACTCAAGATGATTTGTAATGGCTACCTTGCCCTCCTTTTAAACAATGTGAGCTCCATCTCAAGGACCCCCACTCATTAGGGTTTCCTTCCTCTAGAAGCTTCCCTCCTTATCCCACTGTGCTGGCCCACAATGTGCTCTCCAACTCATGCCACTCTGTTGTTTGACTTGGTCAAAATTGACCTAGTCATCCTGCAAAAGCCCCTTTTCACACATGGAAGTGTGAAATCCAGCTCTATAAGCGATCCCCCTTCATGCTAAGAGGATTTCTATTCCCTATAGGTAAAATTAATGGGTCTCCTACCCATTTTATTCATCTCCTAAGTGAAAATGGAAAAAATTAATGTTCCATAAAAATTTGGAACATTACAGTCCTCCCCTCTCAAAGATTGCTTGTCCTCAAGCAAGTGCAAGGATAGACTAATACATTTTCCCTTACTCTCCCTGTGGCATCCATGCATGATGAAATCCTATGAGAAAAGGATGCCATATCATCAATCAAGTGTCCAAGTTGTCCCTCCAACATATGCAATCCAACTTTTGGTGAACATCCCAAAATAGCTGTCATGTAGAAACAAATATCCATGAAGGAAGAAATGGGTTGTATAAGGGCCTCCTTGAGGCATGAGATCTGATATATAATGGGACTCATCATCCCCATATTAATCTCCCATCCCCAAGCAATCATCCATACAATATAAGTTTCCTCCCAACATGGCAACTCACAGAAATCTCCCTCCAGCTTGAGCTCCGGAAATGAAGGTGGGCTGCAAATCTGAATATAGAAAGCCTCATAGCTTGCCCCATGATTTCCTTCTCTCCACTTATGATAAGTGTAGAGTGTGTGCTGATCATGGGCTGCAAAAATATTGCCCTCAAGTGGCAAAATGAAGAGCAATCCTCCAAGGATCTCTTCTCCATCAATGATAATCCGGCTGACCCAATAAATTTCATCCATGATGAGTAGGACATGATCATCATAGAAGTAAGATGATAGATGGATCCATGTATATGATCCTGCTCCCCAGTTTCAGCGCTGTGAGCTCATGCAAAAAGGCTCTTTCCCATGACAATCTTTGTTCCTTGACATGCTCCTGTCAAAAACACCTCTGGTGATGCTGTTGCAATTGTGAAGCTTTTCCTAAGATGGAAATGCCTCCCGATCAGTCCAAGCTAAGGAGTAATCCATTTGCACTATGAGAGTGCCCTCCTCTACTCCTGCAACACCATACATCATATGAGAGCAAATCTGCTTGTGCTCTCTCCAAGATAGTTTCAGCAATCCAAGGGTTTGTTGCCTCCTCATGTTCACATCATGTAACTCATGTGATGAAGGTATCATGACTGATATATAGACCATATCAGCTCCATGTATCCCTACTCCCTGCTGCTCAATGATGTAACCATCCTGCCACGTCTTCTTGATTCCCATCCTCCTGAAAAGAGGATGCACTAAGTGATGGCCAAACTCCTTCAAGAGGAGCCAATGCAGCCAAGCCTCCTGCTACCCAGTATCATATATTTGCAAGTGGAAAATCAGCCCCTTGCTCCTCATCCACACCCACTCAGCTCCTTGTGGATGTTTTCTCCTTCTTCCTCCTTTGGTACTCCCCCCATGAGGGCTACCATCCTCCCGAACCAAAGCTCTCTCTTTGCATTTCATGAGAGTTTGAAATGCAACTCCTTAGAGACCTCTTAGAAAAGATCTCACACCCATAACTATGTTGGATCCATAAGGACCCACATGTGATGGAGGTAATATCTCCTCTCAACCCGTGTTTAACAGCGCTGCTAATTCCTCCAATGGTGTAGCAGTTGTTTCAACCTCCGGTTCAAAATATGTTTCCTTGTTTATCATGAAGGTACCGTGCTTTGTTCCATCCTCCAAAAGTTCACACTCCAACCTTAATGGTTGAATGCAACTCAACCAAGATGTATGAGGATGAGGGTTCATCTCCTCCTTGAACCCTTTGCACAACGCAATGCAATCAAGGTGCTCTAGAATAGCAAAGTATGTAGATTCTTGTAACTCTACATGTGAGTTTCCACATTCCCTTAATTTATTTGCTGAAATGAAAAGTGTAAATTCATTCATACCTTGGTGGAACTTGGGGTTTTCTTCTTGTATGGCGACATTAGTTGTCTCCTCTAATGCAATGGCTGCCTCCTCCATAGATGTAAAAGGCTGACCTCTCAAAGCTGTGACAGCGTTGCTGCAATTCTCCTCCCATGGTGGAATGGCTTCCTCTTTCCTTGTCCTCTCTCCATCAAAGATTTGGATCAACCTTTGAGCAAATTCTGCAAAAGAATTCACCCTTGAATGGACCAAGGGTTTGAACCACCAAACAGAGGCTTCATCCTCCATGAAAAGCGCTGTAATATCTATTGCTTATTTCTTTGCCACTGGATGTAGCAAGAAAAATTCCTCTATGTCTATATCCCACAATGAAAACAGGCTAGGAGGACTTCCCATCATTTATTGTAGAAGTCCTTCTCCACACACGAGTCTAGGGCTACACAAAATTTCTCCTGGTTGATCAAACCCTTGACCTCTAGCAACCATCGAGGTCCATGAAGATGATGCACACCGGGCCCCAACAAGGGTACTATCACACTATCCTCCAACAGACCATAAATGCACAATCCACGTTCACACTTGGCCCACTCTCATGCTGCCCTCCAGTAGACCACGAGTGACCAATACTTGTTGTAGCATCTACCTCTGGCTAGGGCATCCTCACACTTAGTAAATCCTCCTCTTGGCTACCAAGATACTTCTCTAATAGCCCTATCCTAGGACACCCCTTACTTCATTGCGAGATCTGCTCCTAGTTGGGGTTTCTTAACACCCAAGAGAACCCCAACACATAGCTTCCATAGGTTGCATATGAATTTGATCCAATCACCAATCATTAAAATAGTTAAGGCTTCTAACCAACACATTATCCCTCCCTTCTTTGCTTCAACAGGTTGTACTAAAATGATCCAACTGTCCAAACTAGGACCAATAATTTAACACAAAAACATACCTTCTAATGTGTTGGTACCCTGTTGTATTCTGCAATCTGGTTTGGGCTTATCCACAGTCCATGTCAGCCCTCTCAACACTTGCCAACAATTCCTTCTATCAATGTGGCTTGCTTCACCCTAGAGTTTCTCTCGTACACTGATTGTCCCTTAGTTATGTTGTAGGAATTAGGCCTTATGACCCCTCCAACAAACCTAATATAGACATGCGTTATCCTTGTAGTGACTACAGTGCCTGAGAATATCTTAAACAACAAATATGCCACTCCTTTTGGTACCAAAACAACCCTCTTACCAAATTATATACACATCTACTCCTCGACTTTGTTATATCTCCTAATCTAACCTCAAAATAGTCATTTCAGGCTTCAACCTTCTCTTCTTCAAGTTGTGGCTTACATCAGAAGGTGTTTTACTCCTAAATTATTTCGCTTGGATGTTATCTTAGCCTCCAACCTCACCTTCTATTTATACGCAACATAAGGGCTTCAATTGGGCATCCACGTGGGTTTGACAAGTTGTCACATGGCTTATTAACATCAAGCCCACCTAGACTCTTCTTGTGCAAATAAAACCATATAATTCAAAATTTCACAACTCCCTTTGAGCCTACACGATCTCCACTAGCGTTTGTAGGGTCTTAGGGGAAAATAAGCATCAAATTCTAGCTCTTTGATATACTAACGAGTACAGATTATATGAGTAGTTTAAATGGTTTATATGACATTGAATCAACCTTGAGATGGAGGTTGTTATGTGTTAGAGAAATTAAGGAGATGGGAGTTAAACAATTTCTCTTATCATGAAATTATCTTATGATGTTTTGTTATTATTATTTCTTCTTTCAATTTATCTTTTCTTATCATCGAGAGTAATTCCAATGAAAAAATAGAAGAAGACACAAGATGTAGGCACATGTTAGGGAAAACCCCCACCTTTTGGGGAAAACCCAGTCAAAATTCTTCCTTCATTAGATTTAAGATGAGATGACCAAGACCTTAGGCTATAGACTTCCTACATCAAGTCATCCCTTCACTGTGTTAGAACCAAGATCTCCATGACATCGATATATCCTTTGCTTGAACCTAAACTCCATCCTCATTACCTTGATCAAGTTTGAGATAACAACATAGCACCGAGCATCATTACTGAGATCACTGAGCATCATCATAGCATTGAGAACCATAAATGAGATAATCGAGCATATTCATTGAATTGAGTATCATAACATAGCACTGGTTCTATGGTAGATCTGTGTTGAAACTGAGGCAGTTTTTTGCTACAACATCATATCATGGAAGTTACCCGATTCATAGCATAAATGGTTACCAAAATTCTGTAATATGTTCGAGACCTTATCCTCCAACACCGAACCTGTGATCATGATCCAAACTGTATCTGTGCCCTGAAACTTCAGAGATTTCCAAACTTTTGTGGTAGAAATGAAAATTATACCCTTGTATATATAGTTGTTTGCCATAGTTATTAAGCCGACATGACAGTGTGAAGCGTTGTGTCTTGATTTGAGCCGACTTGAAGTCTGATTGAAATCGACTTAAGGATGCAACTTTGATGACTTGTATCACTTGACATGAGGGTTGTATTTGAAGTAGATTTCGAGGATGATGACCTTGAAGAAGATGACTTGATGGAGGATCCTTTTGACAACCTAATGTTACATGATTTAAAAGCCCAAAAATTGGATCAATTTAAATTTGTAACAACTAACCTAGATGTCCACAATTGAGACCTTAATATAAATATGACCGAAGCATGAAACCCATGCTTTAATAATTCAAATAATAATAAGTTATTTTGACAAATACATTAATAATGAAGACCGAACCTAGTTACATTCTTCCACAGTATGACTCCTAGAGCCTCATCCTTTTTCCTGTTGATGAAAATTTTTTATTAGTTATCCCTTGGATAAGAACCACCATTTTCATAAAGTCCTATAGCTCTTCACTCTTCAACAATGTTCCCATATCTTGTGCCAAAATTCCACAATTGTGTCCATAAAATTTATAAGATCTAGCTTGAAAATCATTGTTTTGACCCATTGATTTGATCCTAGATTTAGTTTGCAATTAGAAACCTTGAACCAATCCACTAAACAAATCTGAATTTTTAAGAGCATCTACAACTTGCATGAGACTTGTAGGTAACATGCTAGATCTCAAACCATTAGCTTTAATACCATGTTGGAGAATCGAGGGATTTTGTATATTATAAAACTTGTATTCTAAAATAGAGGTGGTGTCTAAATTCATTTTTATCACACCCAAGAACAACCAAACATAGTTCGACATACTAAGAACTGTAAGAAACAAAATTATTTCCATACACAACAAATATAATATATTGTTCACCATATAATAAATACACCCATAAGACCATCTTTTGTAGCACCAAGATGCAACCAACACATTCCATACTTTGCTTAAGTTAAAATTGATAATAACATAAGAATTATTTGAATGCAAACTAAAAGGAAATGAGTCATGGTAGAATGGATGAATTCAAAAGGTTGAGTTCGAAATTCAAAAGATAATGCAAACCCTACATAAGGAATAAACACATCACAAGTAATATTGACCTTAGACAATGATGATAACAACTCCTCTTAACCACCCAAGCTAAACCTAATTGACTAATTTCCTTTTTATCCATTTCTAATGCTTCATATATATGAAATTGAAATGAGTATTTTTTTCTATTTATAAAAACTTATGCCTCGAGCTCCATTTAAATTTGGATAGCGTGGGTAGTCTTTAAAATAGATAAATTGAATTGACATTAAGCATAACCATATTGAAATCTCATCGAGAACATGTTTTGGCATTAAAGAATTAAATTTGGTGATAAGTGTGGGTTGTCTTTAAAATAGATAAATTGAAATTGACATTAAGCATAACCATATTGAAACCTTGTTTCGAGAACATGTTTTGGAAATAAAGAGTTAAATTTGGTCATATAACAAGATTTCGAATTGTTTTCGATCGACTTGCAGCTAAGCTCCTTACACGCTATAGGAAATAAGTTAACTAAGCAATACATCTTTGGAATAGTGAAAGTCCACCCCTTAATCGCCTCGCGAATGAATCATTTCAAATAATTTAATTTTTACTAAAATAAAATTAATGAATTAGCTCTCACCTCTATTTTGATTATAGAATACAATAAAAATGATTACTAAAAAATGACCTTTTTCAAATAATCCTCTCCATAAAATATGGTGATACAATACTAATAAAAATTATACACCTCTGAAATCGCAGTCCCTTCCATGGAATGAGAGGCAAAGGCTAAGATTGCTTTAACAAAAATCCAACACTAACATTTACCTTTTTCTCAGCAGAGAGTAGCAAGGGTTCTCGCCCGCATCTACATTTTCCCCGAAGATGAAAACATGGTTCCTCATTATTTTCATGCTTTGTTTCTAAGCTCTAATCTTGCTCAAGCTTTCGACACAGAAAGTTGTTCCGCCTCACAAACATGTCGTGATCAAGATGCTTAGGTAGGTTATGAATGCATATTTTTTTCATTATTTATGTTAGTTTCATCATATGTTTTAACATAAAAGAAAGAACCCTCGCAGGTTTTAAAACCGTAACCCTAGAATCAACTTCCCAGTGGTGCAACTTTTGCACAAATCTCTGCGTATGGGGAACACAATTAGTCCATCTCCGAAAGAACTACATTTAGGATTACAAATTTTAAGTTAACGCTAGGAATGAAATAAAATCCTCTCGGACCCATAAATGGGCAAACATCATTTAGGCCCACAAATGACCGTAGAAGTTCAAGACCCAAAAACCATAGAAAAATTGACAAGAAGACAAAGAATCATCGTAGTTAGTGGAAGATGTGGTGGCCACCAAATATCCACCTAGATTAGAGTGCCACACAAAATTTTAGTGGTGAGATAAGCATGGTTGCATTTCTATAAATAACACCCTCTTAATATCCCATTGGAAGTCGACTCCTCCATTCCAATATAGGCCTCACACCCTAAACACAAAGGCTGTGGGTGAAGATGCTTCTAAATAAAAAATTCCCTTTTCTTTGGATTGAACCTTATACTTAATGTGGAGCTACTCGTCGGGCCATATTTTCTCCACCTCTCATAGGCACCTGTCATGCTCCTACTTTGGCGCACATGTCTCGCTAGGAGCCATATTCAACAAAAATTTCTCCACTCGACGAAGGAACTTGACACAATGGACCACGTATTCGATAAGAGGGGACAATTGATTCACAGGAATACTAGTGACCACCCACTTGTTACATTGATTCAACATTATTCCACATCTTGGTAGTTGTTAATATAGTGTTTTAGGTCTCGACATCTCCGGTGCCTTTTTTTGGCATTTGCTCGCATTTTTGGCATTTGTCATAGGCTAAAGACACGTAGTATGTGGACTGTATTGGTCCAAGAAATTTCCTAAAATGGAGTTTGCAAGTAAACATTGTAGCGTGAATTTGACATATCGTATTAGCCTCTTTGGGCCCACGTTTATTTTTGGCATGCCATTTCCTAGGGCTAGGGTTTTGGATTTTAGAGTTTTTGGATCTCGTGACATCATACTTTATGTTCTGAGCAGCTTTTGACATCTCAGTAATGTCTTCTTTTGTGATTAAGAGTAGTTGACACATCTCTCTTCATAAAGAAGCTACCTCCATCTCTGGCTTTTAGTTTGTATCACTTTGCAATTTATAGTTAGTTTCTATTTCATCCATTAATAGAATTTGGATCTTTTTTCTACTATTGGTACCCTTTGGAATATCTTTTCTTATGTTTCCATTTACATTTTTTCACAATAAAATCCTTCAAACCTCAAGTCTACCTATGGATTCTTCTTTAGTAGAAGCTTCTTACCTTTGGATGACCATGGGTCATAACATTTGGAATATTGGAGCAAAATGTCAACTTTTTATATCTTTTCACAATGGTTAAGAATATGTGCTTCGTCACAAGATGTCATAGGTTTAAATCTGCAAAGGGTAGAGTATGTACACCTTTGTAGAGCGTAGCGGACTCAAGTCCTTTTGTCCTACAAACAATGAGATGACAATACAAGGTCTCACTCAAGATCCCTAAAATATATTAATATCTATTATATTACAAATATTAGCTTCTTATTTACTCTAAATTAACTCCTCTGAATAGCTATATTTTTAACGAGAAAGAAAAAAACACATGTTAAAAAAATATAGAGCACGCTCTCACATTTTTAAATAATAAAATTTACAAACTTGTTTTTATTTATTTTTAACATGACAAAACACATGTCAAAAAATGATAACATTTGAACTTTGAAGTGGTGTGTTAACCATTTGAACTTTGGTGGCTTATCAATTGGAGGAAAGCCAAGGCACGAGCACGTGGTTACCGGATGAATTGAGGGTCTGCTAGCTTTGGTCGTTAAACATTTTTGCTAAAACAAAGCTTTCTCGTAGATTCTCAGTGCTGGGATGGTTTCTCTGGGGACCTTGAAACAGCGTAAAGGAGGATTTCTAGGCCGCCGTAAGTGCTACTTTAGGCACTCGCTCGCGCTTCATTGTGCTCTCAACTATCTCCACGTAACAGAAATGCGCACTCGTTTCATCCGAGATTTTGGGGATAGTGATTTTATTGCAATGATTTTGACCGGTGTTTTGTTTTGATCTTCTCTCGTTATATTTTGAAACGTAGATTGCCGTGATAGATGCTAGAAGTTCCTTCAACCAATGGTTTGCATGCCACAAGAAGCAATGTCACATGACCAACCTAAGGTGAGTGTGCTTCGCATTGTGGTTGGAATTCTAGTACCGTTCTTTTTCTTTATGAATTTTATCCAGAAGTTGTAATATGCTTGCAGGAACCGAGTTGCATTACATATGGCAAGAACCAATACCGAAGTTTCCCGAGTGTGCTTCTCAAGTATGTAATGCTTCGTATGCAGGTCTCCTGGCTCGACATGGAAGCTCGACATGGAAGGACGATGGTCTCCACTATTTTCTTCTGTTGGTCGCAGATAAAACAAGCTAAATGTGGCCATTGTTGACTAGAAAGGCCGCCCAAAGGATCGTGGCTACAGCACATGCACTGGTTAAGGAAATTTCACGTGATTCCAAAGAATGAACTTGCTTGCAATCCGGAAGTCGGGACAAGACACTTAAGCTATCTACATATGATTGTTTTCTTTGATTCTCGTCTCTTGATTATTTATGTTATGAGTGTTGCTTGCAAATGTTAGTGGAGTTGTGACCTTATGAATTCTTAAACCCATTTTTATGAACAAAGCAAGCCAAAAATTTAATATCTTTTAGGCTTTGAGTGAACAGAAACTTCTCATCTCGGCCAATTTTTTTATAAAATTACATGAGATAAAGGGAAAAAAATTTGATAGATTAACCCGTGTCCCAGATTAATCCACTCAACATCTTTCTTTCTGCTTACTACCATAGCCTCGTACCTATGCAATACTAGTTAGAAACAGAGACACTCTTCCTTTGATTTGGGATTAGCATTGCATTTCCTCGTAAATCTTTCACATAAACTGTGTTGTCCCTAGTGATAACTTTTAGGTGTCAGATTCCCTCCGGCTTGCAATTGCCTATCACTCTCTCCTTTTTATCCTATGCACTCCGCCACAGTACATGTGACCAAAGCGCTGACTGGAACATTGGAAACTTGAAATTATTTAAGACCCGCATCAACCTCTCCTCCAAACTTGAAGCAAATTTTGAAAGCTTCCTCATCCTTTTCCTTTCTAAGGCTCTCAGCTCGTCGAGACATTTACAAGCTTTAGAAAAATGCATTATTTTCTCCAAGTCACGGAGCCGGGAATGTCAACGTCTCTTCATCAGATACCAGTATTTGCCATTAGAATGTGATGTCATCTATCATGACGTACATATTCTCCAATTCTTCCTGACAGCACCATCCTCTCTCTATAATCATCAAACTTAGGAGCGTTTATCTTTGACGCGACGCTCCCGTAGACTATTATCTTCGACCAGATACTCAGCTTCCTTCGGATCTCGAGCGATTTCCCTTTCAACTCTTTTAACTCGAGTCTAGTTTCACCTTGTCAGCTGTGAATTCGAGCTCTATAATTCTTGCTTAGCGAAAGATCGTAGTTCCAACCGAGAAACATAGACCTTTCTCTTCGAAAGACATGGCAACATTAATCACCTGCTAAGCTTTGGGCTACGGTACATCAAATGTACCGGCAGTCATCCCGAATCAACTTTTATTTCATGAATGAGAACCTCCTCGCCGTTGACAATTGCTCTCCAACCTTATCATTTTGGAAACTTCCTCCCGCCGACTTTGTTCTTCTTGTATTCATAATCGAATCGTTTTCTCAATACCATCACTGGCCGCCCATGCCATGAAAATTGCTCCTTCTCCATTTCTTCAATATTACATGGTCTCAACTAGAGACTTAGGAGTGGGTTTTATCTTCAGACAGATGATGGAATGCCAAGGTATTCAATCCTTTATCTTTCCACATAGCTTATTCCTTTCTTTCTTTTTGGAGTTCCTCATCTATTTTCCTCCAAAGCTCTTCATCTCTTTTCCTTTGTTTTTCCCGCTAAGCTTCGATTCTTTTTTTCATTTTCCAAAGCCAATTATTTCACCAAGTCATCTTGTTTTTCTTTCCTTCTTCGGTTCTTCTACCTCCTTCACTACTTGCTCTTCTTTCAATCCTCCTCTTGATTCCTCGTCTACTTCTTTCTCCACGTTTCCTTCATCTCCTTCAATCGCTCCAACACCCTCCGGAGCTTTCTCAACTCTCTTCTTGAGGTCGACAGTAGCTGTGAAGCATGCGTCCACTCGGCCTTCTTCTCGAGGTCCTTGATTTAGCTTTGCTTTAACCTCAATGGATAAATAAGTCTCTTGAATATTTCCTCATTAGTATCCCTCTCATGGGTATAAGACCACATCTCGAGCTGACAAGAACACAATGACTAATAACAAAAGCTTCAGATCATGTTTCTTGGAATCTTATCTCTCCAAAATTATATGACTCAATTCTCACTCGGCCTCTTTCATGGTTTACGTGTGCGATCAAACACATAGTATTCCATCCTCGGAGTAGGAAAACTTAGGCCATATGGACCACTTTTTCCCTCTTAAGAGTACGCCACTCACGAGCAAAATGTCCGATATAACGATTTCCAATAGAACCACTATGTCCGGAGTACTACAAAGGTAGTAGATGAGGAGCTCTCGATGCACCATCTCCAATACACCACTTACACCATACACCTATAGAGCTTTCCTTTGCATCCCCTAAGATCTAGCTTGTGCTTTGATTTCAGCCTCTCGTTGGGAATTTGGCCCGGTATAACATCACCTTGGCCACCACATAAAACAAAGCCGTGCGAACATAATTTTCTAATCATCAATCAGCAAGATGACCTCAATGTAGTGTCTCATTGGCTTATCTAAAAGCATACAGAAGTTTCCTATGATATCGTTTCTTTAGCTTCCAGAAAATTCCAATATTTGTTTGCTAACACGTGATCCTTTATATAATGGAGATCAACTCGTACCTCATTCAACGACCGCATGCTTCCACTACCTCGATTGTTGCAAGCAGAAGCCCAGTGAGTATCTCCATATTAACTCCTCTTGTTCCATCTTACGCTTCTTCTCAACAAGAAGAGTCAAGAGACAATCCAACTCCTTTACCGAGACTTCCAACTAGCTTTCTAATTGGAAGATTGGGATAGTTAAGGGAGCTTTTCAAGCCAACTCTATTTGAGTTATATACAAGGTCATGGGCGTACAACAGCTTTGAAACCCATATCTATGTTAAATAATTTGGAGAAACTAAACGTAAGATTTGCATAGAATTAGAAAAGAACATGTAAAGCTATGTGCAAACTTCTAAAAATAATCTAAACAAAACATAAGAATGAAAACAATCTTAAACAAAATATAATAATAAATAGAATTCTCCTTTCCCTCGCCAACAAACAAGACCTGTAAATTCATCGTCTCTCGAATGATGCGAAGAATATATAGGGATACAAAATAGCAACAACAACTAAGAAGTACTAAAAAGCTTTCTTTTCCGAAAGAAATTTGCAGTAAATAAACCAATATTACAGTAGCAAGTAGATAAGATAAGAGGAAGATAAGATAACTATATTACTGTCCAACGAATGACCTACGCGAGTAGGTCAATGGCTCCGGGACGAGCACAATGACAGTCGATATAAGGAGGAGTACCAAAAGGTTCTCCTATATAAAGAGCAAGACAAGAACAAAGCAAGAAATACATAATGTCCGAAACCAAAATGTGAAGAAAGTCCCGGACTCCGTGTGCAAAGCGGCACAAGATAATGGTCCACTAAATCTATCTTCCTAATACTTTCTGAGGCTTCCAATGAAAGAAACTCAAGATGGAGTGTTGTCTCGAGGGAAGGATAGAGATTTGGAGCCTCTCATAATGCCGCCGATGAAGAAGTGATATGTCGATGATGACTCCAGGATCTCAACCGCACGCTAGCAAGAGATCCGGTCTGCACGACTCAGTCCTCAGTGCTAGATGGCCCCTTTAGCCCGTCACCGTATCTCAGAGTCCCGAGGAAACAATTTTATTAACTTGTTGCTTCGGTGCCTCTTGGCCGATCGACAGACCGTAAAAAATGACGTACGAGCCAGAAGGGGATCCGCTTTCTAGGTAGGCTAGAGAATTTGTGTGTGAAGTCTCGTGGCCTCTTGTATGTACAAGTCTGTGACATCTCTCTCGGGTCCGTGTATCGAAACAAGCTAGATAAGGCCGCATCCCTTTGAACAAGCAATGGAATCTCTCCGCGAATCATAGTAAACGCAATAGGAAGATGAAGTGCTCCTCCGACTTAGTCTTCTCGGAGGCGACACAACTGGCAAATCATGTCTAACCGTGCAATCCGATGGTCAACCTCAATTCGTAGCTTTATGACAACCTACTTTGATCAAACCCAAGGGAATCCAAAGTGTGTGCATCTAATGGCGAACCATGTAATGGGGTCGAATAATGAGACCATCTCTCAACATCATGAAGTGCTCAATATAGAAAGCCATCTTTCGGTCGTAAACCCATCCTAAGGGTTTATCCAAATAACTCCGTACATATTTCTTGTAAATATCCTCTCAAAATGATTTTATTCATCTCCTTGTTTGGTTGCAGGAGGTGGCTCGGTGCACACAAAGAATACTTGAATGGAGGGAGTTGGTTTATCTGGATACCAACCGAAGCAAGTGAGATCCTCGAGACTCCAACATACCAACATTAGGATGGAGACAAAGGACTCGCTACTAGAATGGACTCGATGAAAGGTAGGCCAAATATGGATATCAATCCCACCCTTTGTCAGTATCTCGCAAAACTCCTCGAACATGGTGAAGAAGAGAGATGATATCAAACACCGTCTCAAGGCAAAAGGTGAGCTCCAAACTCGCAAGAATGATGGGCCGTAGGCAATCGTTCCGCTTACACTAAATGATGCGATGAAGAATGGGCGATATACACCGTCTCCGTAGTAGTGCCACGACTCTAGTAAGCTAGGACCAAACCTCCGAACCATATAGAACCGTGGGTCAAACAAGACTTCCCAATCGCTGACATCTTGGCCGATATGTCCCAAAATGATTCCGAAAACATTGTCTCTAGAAAGAAGGGCCAAGGATCCATAGCCCTTTGTTGATTCGAGCCTCGGGAGTGAAGGCCGCGAAGCCAAAGCGAGGTCCTCCGTGAATAGCAGACTCCCGCGATAGGTGTATGAGCCGGTGATCTCGTCTCCTCTCCTCCTCGAAAAAGAAATGGAGGTCACAGAGGAACTTCTTCAACATGTTGAAGATAATAACCTTGCTTTTACCTAGGTTAACCATCAACTTTCGAAGATCACCGAAAAGCCGTGGCATCCAACTCGCTCTCTCGCAATCCATCGTGGGATGGGGCTCGAAGGACCACTTCATCTCGCAAACAACAAGACAGTAATTCAAGACATGATGTAGAAGGCAACCATCACCATCCCGGATGTGTTCACATGCAAGGACTCACGCTCATCAATATAGATCCCAAATAGTGTGACAAGGGACAAACCTTTCTCACTTTACTACAATAGTGCTCCGGACAAAATCGATAGCCCATGTACCATGTGCATAGACGACCAAGGAATGACTCATATAAGTGCATGATGGTTGACAAGAGTCTCTCGAGATGCCAATATCTCGAGGCTCCGGGAATAATGCTTCTCTCAGACACTCGAGTTTCGAAATCTTTTCGAAAGTCTATAAAACAATAGACTTTCGAAGAGCAATGTTGTGCCTCCTCAATGATGGCCCTAAGTGTAAGTGATGTGGTCAATAGTTTGCTCTCGGTGTCGAAATCCAACTTTTCCTCTAGTCTCTAAGTTGTTTCCGCTCAATATCCTTATGGAGATTTGGAGGTGGAGGGATGTAGCATATAGTTTGGAGAATGTGTGGCCCACCATGATAGCATACTGCTGTCCGAAAGTCGTCCTCAATTCTCGTAATCGAGAATGATGTGCCGAGACCATGTTGATGGAAACTCCGTACATACCACATGGTTGAAGAGATCAACCAAGTAGGGGATCCGGGAGCACAAAGACCGTGTTTTCAGGAACTTCTACCCGGAAACCATCCTCGTTTGATGCTTTTTTTGTTGTTCATCACTCCAAATGGCCTCTTCCGATGTCACTATCATAGAACACGAAACTTGGAAGAGGGCGGAGAGGTCACCCTCGAATCCGGGTTTCTCCGGGATGTCATAGAGGGTGTACACATGGGAGAACATGGGTCGGGGTTAAGGTCGCAGGGGGAGGGGAGAGTGGCAGGTGACGAGAGTTATGCCGCATTCTTTATGGGAGCGAGCAAGAGAGGTATCACGAAGTCACGTCTTCCTCTCGGGAGACAAAGAGATGTTTCTTGCGACAGAGGAGGCGTATGATATGAGGCGTTTTGATATTGGGGTAGGAGCGGTGAGCATGGACGAATGCATGCCGAAGCCGGGCAAAGGAGAGCTTTGCACTCCCTCATCATACCATCGATTCATATGGAAATAGGGTTTGCGAGAGGTGGAAGTGGGACGACGCAGAGTGCAGGACTTTAAGGGCAACATCCAAAATGACGGATGAGAGACAGTTGTACTTGGTCGATAGCGGAGTCAAATAGAGGGAATTTTTTCCATGGAGTGGGAGCATTTGGTGAAGGTGGGAAGAGAAGATGTCCTGGTTCTACCCTCATCAAAACGAAAAGTAGTACGTCGTAGAGCCCTGGGGGGAGTGTGTGTGGGCTCAGCGCACGAAGAGAGAAAGAAAGAAGAGCATGGTCAACTAAGATGGGGGAACACAAAAGTGATGAATGAATGGGGAGGAGGTATTTGACCAGGAGAGCACATAATTCCAACAATGCTTGCTCTCTCCACCACAGAGGCTGACATGTGAAAAAGTGTGAGTTTGGAAGATGCGGAGGCCACTACTGGGTCAGCCCTCGAGATTCGCCTAAGTGTAAAAGACGACGACCATAGGTGGTAAGGGGCTAACAATCATCATACACTAGGAAATCCCCACCCACTCTAGGTCGATCTCCCAGGATGTAATAAACATCCTCAAACCGATTGTGAAGAGGGATCCTGAGGGCTCTAGTGCGAGTTGAAGTCACCCAGAAGAATAACCTCAAATGCCGAATATTGAGCTATGCCGACATACAAATTGACAAAGAAAGTTCGCCAAGCCCACTATGAATGGCATATGATGGGAGAAGCGGAGGGAAGTAACAAACAACAAATGTGCGTGACGGGGGAGAGGAGAGACCCTCAAACTTGAACCCAAACAAACTTTGCAAACTCATCCGTCAACCACCAAAGAAATCCTACTCTCATGGAATCTCTCGCTGAAGCAAGAAACTCAAAAACCTCTCGATACCACTCGTAAACTACTCATCTCGCCACAAGCCGAGAGAACTTATGGTGCAACTTGTAATGTTTGGGAGAGGTTTCGGATAGGGCTCTCATGCGTTCCTCGATGATGAATAAAATACCCAACGCCGAAGAGCATCATATAACAGACTCCGGCGATGCCAAAATCCCATTCCCATTCCAACAACCGACTTGAACATGCGCTCGTTTCCTCTAACGAGCCTATCATTTGGAGGACTCGTTAAACGGCTTACACCCAGTGGAAAAGTGTCCCGAATCACTGCTTTGGAGGTTCTCGAGCAACTCCACCATTTCCGCTCGGGCGTGTTGCCGTAACCAACCTCGAGCCGTTTCGAGCTCAACAACTCCGAAGCTAAGTTGAGATCTCTCATCAAGGAAGATCTGACTAGGAAGTGAGAATAGTTTTCGCTAGCTTCAAGAGCCCAAAGGTGATCAGCTATTGACCTATCGAGCAGAAAGAGAGTGGAATCATACCCGAGCCAAGCCCTATCAAGGGTCACATCCCAGAGATCTAGTTTTTCATCGAGGAACAAAGGGTCCCAACCACTCCGTCCGAGGATGTGAGAGGCAAAGGAAGCCCTCTCACTTCGAGGATCAACTCGAGGCTTGTCTAGTGCGTTCTTCCATGAGCGTAGATTTTACTCACCTCCTCAATCACAAGCCAGCGAGTGCTGCAGGGGGTATCCATTCTTCAAGCAACATGTGCCCATGAGTTGATGTGTGTTTCTCGTTTTCTTGTTTAAAGGCCTCTCTTTGCCGAGCTTTTGATATCCTCCTATTTTATTTTTCGTACTGGAGAAGCTTTAGGCATGTAGAGCGACAGCCAGAGGTGGTGGTAGAACCGTCGCTCCTTGTTGTCCATCAACAACTACTTCGCTGAACCATTATCGTTCTTCTCACTACAAATACTTTGTTCCCGAGTTCATCGACCTTCTTTAGTGCTCCTCGAGACAGAGGATTCAAGGGTTTCCAACTCTCCTACAGTTCTCGAGAAAGTCTTTGTTTTCGCGATCGAAATCCACATAATCTGGGCAAAGGTGACTAGGCCTCGAGCAAGATTTGAAAGAAGTCTTCACACCTCATGTCTGATGTAAGCAGTAGGAGGTCGTGATGGCATAGTCACCGTGGTTGATCCCATTGCCGTGGTTGGGTTCCCGCGATCCAAGCATCATGGTGTTGACATCATTAACGAAGATCCGCATCTTGGAAAGTGGAACAACACTCTGGCGAAGATTGATCCTCGCACTTCCACAAGAGCTCTCGAAGAATTCCCTCTCATCGTGGAGGAGAAACCGTACTAGGAGAGACATACTAAAGTGCCAAATAACACGGGCCGAGGCCCACAACCGTACATGATAATCAACACTCACCGAGGTGAGTTATGACAAAACACTTTACTTGCAAACCCATCAACTTCTCGTCCATGCACTTTCTCACGACAAGACCCCATGCGTGAATGAGCAAGAGCAGCTTCTGCTGGACAAACTCTAATCGCATGAATGAGTGGTAGGATGTGCGACAGACATCTCAGTAGAGTCAAACTAAAGACTTGCTCTTTCTATGTCGATTATTCACTCGTTTTGAGAGATAAAGAAGCATCGAAGCGAAAGATATGAGTGACCAAGACCGAACCTCTGGCGGCCGAAGAGAAAACCCAAATCTATTTACATAGGCCGTCGTCTTCTTTTACTCCGCTCCCCACTTATGTGGCTCCCCGCTCCTTTTCCTTTCATAGGCCTTAAGAAAACACCGAAGCCGTAGGAGAACTTTGATCACGATCGTGCCGCCCGCCTAGACTACGATGTGCAGTCCGAAGAGAGGGGTTATCGTACCACTCCACACCCGTGGTGCGATACACTATTGATGCTAGAGCAACCGGAGTTGCTTTGATGTTTGGCCCTCGCCATCGAAGTTCCACTCCACCGCTAATTTAAGCTAAAGGAAAGACCTAGGGCGGGCCCAAGAATACCATGATAGGATACAACTCGTGTGTGGACAGAATGTACAATGGAATTAATATTAAACCTTGTACGCCGAGCGTATCGATATGTATGCATATTCGGCAGATGCGATGCAATTTGATTGATGTTGGAGCAATCGAGCCGCATTGATGCTTTCCGTACTGCGACCATTGACCCGATCAATGCCCCGTATCTATCTTCTGGCATGCTTTTTTCTCACTAGCGTGAGAAGGACGTTCTCAAACCGCCATCGCAAAAAAATGAGAATTTTTCCTGGTATACTTTCCCGAAAGTGATACCGTTGCTCGGGATGCGTACTTTGTAGCTAGCCGTATCCCTAATCAATGTCCTAGACCCAACTCCAGACCAAAAGAAATCGCCCAACAAGTGGGCAAATTTGGAAATAGAGTCTTGATTTTGTTGCTTCAAGTATTAAATCGCTTGCGTGACTCCATCTTAAAGCCGCAACACATGAAGATGGATATTTATAAAGATGCTAAAAGGTCATGCGTGGTTGAATCTCGAGTGAAAAGCTTATGCGTGCACTAGATCTTAATGACTGGACCGGTGATTATCATGAATCACTCAGCTGTTTGCAAATTGCTAAAACCACCCTCTGCAAGAATCACGTATGAAAACCGCTTTTTTACTTCTCTAGTACATTTGACCACTACTACTATTAACTCTTTATCTCTTAGACATCGTGGTTCCAGGCGTGAAATTTACACTGGGCAGTAAGCAGACAGACCGTGCGACACCGTTTTTCCCCGGAAATGAGTACATTGTTTCTCATTTGTCTTTTTCTCAGAACCCTAGGGACAGTATGATGGCTATCAATATGGGATCATGGCAGAGGCGCTTTGGTGGATTGAGGGTTGACGATGAACACGCTTCTCACTCAATGTGTATATGGTGTGGTGACCCGAGCCAAATATCCTGCATACAATGTCAAAATATGCCAGCAGTATCTCTCAACAAATCATCAAAAAACACTTCTTATGGTTGTAAACACTATCAAGAATATCAGCATATAGATACGGTAAGTATGCATCCTTTGGCGCGATTGGACATCATCTCGTGTCAGTGCTATTTTATGTGTGTTCAATAGCAAAGACCCTATTGCTGAACGCATTGAAAGTAGCCAATAAATTTAAAAGACATTACAACAAAGACCCTATTGTTGAACAGACTCCGTGAAAGCACCCAGACAAGTCAATTACAAAAATTTAACATCACCACTAAGCAACTTTATCAATGTACAAGGTCGAATTCCTATATTATAATTCGGATCACATTTTTATATGACACGGTACTCAACACTATAAATTTTACCCACACATAGATTATAGTAGCTCCTTCAAATAAGTTTTTAGAAGAGCATTACAGGGTCCTCCTTAACAAAACATGTTGATTAAAGCGATGCACTAGACAATTGAGCTCCGAATTAAACTCTCCCATGGCCTCCATTGCCACCTCAAAAGGAGAGAAACTTTTTGGTTTTCTTTGGTCGTTTTCCAAAAGAAGTAGATTCAGTTGTAAACCACAAATTTTTATCTAGCACATCAATTCAGATAATCAAGTGTCATGTCATAATGAACAAATTCATGCACATAGAATAAATAAACGATCAAACAAAATTTCCACTTTGATTCACCTCCATGTGTCTACATTCTCTCGACCATAGTAGCTGACAAACTCAGTGACCAACTCACACAAGTAACATACATAATAACACTAAGGTCTCTTTCACAAGTTCCAAACCAAATACACAAAGCAAAACCTAAATAATCATGCACTACCACACAGATGATGGATCATCACTTTCTTCTTTGACCTGCCATTTCTCACATGAAAGTGCCCATACAAACGTGGATCGACTGCTCCTCTATAGGTTTCTATACTTCAATAAAAATGACCTCCAAGTAGTTGTCTAGTAAGAGTGGTTCTATAATGCGACGATTCGTAGAACCATAATAGGATTAGGAAGTCCTCAGTAGAATATAGTCTTTCAGAAGTACCATGATGAGAGACTCATAATAACCTCTTGTCATGCTCCAAAATACCATATCGAATTATCATATTTAGAAACCGCTCTCCGCGACCGCGACAGTCAATTGGAATATTGTTATATGCAGCAGACAAATTTTCATGTTCTCCACTCATTTCGGAAATGATGTATAAAAAGGTTGATCGTAGACGCTTTTGATCAATATTTAACTCTTCTCATTTCTAGATGAATGTTTGAACCAAAATTGTAATCATTGTTTCAACAATGACTCCTTGCTCCAAAGAAGTTATCATCAGTGTACTGAAAATTTCCACGTGAAAGCAGTGTATGTATTTTCACTTCAAGTCAACGATTGTGATAATTAATCATCTTTAAGGTTCCTCAACGCTGATGTCTTATTTCCGATGCAACCCATCATATGTTAATGCACGTATTTCATTGAGAGGCACGTTGACTGCCGCATTGGAATTACCGAAATTGTAGTGCCAAGAGGATTAAGACTCACATTACCATTGGATGTCGTTGTCCTTACTTCTCGATGGAAAAAATACCCACCTTTCTCGAACTTGCAGTCAAATGAGGCTAGGTCGCTCTATAGATATACAAAAGTAAGGATTTAATCTCTTGAGGTTCTCGTCTTCGACATCCCATGCCTTGCAAATCTGTTCTATGACACACAAGTAGACCCGATGAATTTCTCAATATTTGACATGAAACTCAAGTTGCCGCCTCATGATAAGGGCACTCGTCTCATGTGGACATGTATAGTGACCTTGATCTTCCAATGGAGATTCCTCGTGGTAACTTTCATTTTCTCGATAAACTGCGATTATCTCCTACTTGGAAAAGTTGAAACTCCCCACTTTGAAATACCTACATTGGAAATGGTCAAAGTCTTGCGGTTTGCATTCTGCACCTCTGAAACCTAATATATCCCAAGTCTTTTGGTTTGCAATCCTCGCACATCAGTATTTGTATGAAATCAGAGTTTGGATCATCTTCAAAGCCTTCAACATCATACTCGCATCCGTCGGCGCACGTCGCAGGACTCCAACATGTGTAGTCACCAAGCAAAGATCAAGCTGGTGGACAAGCATTAGGGTTTTCTCCAAGCGAGCCAATGCTTCCTCTTGGTTAACACTGCTAGCCAAGTTGCACTTTATTTAGTCGTCATCTTTCTCCTCAAAGCAAGCACTTTTGACCTGTCTAACAAGCTCGCGCATTTTCGCTATATCGTGTGACATGGGACAGCGTAGGCAAGAACCCCACACCTTTCCAAGCCTTTTTCAGCATCATGAATATTTTTATAAGCAGAGGCCCTTGTCTTTTTGGCAAGCCTATTTGTGGCCACCAATCCTCATTAGTAGTAGGCCACCATGAGGAGTGAGAAATACCCTTTTCTAAAGGATACCTCCGCCGAGTGCGTATCATAGCGTCGCTTAAGGGCAGAAGAAGAAAACCCAAAGTGGCACTAAAGTTCCTGAAAAAGTATGAGGGTGGTGAGCCATAACCATGTTACTCTCATTTCTGCTCCGTGTGCCGCATGTTCTCGCTGGATATTTGGTGATCGTGCAGTAAGTGCTTACTGCGCCAAATCCGACCTTCTCCTTCCACCATGCTCTAATATTGTCGCAGGCTCCATTTACAAGCTTCCATTTTTCAAGAATGATGCCATATACAAAACCTTGTGCTTTGCAAACTTCCATCATTTTCGACTGATGTACTTCAAAGTATACCATCGTTTGCCCGAGACATATTTTTCCCTTTGGGCTTTGCTTCTGTGACTATCTCTCGTTTTGCCATGTCGCCGGGATATTTTCCCTTTCCATTGCTCCTTAATGCGCCTAAGCCGGATGCGATCCTTCCACATCCGATTCCTCAAGCTTCATCCACATCAATGCACATTTAAACATTGTGAAGATATGAGGCACATGATGCAGCTTTTCCTCAGAGTAGAGATCAACCTCGATGAAGTGCGAGGAAGATGACGCACAAACCATGGCAATGCAAGGTGTTCTATTTTATCTTTTACTCCCACTCCACCCTCAACTCGCCTCATACTTACTTTTGTTTCCGTGATGTTGGCATCCATTACTTCCATGTAAACCTCTTAAAAAAGATAGAGAAAATCATTATTTCGGCGCAATTCCAAGCTCTCTCGTGCATACTTTACATCACATCGAAATCCTTCCGAAGACAAGGGATGGCTAATGTTATATTACCATCTCATGTTTTCCATTTATTTTAATTTCTGAAGGTTTAAGTGCGCTAAAGGAGTCTTATTACATGTTCAACTCCGTCAAAGACTATCAAACATGAGAGCTAATTGTGGAATTTGGTCCTCGCCCATCACCTCCCATGCATGTGGATCATTGCCCCACTCTTGTTGAAGTTCCATTGAATGGTGCTTGTCATGATGGTGTTACGTGAGTAAATTGATGCTTGTCAACATATGCTTCTGCAACATGATTGATATTCTTTAGCACACATTAGCCACCCGAGATAGATTTATACTATATAAAAACATATTAATACAAATTAACATCATCCTAATACCTCGTACCCGGATGTGGTTTAGTGTGAGGGATGGGAGGGCAACATGAAAACAACCTAGTGCTCCAAACCTCGACAAGTGTAGAGCTCTAGGTGCACGTGTGAGGGAAGTTGCTTTGACCCTCCCAAAGTTGGCTTCACTTCATCAAAAAAGGGCGTGTAGCAGAAGTTAGTCTTGTTTTAAGTGGATATTAATGGGATACTTTATCTCTATTATTATATAGCTTAGATTTATAATTTAAAAGAATATAAATACATATATTGCATCTAATAAAAGACTATATTATTCCGATTTTATATATATATTAGTTGACATACACAGTGCACACACACATGTTAGTTGATATATATATATATATATATATATATATATATATATATATATATATATAGAGAGAGAGAGAGAGAGAGAGAGAGAGAGAGAGAGAGTCAGGTCCACATAAGTCACCTCATAGAGAGTCAATTAAATTCTTAGATTAACAATGTTTTTTATATGCTCTTAAAGGTCACTATATTTTTTGTTATTTGGAGACACAGGTCTAACATTATTCTCTCTCGCTGGTTTTCACCAATATTGTAGATGCTTTATGAGGGAGCGGGGCTCTTCCCTGGAAATAGCCGACATCATTCGAGGCTTTGGGGCTTATGTGATTGTAAAAAGTAAGTCTCAGGAAGAAAGTAGTGACAAGATTTGGGCTCGCTTTGTTGTTAAGGTAATGCCGCGGTTGAAAATAAGATAATTAATTCTCAGACCTTTCGATTCCATGTAAAGTCGTCTCTTTTATTTGTGTTTGGTCGTTTTGTGGAGACCATAGACTTCAAGAACTGCATTTGGATTTATAATGAGAACATGCTATGAAATTTATTTTAAGCTCGCATGTGATTCTAGATGTTTGGAGAAAAGCACTGCATTCAAACAAATTGCTATGGCTGATGCTTAAAAACTACCAATTGGAGATTTTTCTTTGGGAATTTCATTGTGTAGGGTTGAATACCATGTGAATACTCTATCTATCAACCTCTATATTTCACCATATGTGCTCATGTATCTTCTAACATATAGAATTGGCTCAAGGCACCCTAGCCCTCGATTTGTGGCAAGTTGTGTAATTCTGCGCTTTCACAACATTTTTGCATTGTATGTGGCTTCTTGGATTGGAACTCGAAACTCTATCATGATGTAAAAAGATCAAAAATTTTCTAAGAACTCGCACAAAAATTTGAAAATAATAATTTTGATCTTTACCGAGCGGACATGCATGTTACTACGACAACTTGCACTTAGCATAAGATAGTGAAATCATTTGCAGACTTAGTACCCTCACTTGGAGGTGAAAATTAGAATTATGGAAGTGTAGGAAGATGCACAAGGAGAAATAATATAGCACTATATTTTATGGCTTCTCCTCAGGGTACATCTCAGCAGAGGCGTGTGCAATCAGTCGTGCTACAACACAAATTTTAACGTCGAGGAATGAAAATTTTCCACCCTCGCATGCAATTTTGACACTTTGAGCATTATATGTATGGAATATGATGTTTCAAGGCATATAGGATAATCTCTTCCTTTATCGTCCATCAAGTCTGTAATTTATGTACATGGCGTGCATGGTCATGCAAGGGGACATTTTGGCACCATGAAAATAATAGCCGAAAAACAAAGTTGGTCTTACGTAAAGCACATTTTGGCCCATGGGAGAATAAATCAAGGTAGGAGATGGATGCGAGCAATATCACCAGGTGTCCTCAAACATGGCATGACAAAAATGATCATAGAGGCTAACCCGCACTTTCCTATTCCAAAGTCCTCGCAAGCACTCAGACATTGTTGATCAAGTTTGACCTTTGCCAAACTCAAGGATGACATATTGCACGTTAAGATACTTAATGGTTTGGGAACTTGTCTTTTAATTTTTAATGCCCTATGAGGAGGATTGTCACCTTGACATTGTAAAAGAGATTAATGTTGAGGACCCTGCAAATCACTTTCCTCGATTACCAACAGATGAGAGTACATTGCCTTAAACAATATGGCCATGGCTGTGCAATCCAGAAAGCTCATTCTTCATAAGGACATCGCCTTAAACAACATGGCTACAAATAATTTGATCCAAGCTCAAAACTCAAAGAATATGACATGTACCATAAGGGGGAGGATGAATGGAAATTAAGGAGAAAACTATCATTATATAAAAACAATCAAGGTGTAGCATCGCACGCATATGGTTAATTTCTCCATTTTTTCTATGTTATTACACCTTTTGTGGGAAAATTTTAATGAATTTCCATGCAACAGACAAAACAACAATATGGATGCAATTGCATGAACCCTCATATTACAAAAGAAATCCTTGAATCCTTTCTTTCTCCAAAGAGATATTTAATTAGGCTCACAAGTGGAATTTCCCATTAATCCATCCATGCCTTTACAATGGAGAGCTTTTAAGCGCTATGCCTTTTGTCATCCTCCTCAGCCAAAATGTTTTCACAAGCATGCGCTCACTTTTACCAAATTCTATGGTTTGTTGTGCCACATGTATGTCTTCTCACTGGAATGCTTTGTCAAGGCGCTTTCTCCACATCCACTCCCATTAGAATAACATCTATTCGACAAATCAATGGGAAGCTCTTTAAGATGTGGAGTCTTCTGATTAGAGTAGAAATGTGCAGGATTCTCGCACTTGCCTCAGGTTTAAACATGGTATGATGTACATTCTCGTTTCAGCTTTATTTGGTACACTCATTCTATGCATGGATTTTCATGATTTTAGGCCTAACAAATATAATTTTGCAATATAGAGCCAAATGCAGAACCTTTCTTCGTATGTTATTATCCCATCTCTTATTTCATTTATTCATTGACATATCTCATCCTCTTTTTATTCTCGTTAGTAACAAGCCTTTTTAACAAAGTGCCTACCTTTGGCCTGATGTCACATGACCAAGGTGTATCTATATTTCATCAAAATTATAAGACATTACCTAGGACCAGAACTGCATGTAGGCTTAGTTATCACGATAACACAAATTGACAACATTAAATCATGACATCATGTCTCTTATGGGAGATTACACTTGAGTCTCCATAATGATAGCATCACTTTGATTTACCACTTGATCACAAACATCGCCTTGACAAACATATTTTCGCAGCAGTGCCTTAAGGAGAACACGTGGTAGCTCGGGTCCATAACATGTACACAAGTTTAATCACCTCTTGATGGTGTAAGTCTCAGGACTACCTCCACATGCCGCAAAGGCTATGTGAATGGAACTTGGTCAATGCTGTTTGCTCTTTTAAGGAGAATGAGGGTAAGCTTTTGGGTTTACAATATATGCACATGGTTCATCACCTCCCAATGCCACACTTTCAACTCCCTTTCCCAACCCCATGGGTGACGCCCGTGAGAATGGGAATCTTGACCAAAGGTGTGAAACTCCTCGCCACTAACTCGCAAGTCCCAAGCATGTTGGGCATTGGTGTATTTCTTTCCCATATCCGGATTTTGCTTTTTACATTTTTTAGCAAACTTGCTTTAGTTATTTCGCCTTTTCTACCAAGGGGAGTCACCGTGTTGGGGTGCTCAAGGTGACAGGACATGGTAGGATGCAAGGTGGTGGTTACATGAATTGTATCCATTTAGCTTTAAAACATGTTTCTCTTAGAATATTTTTGACAAGAATGGCTTCCCTCTCTGCTCATGAGGAGTCACATCCGGAATTTAATTGCAAGGGAGCATTTGTCCCAACTTTGTTCTTGCTTAGCTAAAGCTCGCTCTAAACTTCATGGATAATTGTGGTTTACAGAGCCGGTAGCTCCCACGATACATATCCTGTGCACTCCATCATATGCAAGGACTTAAGGTCGGGCTAGTGCAAAGCTCTCGCAATTCAATACAATAAACCTGCTCAACCACATCTTCTATGGATTAGGACACGTGGAGATAATTCAACCTATAAAGGTAGGTGGATGCGCTAGCGTGGTCGGTAACTTTGCAAAGTCCTCATGTGGGGACAATTCAACCTAAAAAGGTAGTGTGATGGGTGTAGCTGTCAGGCATAAAGCCTCAAGAGTTAAGCTTCGTGGGTTGTCAGTGAATCATGAGGGATGTAACTACATTTTGTGCCTCCATTTACTTTCCGTATCGTCCTCAATAAGTACTGCTTAAGAATCAATACTATGTTCTCTAATGATACACCTTCAAATCGGAAAGTTGCATATGATATCTCCTCGTCCTCCATGATGCAAATATTTTAACTCCGAACCTTGCACTTTGTTCCCTCGACTCAAAATTTGTCTAATATGATACAAAATGTTAAGTCATGTTGAAGATGGATTTTATTACCATAATTTTTAAAATTTAGAACAACATCTTCATAGTTGCACATGATTTTCGTTACAAGATTTTTGTAATAATATCTTCATAGCTGCACCGATTTTCTCGCAAGATTTTGTAATAATATCTTCATAGTTGCAACCGACATTTCCGCAAGATTTTTGCACAATATCTCTCACAGCTGCAACCGATTTCTCGCAAGATTTTTGTTGAACAGGACCTTGGTAATTTTAGTGTCTTTTCACATGTTTAAGATAATAAGTAAAATGCTTTTAAATTCGAAGTAAATCCTAATCAAAATTTCCGCCATATCTCTAGATATATAATAGCCAGGTTAATGAGAACCTTATCATCTTTTTCTTTGATTCATGTTTTTCTATCTTTTTCAAGGATTAAATTAGTAAGGCATTACTAATTTAATTATGGTTTTCATTATTGGCTCATGCTTTTTATTTGGGACATGTGCAGTCAGCATTGTAACATCACGTCTGCACAACAACTCTCGAATGATGAAGTTGCCGTAGCAAGCCTTTAAAGGTTCAAGTCATCAAAGTGTCGATGGACACCACGTAAAGGTGCATTTGGAAACGATAATGTAATTTGGCATGTGGCCTCTAATGCCATGGCAATCTCTAATTAATTTGCATGTATTGTCTTTTAAACTTCAATCTTCAATATGTTAGCTGCTAACAAAGTTAGCGCTCAGTGCTAGTGATTAATTTGAAAACTATATTTTAGTGAAAAACTTCCACTCGTTTTTTGGTGGAATAGTTCATAATTTATTTTGATGGATGCAAGTGTACTAGTCATGATGATAAATGTGTGGGTTTACTTCTGAGGATTCGCGCTATTTCTAGATATGCTTTTTCATCATTTTCTTTGAATACTTCTCAGTAGCTTTAACTTCATATATTTTATCCCCCGCGACAATTGCTTCCGAGGTCCATGTTGTTATGTTTATTCGTTGTTTCCGTGGAAACGTTTTCCTCGTGATTTCCTCCCGAGGTGCAATCCAAATGCAAAATATTATTTTACATATTGATATTTGTCTCAAGACATTGTTGTACGATGATACTTTGAATTCTGCATAAATCTAGATTTCTATTTCATTATCTATATCAATATATAAGAACAGGCTCATGGATTGTCTCATATTTCTCAAATTGTGGAGTTGTTCTTTCCGTTGCATGTTCTTTTTATGCTGTCATGTTGTGATTCACATTTTAGTTCTGCTTTCCCGCTTATTCTCCCACATAGTACATGCTTTGATAGATTATATCAAAAAGTCTTACCAATACGATAACGTTGATTGTTGTATGTGGACATTTTTGTTCAAGATGGTCCATTGCGTAATCAATATGAGGAGTTTGATCATGCAATTGCATCTTCTTCAAGAACTAACCAAACCATATGGTATATGATGGCATTTATTTTTTTAAGGTGTGCACTTTTAGTTAATTATACTATTTAGCTCGATGATTTTCATATATTCAATCGAAATTTTGTTGCTTATCAAGACTTTTGTCATTTCCATGTTTTAGTGAATCATGAAGCCTGACATTTCTATACAATATTTATCAAGTTACATGCACCCCAATTAGAAACAAGATAATTTTTCTGCTATGACTATCTTCTTTGTCATTGCTGACTTAAGAAAGTATTTAGCTAAGAAACTATTTCAAGGTTATGGCATAACTTGTCATATAAATTGAACAAAAGTTATATCCAAAACAACTTGTAAACCACGAATGGTTTTAGGCTTTCCACTTAAAATCTACCAATTTGAACTTCTTGAATGAGTTGAGACATCTGACCATCATTGTCTATTCCTTTGGTGTATCTTTGCACATTTAGGGAAATTTCTAGTTTAAAGTATAATTCTTTAAAGGGTGCTAAATTAATGAAGAGTTAACTACGTATACAGGAGGTTGGTGGTTTGATTCCATCATGCCCTGGATATTCAGGAAATGACAAGAGTTTTTGGTGATGGATGCGCATTTGACCATCACTCAATGAATTATATGGAAAATTCTTTTCACCTCACCAAAATATGAAATGGTGACAACAACAAACACCATATATATGCATCAATAGACTGATCATTAAAGGTCCGTCACCATAAATCATTAAGTTGTTGATATGAAATGTAGTGAGGTCACTTTTGTCATTATAGTCATTATTCATGACGGATCTTGATGTCACCACGATGGCGGTGACCGCCACGAACGCCGCCATATATATGCACCAATAGTGATGGCCATGAAAGGTCCATCACAAAATCTTTGTTGTTCATATGAAATGGTAGACGGTCACTATCCATCATTATAATTAATATTCATGACTTGACCTTGAATGTCACCACAACAATATACTTTTGCCACGCCACCTTGGTGACGTCAGCTTTTTAGGACGAGATTATTGTCCGTCAACACGTTCATAAGGAATGGTGACGGTCACTATCTATCACTATAATCATTGGTGACCTTGACTCGAATGTCACCACAACACCCATATTTTCGGCAACGCCACCTTTTGGTGACGTTCGCTGGCATAAGGGTCTTTTTGACCTCACTAATGAGCTTATGGTGATTATTTTCGCCCCTCACCATCAAAAGTCAGAAAGCCTGATGGCATGTCCCCATAATTTTAAATAAGAGGTACTAAAAAAATATGAGATTGTTGTAGCCGCTACAACACCACCCAAAATTTTGGGTATATTTAAAATTTTGGGTCCCCCTATGCTCGCTTAGTTTAAGGTTTTTCACCCATTCTTACCCACCGAACGATTTTAGCGACCCAATTTTCAACCTCATGAGTTGTTCCTGCCACCATGACTTACGGTTGCCGCTGCACCTACGCCTGGCATGTGTGAGGGGATCATCCGACATGCGACCGAACACTGTGACTACACGCATCATGTGTAACAAGCCCACACACATACTTTTAAATGGGAAAATTGCTTTGTTAATAAAGCTCGTCGTAGGTCAATAAGCATGTGGTTTGAATACTCAGCATATTTTCAGTCTATATGTTTTATTCATGGGCACCATTACTTAACACCATGATTGTCGTAATGTTCTACACAAAATGCATTCACGGGCACCGTACCTCCCTCGCCGGGTTTCCGGGACATCGAGGGGAAATGAAATTGAGCTCAACAACGAGGCCAAAGATGCGAATGTGGAGGAGAGGAGCAAGTATCAGCATCGTTAAAAAAGAGAATAATGAGAGGTGTCGACCGAGAAAGAATCTTTTGTGTCACCAACGCAGTAGCCTCGTTAGTATTACCCGTAATTATGTGGAGATCCCGCACAATGCCGCTCCGTACAGATGTTCTGCATACATAGTATTTGTCGCTATCACAAGTTCAGTATTACTCATGGTTTTGCAGAATAAAGCAACTCAGAGATTCTCCTCGAGGAGGACATTTTCATTCGTTGCGTTCATGCTGCCAAGAAGGCGAAAGAATATGTGTTGGTGTATGTCAACGAAGGTAGTTTTCAAACATGTGAGCGCACCTTTCTTTGGAAGAACAATTATGGATCTTAAGCTGCATAGTGTGGAATTAATTACGCCGCAAGGAGTACAACGTGAGCAACAAATGGCCTTACAGCCCTAGTCGCTTTCTTACGTCTCCATATCCATAAAGTTTGTGTATGGGACCATATGAGATGGAAATGTTAGATTGGGACCTAAAGGTATTTATGTTGAAATACATATGCCGTTGGTAGCAGAAAAGGCAAATGTGAAAAGGGCTATCAATGGTCTGATAAGTATATTTTTGGGACATTCGATCTTTTCAAAACGAGAAGTTTTCGAATTATAAGGGAAAAAAGTAAATGATCATAATAAGTGCAAGACCATGCATATATTATTACAAAGCTATGATGTTATATAATTTATTACGTGCTACCAGACCATGCATATAATAATACAAGAAGTAAGGTGATGTTGTACATTTTAACCACAAGGCGCATGTGACTTGCAGTATATATTAACACAAGGCGCTAGACCATGTATATATTAATACAAGATCATGTGTATATTGACACGCAGGTGTAAGACCACGTTGCATGGCGCTAAGTTTATGGTCAAAGTTAAAGCAATTGATGACAAAGTCTTTGGTGCAATTGCATATTATTCAAACCATATAAAATCACATACATCAATCGCATAAGATCACAAGCGTACACGTCACAAGCATTGGCAGCACAAATAGTTTAATGATGCCTCCTTCTATTGCAAGGTGTTCTATTGTCAACTTGACGAAACCTGCTGAAGATTGTATGGACACGTTGAATGGATGCAATGAACATGGTAGAGCGACCATTTAAACAAGTTGTGGTACTAAATACACATTTACACAGGTTCACTTTATGGTTAAAACGTTAATGAAAACCAAGCACAAGGTATATGTAACATATATACATTTTATGGTTCCACATCCAATATTCATTGGTGGAATTGGTGTTTGATGGCTTGTTCAATTACTTTACGCTTAAGCAATATACACTTATTAAACCATTTACTTAAAATCAATGTTTACATGGTATGTAAATTACATGTGATTTAGAACAATGTTGTACCACGACAGTGAATATAAAATGGTCAGGTTTGTTTTAAAGGTGATGGCAGTAAAGAACCGATAACTTTTTCGTTCTACTTGAAAGTTTTTATTTATATAGTACACAGTCATCAGATTTGCATGAAAACACTATTTAGGGCTATATGCAATCAGACAAGGGCAGATGCAATGGGGAGCAAACATTCTAACCAAGTAATGAATTCAAGTAAGATGCATATATGGTTTCAACTCTTACATGGTCATTGTATGATCGCTTTATGGAGTAATTATTTTATTTGTGCGCTTAATTTTACAATAAAGCATGCTAAAGTAGTATATGGTGAAGTTTTACGTTGGAACACAGTATGAACTCATATAAAGTTGGTGTAAATATTTCTACACCGTAGTTTTATATGAGCGACATATATCCAACAACCAAAGTTTTTCAAACTATGGAGCAAACAAATATATAAAAATTACTAAAACATCATGGTTAAAACATGGTCAAAGCTATATAAATGCATGATGATGCCACGTGATATCTTTTAAAAGTAGTTTGGGAAACCGTTATATGACATTTGGTTTAAATTATGCTTTAAGGTGTGAACAAGATATATGTTTTATAGCCTAACGTTCATAATACATGCATGGAGCTCAATGCTCAATATTTACGTTATACCTATATGTAGTTTATCAAATTTTCAGCTAAAAAACGTGGGAGCACAGCACGTTAAAAGCGACAATCAGAATTAATGCCTTAAGCGGCATGAATCATATTTTTTTCGCAGCTATATAGCGTATGTAGGAAATTTAGAAACATCACAAACGTGCCGGATATGTCTGTGGCGTAATTCTTAGCCGTATTTTCGACAGAGAAACAGCATTGAACCAAAATAAGGGATACTGTTCAACGCCTCGCTCAAATTGCTTTCCGTCTTCGTCATTTAATATGGAATGGCTATTGGTGAACAAAGTTTCCAGCATTTTGCCAGTCACCACCTGCACGATGGCGATACTTAAAAATCGGGCGACATTATCAATCAAGCTCGCCGCGATGATACCATCCAGAAATCATGGCAACATAATCCGTCTAGGTTGCATAAGCATGGATGCCGGTTGTGTCGACTCTATCATTGCCATAGGATGGCACGGGAGAAGGAAAAACGCTCAATCGGACGGCGGGAACAACATGGAGCGTTATGGGGAGAATGACGGGTCCCTCGATGATATGAATGAAAGATGTTCTATTGCAAGATAAAGTTTTTGCAAAATTATATCAAAATGTTGACTCGAGGAAGCTTGGCGTTCGGTGTCAAATTATTATATGGAAAAGGCCGCAGATCGGCGTTATTGGATGATCGTTGGAAGACTGTTCTGGTTAAAATTGTGTGAATGCAGCATAGCAATGGGGCTGGTCTGCTGATGACCTGACTTGCTACACTGAAGACAGAAGCTGTTCGAAGGGCAAGATATTTGTCAGAGCAGCATCCTCACCTTATTTGTCATGACAGCATGCAGACTCATCAGCCTCATTTCGAAGGGGCGTTCCCTCAGTGAGATCTTTGCACAAACTTTCGAACATGATGAAGGTATCATTGGAGCCCCACACAGTTCATTATGGAGAACACAAGCAGCATGTTGCCCAAATCAACACTTCCGTTCCATTGGGAGGAAATAGAGCATTTCCCAGCAAGCGAGAGAATTGATATACTGATGGCATATGCGTTAGTTATTCCTAGCCCCCTACTAAAACCAAAAGCTGGGAACCAGAAAAGCATCACATGCAGTGGGAGATGGCACAAGCAAAAGCCCTTTGCCTCATCAATGGGCTGTCACTACAAACACCCGGATCCCAAGAGAACTTGATGAGGACCATGCTGCGACATAAAACTTGACCACACAGGGGTCCAAATTTTTCCTTTTGCTTATGTAATTAATTGTGCCTCTTAACATTGTCATGAAGACATGTAACCTAAGACATGTGATTGCAGGTGGAGGCTGTCGATTCGCACGATGAGTTGGATTTTTCTTAGTAAGCAAGAGGACCAATTTTCAAAGCACATGTGATGAAGGATACTGCTACAGAATTTGCAGATCTGATTGAAGTAGTAGGCCGCAGATTTCTTCAAGTCACATATCTTTGATCTTTTGCCTTTTGCGACCCAGCGACCTAGCGACCTAGTTGCAAGGTCGCAAGGTCGCATATCTTCGTTTTTTTACCTTTTGCGACCCTGCGACCCAGCGACCTAGTCGCAAGGTCACAAGGTCGCATACCTTCATTTTTCAGCCTATTGCGACCCTGCGACCCAGCGACCTAGTCGCAAGGTCGCAAGGTCGCACCTATTCAGTTTTTCTGCCTTTTGCGACCTCGCGACCCAGCGACCAGGTCGCAAGGTCGCGAGGTCGCATTTCATCGGTTTTTCACCTTTTGCAACCCAGCGACTCAGCAACCTAGTCGCAAGGTCGCAAGGTCGCGCATCTATGTTTTTTTTCACCTTATGCGATTCTGCGACCCAGCGACTTAGTCGCAAGGTCGCAAGGTCGCATCCTGGCAATTCTCTTACAACATGCGACCCCGCGACCCAGTCAAGTCGCAGATTGCAACAACAGCAGCCAGGTCACGGTCGCAAAAGGAATGGGTCGCAAGGCAACCCAACGGTCAAGAAGCTGGACAGTCAAGGAAGCCCGAAGGGCAGTTTCTGCATTATAAATACTTCCTTCGGGAACTTGTAAAAGGGCTTTTATTTTTTGGAAACTCAGGAGCTATAGGCATTGTATTGAAGGATCTGACACTTGAGCATATGAATATAGAATCTTGTTAAAACACCCTATGGTTATGATGTGTTTTACTGTGTAAACACTTTGTGTATTTCCTTGTACAGTTTCAGAACATCCTATGATTAATGAAGCTGCACTATTCATGTAATCGTTTATGCGTCATGGCTATCCGTGTTGTATCAATGATGTTCATTTTATCATATGTTCTATTAATGAATGTTAATGAACTATTTTGTTAGCATTTCGTTTTGTCTTTCAGAAATTTAAGGGGTATCTTATCATAAAGAACTATTTCTTTTGTGATCAGACTACCTTACAAGCATTACCCCACAAAAGATGTGTTGCTAATGACATCTCTTGAGGTGTACGTGCTGTATCTATAATCTTGCTACGCATAGTGTTGATTCGTGTTTAACATATCAATCTTGTATTTTGTATTACGTGAATAAGTGTATGTCCGCAGGTTCAAACTGGTTCTTTTGAGGCCGAAAGGAAGCCATCAGTCATCTTAAGGTAGTTTGACTTTACACCTTTACGGATCCCCACCAAACAGTTTATGTCTTGTGACTTTTTACCGGGGAGATCCCCTACTGTTGGCCGGACAATTTTTCCCGTCAACAGAATTGGCGCTAGAAGGAGGGCCAACCTCTAACCAGATGTTTAACAAAAAGGGGAGGGCCAGATGACAAGATGAGCCCTTAGAGCCTGCAGTTAATCTCATATCTGTAATGGCTCATTCCCAAATCATTCTCCCGAGATGTTTGTCGGAGTTTTATAAGCCTAGATACTACGTCTCCGATGAATTTATTTATCACTTGTCCCAGTTAAAATTTGATGGTGAAAATGGGATGTCCATAACCCAACACTGTTCAGATTTTTGTGACTTTGGTGAGTACTATGAAATTGACGATGAGGGTTTGTTTTGTTTGCTTTTCTTCCTCACCCTCGGAGGGCGCGCTAAACAATGGTGCCGCACATTGCCGAAAGCTTCCATCCATTCGTTTGAACACCTCGCCCATAAATTACAACAAGCTTTTCACAGTTATAATCCTCATGACATTGTAATAAAGTTACATCTCATCGGAATGGAACCTCAGGAATCTTTAGGTGAGTTCTTTATCAGATTCATTCATTATTGTTTTGAGTTCCCTGAGAGGGATGTTGATTGGAAATATTTAGGTGAGCAGTTCAAGTATGTTATTTCCCTTGAGCCATTTCAGTTAGATCCTAGTGTTCCCTATGATGACCTGCAAGTTACCGGCTGTTTGGATTTTTTCACTAAGGCTTCCTTGTCCATCTCCCCGAGTCCAGGCCACATTCAGGCCTCCAAGGAGAGTGTTGATGATATTCTCGCCCCTCTTCCTGAGTTGTATGGGAGTGGGGTTGTGACCTTGGAAATCCTGAATAAGGATAAAGACTGGCAGGAGGATAAAGCTGATTGCACCACCTTTGAGCCTTTAACGTACCATGTCGAATCTAAACACCCCAGTGGATCATTATCTCTTTTGACGCATGAAACCTACCCGGAGCCCACTCGATGTCTCCCTGGACTTAATCATGAATCTGGTTCACATTTAGATTATGAATCTCGTTCACATTCGGATGATGAATCTTGTTCAGATTCGGGTGACGAATCTGGTTCACATTCGGATTACGAATCCGGTTCAGATTCGGATAATGAATCAAGTTCACATTCATACTATGAATCTGGTTTACATACGTATTATGAATCGACTCTTACCCCGCATAAAGTCTATTCCCTTACAAGGCCTGTCAAATCATTGTGTCCTCTGAAAGACACAGATGTACGTGTTGAAAAACCTCGTATGGTTAACGCCCCTGCGATTCAATCTTTTCGTTCATTATTTCCTAGTTTGTTTCTCGATCCTGCCACACCAGTAATTTCTTCGAGACATTCAAAATTGCCTTATTCTGGTGTTGGCGACAATCATAAGCACGCAGATGGTGTTTCTCAATCACAGTCCAAAATCGATGAATCTGTTACATCTGACTTTTCTCACTTGGGATCTTTAGACAGCCATAGGAGCGAATCCCCGTCTGAACAACTTCAAGATGTCCCCGTTATCGATCCATTCCATTTGGTAAACTCCAGGGAGCCCAACTTGCTAGGTACCGAATTCGATCAAACCAATGATTACAGTGATCCTTGCTTATCTGAAAACATGTTCAATCATACCACAGAGGACTGTCACTCGGATCTCTTGGCCAACCCTATGAAGACACCCGAATTCGATGATTCGTTTTCGGAAGATTCAAGTACCCACCAGAAAATCGAAACGCATCAGCTTCCGCCAAACGTTTCTGAAATGACAATTCCCCAGGAGCATGCTCCTTCCAGCATAAACGCATCGAATTCACCCCATCCTGGCAAATCTGGAGAATCTGACATTCTGATTTATCAATCTGTCAGTGCGCAAACATTTGACCAAATTAATACAAAGCCTACTGACATCTTTCAAATCACTGCAATTGACAATCATACCCATTCGCCTGTTGATCTCGCCAAGCAGTTAAATTTGGAAGACCCCTTGCCCAAAGGTCCAGAGTTTGTACAAAGCAGTGAGGAATTTCAGGCTCCTTTAAACATGGATTCAGATCCCCATACCCTTAACCAAACCCAGGAGCAACCCTGGACTAGGGTTTTCGAAACTAGAATTTCTACGCTTGGATGTGCATGCATCTATAATTCGCCTGGCACTTGCGTATTATTTCCATTCCATAAAATTGATGATCCCCAACACCATCATGAGATTGTCGATCAAGTCAACCACCCCCTTTCGGTGAATGTGCTTACAAATAGGAATTGGCTTACCCATCACCTCTCAAATCCAGGATCATGCATGAATGATTTTATGTCATTTATCAATAATGTTGAGTTTCAAGAACAGATTGAGGTATATCAAGATGAGAGTGGGAATCAGCCTGCACAATCTGTTCTGGCATGTTTTTTGGCAAGTATCTATGATCGTTTTGCTGTTGCACCTGCTCCTCAGGTAAATTTTGTTACTACTACACTTTTTTGGATACTGGCTCTGATCTTAATCATTTTTGTCGTTGCAGGATGCAAATTAATGCGGTGGCTGCACTGGAAAACTGATTTTACATAACCCGACCACACCATTGGTTAAACTAGGGTTTAGGTGTAGGCTAGCTAGGACCTGCAATGAAAATTTTTTAGTTTCGGAGTTAATTAGGTTTACTTGCAAAATTTTTACTTCATAGTTTAAAAGTGTGTTTGTTGTTTTTTGTTTACGATTAATATTTTAGGCATCATCATGTTAAAAGTATTTTCCTTTCAATTCCTTTTTAGTTGCTTGTTGTTGCATAAATAATCACTACTTGTAGTTGCACTTACAACTGGTTGATTGTTCTCGCACATGGCGTTGCATTGCACATTGAGCCTCGCTTATTACGTTGCGTCGTACTCTCTCTCCCTCACATCATTTTTTGTCATATCGCCTGCCACTTCATGAACCCACATTGCAACCCTATCACCTGGCAGTCTTGTTTTGCCCCGATTGCTGAAACAGTAACCCCATTGTTTTGTGTGAGGTTGCGGTGGCTATCTCAAGAGGCGGCTTTCTCTTAGGACCAGTCATCGAAGTCGCATCATCAAAAAGATGCCTATGAGTCTAAACCTATTATCTGGGGAGATACGAGCCGGTTGTCTGGGGAAGACCTGATGAGTTGAAATGGCCCATACCCGTAAGCCTAAGCCTTGTGCCTAGCATAGTCTTGGACGTTTTAATGTGCTGTTCTGCGCGCTGCGCCTTTTGTGGTAAATGGGATGTGAAGGTTTGGCATGAGGGCAAACCCAAATCAGGATATCTTTCAGTTTCTGTAACACAAGAAACAACCTCTCTTGCTCATAAAATAAGTCGGGATCCCTCATCCGCCCATGAAAATAAGTGCCATGAGCACATGAAAATAAGTGCCACGAGCACATGGAAATAAGTGCTATAAGCACATGAAACAAATAAGGGTAAAGGATCGAGAAAGGCTTCCTGCGCAGAGAGGTAATGCGACGACTCCGCCGGGGTACTGACCAGGCTCGCTGGCAGCGGAGCAACGTTTGTGATTTCTTGAAGTGACTCCGTCGGGGTACTGTCCAGGCCTGCTGGCAGCGGAGAAACACCAGAAACTTACTTTAAAAATCCTGAAAATAATAAGCCCACTGCCTTGCTCGTCACATCATCAACAAGCTACCGGCGTCTGTGAGCTTTCTCTTTGATGTGTTTCTGATTAGCGGGACTTAGCGAGGCACAAGGATTAGACATACTCGTAAAGGGCCAAAGTAATACAAAGGGTACCCACGGAGCTGGTTAAATATTCCCTTGCATCATTATCCGGACTCAGACTATTGGGGTGATGTTGACAGAGATGCTAGATTCTACCAGTGGTTCGCCATTTGTTGTAGCCGCTACAACACCACCCAAAATTTTGGGTATATTTAAAATTTTGGGTCCCCCTATGCTCGCTTAGTTGTCAAGGTCTTTCATCGACCCCACGAATCAACTCCATCTTAGCGACCTATCCCCAACCCCTCATGAGTTGTCTCGTCACCATGACTTGATGTTGTCGCTGCAATCACGCCATGTGTGGGAGGGATCATCCGGCATGCGACCGTACACTCGTATCACAGTCGCGTCATGTGTAATGGGCTTGCCATACATACTTTTAAATGGGAAAACTTTTGTTTGTTAACGATTAAAGGCCCTGTCGCTGTAGGTCATTAAGCATGTGGTTTGAATACCTCTGTTACATTTGCTAGTCTCATATGTTTTATCTGTGGGCACCATTATCAAAGAATAATTATGATTGTCGTAATGTCTACACAGGTCGACCCCACGGGTAACAGACTCCTCAGTCGTGTCGCGACATCGAGGGAAATGAAATTGAGCTCAACGACGAGGCCAAAGATGCGAAACAGGGGAGGAGGAGGAGCAAGTGACCAGTACTGTTAAAAAGAGAATAATGTGATATGTGTCGATCAGAGAAAGAATCTTTTGTGTCACCAACGCAGAAGGTGTTCCTCGTTAGTGCACACCAGAATTATGGAGATCCCACACAATGCCAGCTCCGTGTCGATGTCTGTATACAAAGGAACATTTGTCGCCATTTCGACAAGTCTAGCATTAATTATGGCTCGGTGAACAAAGCAAACTCAGGAGATCTCCCTGAGGAGTGACTTTCTCATTCAAGGCATTCTCGTGCCAAGTGGCAGTGCGAAAGCATATGTGTTGGTGTGGCAAGCCAACGACAGAGTTTTCAAACATGTGAGCGCACCCTTTGGAAGCAACATTTATGGATCTTAAGCTACATAGTGTGGAATTAATTACGCTGCAAGGAGTACAACGTGGAGCAATAAAATGGCCTTACAGTCCTAGTCGCCTTTACGCTTCCATATCCATAAAGTTTGTGTATGTGGGACCATATGAGATTGGCAATGTTAGATTGGACCTAAAGGGGTCATGTTGAAATGCATATGCCAGTGGTAGCCGGGTAGAAAAGGCAAATGTGAAAAGGGCTATCAATGTGGTCTAATAAGTATATTTTGACATTCAATCTTTCAAAACGAGAAGCTTTCGAATTATAAGGGAAAGTAAATGATCATATTAAGCGCAAGACCATGCATATATTATTACAAAGCGCAAGGTGATGTTATATGTATCGATACAAAGCACTAGACCATGCATATATTAATACAAGGCGCAAGGTGATGTTGTACATTTTAACTACAAGGCGCAAGGTGACGGTCTATATATTAACACAAGGCGCTAGACCATGCATATATTAATACAAGACCATGTGCATATTGATACGAGGTGTAAGACCACGTTGCATGGGCGCTAAGCTGTGGTCAAAGCAAATACAATTGATGATACAAAGTCTTGGTGCAATTGCATATTATTCAAACCATATAAAATCACATAAGACTTCACGACTGCATAAGATTGCCAAGCAGACACGCTGCGTTACCAGTGGCACAAATAGTTTAATGATGCAGTCCCTTCCACGTGGGGCATGTCTGACGGTCAACTTGACGTTGAAACCCGGCGAAAGATTGCATGGACACGTTGAATGGATGCAAATGTTCGATGGTAGGGTTTTCGACCCACGTAAATGTTGTAGAACAAATATACATTTACAGAAGTCCACTTTATGGTTAAAACGCACGGCAAACGGGCGCCAAGCAGACATGTAACAGATATACATTTTATGGTCTGACATCCAATATCTACGTTGCGTGGAATCAAGGGTTTGATGGCTTGTTCAATTCACGGCGTATGCTGAAGCAATATACACGTACAAACCATTTACGAAAATCAATGTTTACATGGCATGAATTACATGTGGACGAGAATTTTCAATGCTAAAGTCTACGTATTGGTGAATATAAAATGGTCGTGTTTTGTTTTTAAAGTGTGGAGCGGTGTGCAAAGGTCCGATAACTTTTCGTCTCACGTAAAAGTTTTGGAGCCCATATAGTACATACAACAGTTGACGTTGTAATGAAAACACGGTCAGAGCTATAGCGAAACTGTAGGCAGTGACAAATGGGAGCAAACATTCTACGGCAACAATCCAAGTGGCGCATGCACATATGGTTCTGTCCTTACGATGGTTGTATGGACACGTCGCATGGAGTAATTATCTCGACGCGCTCAATTCACAACAAAGCATGCGCAGCAGTGGCATATGTTTGTTTTTTGGAACATGGCATGAACCGTTACAAGTTGGGGTAAATATCTCTACGCCGTATTTTTATGGAAGCGATATATATCCATACAACAACCAAAATTTTCTTTCAAACTGTGGAGAAAACAAATATATAAAACGGTTAAAACATTAGGGTTAAAACATGGTCAAAGCCATATAAAATGCATGATGATGCGATGTGAGCATTCCTATGGCAGAGTTTTTGGGAAACAGTTATATGATATTTGGTCGAAATTTGTGTTTTAAGGTGGAGCAGATATATGTTTTATAGTCCAACGTTCATAATTACATGCATGGAGCCCACGTTCAATATTTACGTTATACCTATATGTGGCGATCAACTTTTCAGCTAAAAATGTGGAGTGGAGTGCTATGAGTACAATGGCACGTTAAAAGCGACAGTCTGTAACCACGTCTCAAGTGGTGCATGAACCATATGTTTTCAGAGCTATATAGCAGGGCGGAGAAAATTTAGAAACATTACAAACGGCTTAGATATGTCTGTGGCGAAATTTTAGCCAGATATTTCGATAGAGAAATAGCAATGGTCCAAACAAGGGAGCTGGTTCAATGTCCCCGTCCAGCTGTTTCCGGCCCTTCGTTCGCTTTCCAATAGGGAATGGCTATTGGTGAAGAAAGTTTCCCAGTACCGAGCAGTGCCTACCCAGAATGCATTTATGATACTTAGTAACCGCCATACTAATGTCTGTTTCTCCGCGCATGATACCACGTGGACTGACTCGTTAAGCAATGTTTCGATGAAAGCATGCAGCGTTTGATATCATCCAGCGTGAATCACGGCAACATAATCCTGTCTAGACTGCGTGCGCATGGATGCAGTTGTGTCAACTCTGTCATTTCCATAGGATGCACCAGGAAAAGGCAAAACGCTCAATCAGACCAGCGCAGGAACAACTATGGAGCGTTATCCCCAGAATGACAGGTCCCTCGATATGATAGATGAGAAATGTTCTATTGCAAGATAAAGTTCCACCTGCAAAATTATATCAAAAATGCTGACTCGAGGAAGCTTGGCGTTCGGTGTCAAATTATTATATGGAAAAGGCCGCAGATCGGCGTTATTGGATGTTCGTTGGAAGACTGTTTTGGTTAAAATTGTGTGAATGCAGCATAGCAATGGGGCTGGTCTGCTTATGACCTGACTTGCTACCACGAAGACAGAAGCTGTTCGAAGGGCAAGAGATTTGTCGGAGCAGCGTCCTCACCTTATTTGTCATGACAACATGAAAACTCATCAGCCTCATTTCGAAGGGGCGTTCCCTCAGTGAGATCTTTGCACAAACTTTCGAACATGATGAAAGTATCATTGGAGCCCAACACAGTTTTCATTATGGAGAACACAAGCAGCATGTTGCCCAAATCAATAGTTCCGTTCCATTGGGAGGAAATAGAGCATTTCCCAGCAAGTGAGAGAATTGATATACTGATGGCATATGCGTTAGTTATTCCTAGCCCCCTACTAAAACCACAAGCTGGGAACCAGAAAAGCATCACATGTAGTGGGAGATGGCACAAGCAAAAGCCCTTTGCCTCATCAATGGGTTGTCACTACAAACACCCGGATCCCAAGAGAACTTGATGAGGACCACGCTGCGACATAAAACTTGACCACACAGGGGTCCAAAGTTTTCATTTTTCTTGTGTAATTAATTGTGCCTCTTAACATTGTCATTTAAGTAATGAAGACATGTAACCTAAGACATGTGATTGCAGGTGGAGGCTGTCGATTCGCACGATGAGTTGGATTTTTCTTAGCAAGCAAGAGGACCGGTTTTCAAAGCACATGAGATGAAGGATACTGCTACAGAATCTGCAGATCTGATTGAAGTCGTAGGTTGCAGATTTCTTCAGGTCACATATCTTTGATTCTGTTTTTTGCGGCCTGAATGACTAGCTTACTCAGTTTGAAGGTCGCAAGGTCGCATATCTTTGGTTTTTACCTTTTGCGACCATGCGACCCAGCGACCTAGTCGCAAGGTCGCAAGGTCGCATACCTTCAGTTTTCAGCCTTTTGCGACCCTGCAACCCAGTGACGTAGTCGCAAGGTCGCAAGGTCGCACTTCTTTGGTTTTCCTCCTTTTTGCGACTCCGCGACCCAGCGACCCAGTCGCAAGGTCGCGAGGTCGCATTTCGTCGGTTTTTCACCTTTTGCGACCCAGCGACCCAGCGACCTAGTCACAAGGTCGCAAGGTCGCACATCTATGTTTTTTCCACCTTATGCGACTCTGCGACCCAGCGACTTAGTCGCAAGGTCGCAAGGTCGCATCTTGGCAATTCTCTTACAACATGCGACCTCGCGACCCAGTCAAGTCGCAGATCGCAACAAAAAGAGCTGTGTCACTGGGCCGCAAAGCGAGCCAAGGTCGCAAGGCAACCCACCCGTCAAGAAGTCGGGATACCGCGGTTTCGCGGCGTCGAGATTATAAACATTTTCTTCGCGGAACTGTGCGGGCTATTTTTTGAACCTGGAGCGACAGGCATTGTATTGAAGGATCCTAGCGACTTCTATACATATGAATATAGAACTTACATAAAACACCCTATGGTTGCTAGTGGTGTTTTACCTAAAATACTTTGTGTATTTTCATACGCCGCGAATATCCTGTGATTAATGAAGCTGCACCATTTATGTCATCGTTTATGCGTCATGGATATCCGTGTTGTATCAATGATGTTCACTTTATCATCTTTTCTATTAATGAATGTTAATGAACTACTTTGTTAGCATTTTGTTTTATCTTTCAGGGAGTTAAGAGGTATCTTATCATAAAGAACTATTTCTTTTGTGATCAGACTATCTTACAAGCATTACCCCACAAAAGATGTGTTGCTAATGACATCTCTTGAGGTGTACGTGCTTTATCTATAATCTTGCTACGCATAGTGTTGATTCGTGTTTAACATATCAATCTTGTATTCTGTATTACGTGAATAAGTGTATGTCTGCAAGTTCAAAATGGTTCTTTTGAGACCAAAAGGAAGTCATCTTAAGTGGTAGCCGGACCCACACCCCGGACGGGATCCCTACTCCAAACGGTTTAAGGTCTAATTGGGACTTTTTACCGGGGAGATCCCCTACTGTTGGCCGGACAATTTTTCCCGTCAACAGAGATGAAAGTGTATGCATACCTTGGATCAACTGATGTGTGAGAACCTCTTTCAAGACCACAATAGTTCCTCCAATCAGAACAATAGTGTCTCCAACTGCTGGTATTGATGATGGTTGTAATTATACAAGTGTACCAGCACTGGTATCTGTCTCCTCCTCACCATGCATCTCATAAGTAATGTATGGGGATCCAAATGTCAAGAACTCAAGAACATATTGTAAATATGCAAATGATCCTCCTCTTGATGTAAGCACATCTGCAGCTGGTGGAGGTAGAGGCTCCTCCTCCTGAGTGATAGTGATGACATATTCTTTTATATATTCATGTACTATCTCCCTAATGATGGGATATTTCACTATGTGATATGTATTTGGTTTCTTCCTACCATATTTCTTCTTCAGTCTTTGCATAAAATCTTCATAAGCAGAAACTTCCATGTGTGATACATGACTGAACCACCATTTTCTTGCTTCACCCTCAAGGTGGAGCGCTGAAAACTACACAACCTCTCTCTCTGACATAGGATATTTCAGAAATAAGGTAAATAATTCTTCCCTCCAAGCCCTCATTTTTCTTGTGGAAGATCCATCAAATGTAGGCTAGAAGAATCTATGCCTCTTCTTTCTATTACTGCTTCCAAATCTCCTCTCTTCTTCGAGTTGTAGAAATTGTTGGAGAGAGAGATTCACCTTCAATGCTCTAGTCTGTGACCTATATTCAGAAAAATATTCACTTATTTTCTCATGCCCCAAGCCTTAATCATATTCATACCAATCCTCTTTCTCAAGGAAAGTGTAATGTTCCAAATCTGGAACTTGCTGTTCCATCAGGAATATCTTCAGATATTCCAATTTCCTTCTTCAGTGAGACATCACAAGTCCATTTCAGAGATTTAATGTTGGGGCATTTATAGGATATTTCTCCTTCCAAATAAGGGAGAGATCCTGAGGCTAGCTAGCCCTTCACAGACTCTATCTATGGATATGCAATATTCCACCTCGGGAATTTCTGCTATAGGGTCCTTGAGGAAGTTGTATAAGGAAGATGCTATCTAAATAAGACAAACCACCACTGGGATGCCCTAGAAAAAATCATATAAAAATCCCTTGCTGAAAATGAGCTCAAAGAAATAACGCTAGATGGGTTATTCAGATCTCCCCAATCTAGGTGTCTAAAAAAATGTTCAATGAGAGAGCTTACAGCAAAATAAGAACATAAGCATGAACTCTGCAACTATGAATACATAATAAGAGGGAAATAATACAGAAATAATTATATTATGATATATCAGTAGAAATATCCAAGAAATAGTTGAGGTACAAGCCACTCAATCTTTAAGAACCAACCTCCAATGAATAAGCAATGAAATATAAGAGTTGCTGCAACTCCACAAAATGCCGGAGAGCAATGACTGTGATGTGTATATGAAGGCATGAACTGCTGAATATACATGAAATACATATGTAGTTGTATGATATGAATAAATAGCCCCATAATATAGAAATGGGTTGAAATACAAGATTTCTAGCCAATCTAGGAGAGATTGCTAGAAATGTCGGAGAATACAAAATGTGACAACAGAGTTGTCACTAAAAATGATACAAAATATGAATGAGGCCATGGTATATTAGAAATGTATATTCCCTCCTCTTATAATTTCTTCAATACAAAGGGCTAATCTCTTTGTCTCAAAAACATCCTCCTGATGAGCTCATGAAACCCTCTCTCACTGCCTCCTCTGAAATAACGCAGTTTCCTCCATGGAATGTGCAGTGGGAGATGATGGAATTTTATCCCATGCCAACAGATCTGACATGAAGCCCAGGAATACTCCTTGCAGCTCCTCCAATGAGTGGATCACTCCTCCAATGAAGAAAACTAGTCAAGAGAGACTCCATGAGTTCCTCTCTTGCTGCACCCAGCAACACAACATCGTCTCTACTGCAGAGCTAACATTATAGGTGATGAATGTAATTGTGGCCAATGACGTATTGAGGAAATGTAGCTCAATATTCATCCTTCCTTAAGGAAGAGGAAGGGATTCCCAACTGGGAACACCCTAGTGCCCGAGGGCACCATCACCCTGCTAAACAGCCCAGGGATGCAAGCTTTTGTAGACCCAAGTCTGAAACTCTAAAACATGTATCCAAATGGGTTGCCATCTCCTCCTTGTAAAAAAAAGGAGCTCTTCTCCACCAAGGTCCCACCAATTAGGGTTTCCACCCTCATGAGAATGTCTTCCCTCCAAAACTGCACAGCTTCTCTAGGAAGCCTCTCCTCCTTGGGCAGTGCTATTGAATTTAGTCAAAGATGACTAATCCAAGTGAGCTGGGTTCCATTCACAGCCTTAGGTTTTTATTTCAGCTGCTTTATTCTCCTCCTTTTCACATGAGGAGTGTTATTTCTTCATTAGAAATGGGCTAAGGTGTCTCCTTCCCCATTTTATTAAACAGAAATAAAATGTGCAACTATAATGTTCCATTTTAGCTTGAAGCTAAAATTGGGAACATTACATTCCTCCCCTCCCACATGTTTCTTTCCCTCAAGCAACTGCATATAGAGAAAAATATTTTCTCCCCCTTCTTCTCTTGTGGCCTCCTCATCAATGGTTCCACCACTGCTCAATATATGCTGCAATAAATATGTCCTCCAATGCTCTCTCCCAAGTATGCAAGCTGACAACAATGCTCCTATAGAAGGTGTAGTGGAATCCTTCCCACTGGAATGTGGCCTCCTTAAGGTAGGAGTGATTATATGCATGGGATAATTCTACTCCCAATGATGATCCTCTTATCCATGCTATCATCTAAATGAAAATCTCAACCCTTGGTTTTTGCAATGTGTTGGGGCTGAATGGAGAGTGTGCCTATGTTTCTCAAGATGGTCCTCTCTCCATTTGAAGTGTTCATGGGGCTGCCTCTATCCTTGGGCTGAAATAGTATAGCCTCCAATAATGGCCCAAGCTACCCCATCAAGAAAATCAGCCATGAAATGCCTCTGCAAATTCTCCAAGTGGTCCCTCCCACAAGAAGGTGCAAGTAGCAATGTGGCAATCATGGTTTGCCCATGGTATCTCCTGCAACATAAAACATGTATAATGGGGAGAATCATGCTCCCAATGGGATTTTCATACAATAATCTCCAAACAATTCTCCTCATAAGTGTGCAAATATCAAAAATACAATGGAGCAATATGCAATAGAAACAAGTTGTCATAGGACAACCGGAGAGTGGTTCAAAGTTCCACTCATGGAACCTGCGCAGTGCCTCCTTGGCCTGCCTCAAAATCAAAGTAACAAGTGTTGTACTAGCCACTTTTTTGCTACCACAACATCTCCTCATAATATGAAACATGAAATCACAATTTGGTGCCAATGGTGCACACCAAGAAGCATGTGGCTTCCCCCACAAACCATCATAAGAATGGTCATTCCCATTGCTGCAATGGAAAAAAGTACATCACAATAGGGAGAATGAGGAAATTTGATCATCCTTAGCTCATAAAGCTGCTCATAAGAATTAAATATAGGAAAATCAAAATGAAGATCTATACCTCCTTTACCATGTACTCTGATCATTGAGCTAAGATGGCTCATTTGAATGCTCTCCCTCTCCTCCAATGAGTAAGGGAATGGTTGTGCCAACCTCTCCAAATTCAACCGAGCTATGCATCTATCCATATTCTGATGTAGGTCATACTGAGTGCCCTCCAAGTGAACTCCTCTAGCAAAGCAAAGTATGCATCCAAATGCACAGCTAGGAGGTCCTCATATGCTGCATGCAAAATTTTCTCCTTGAGACTAGAAATTCTAGTCAAGAAGAGTCTGCCATGGTGTTAGATGATCATATCATCCAATAAATATCTCCCATTTCCATCAAGGCCATCCAAGATCATGCAATGCACCAAGATCCTGGGGAATACTCAACCAAAGCTGAGTCCTCCATTCTGGATCAATCCTCTACATAGACAACGTTGGTGTTCTGCAATATGGTGCTCCATCATGCTGCTTCCTGCTACCTTGACATCCCCTCATGTCAAATTCATCCTCTAAGTTGCTACCATGCCCATCATGCAGTTGCTCATGCTCAAAAGAAATGATTATCTCTAAAAATAAGCCTTCCATGAGAGACTATCACCTCCAAAGAGTCTCCCGATCCTGGGTAATGTAAGCATGAGTGGCCTCCATCTACTCCAAAGCATGAAAGAGTTCCTCCTCAAAGGAAGTATCCTCTCTCTCACCAAATCCATGGAGCAGTCATCATGCATCATGAAGATTCTATCCTCCATCCATGCAACAACTCTATCTGCACAGTAAAGCTAATGAGAATGGGTGAGACTGAAAATGAGAGAGTGTATCCCTCCTCCTTGAGCTTGTCCCCAAACTCTCTGCGTTGTAATGGACTCCTCTAATGTCTCCACCCCTCCAGAATCCAAGAGTGGTGAACCAAATAGCATGATGCCTCTCATCATCTCTATATCAAGTGGCCTCCCAAGTGGAAAGCCTCCAAAAAGTGAGACATGAAGATCTGAAATAGACTGCATGTATGAGTGGACTGATTTGTCCCTCTCTCCTCTGTGCAGTGCAGTCTCTTTCCTTTGTGTAGAAAATTTCTGAAACAGATAAGGGAGAATTCTCATCATCCCTTCATGCTGATCCTTCTGCTCTTCTTTCTCCATCTCAAAATCCCCAGTAATGCTACATATGGCTCTGGAATTGTGTCTTGATACCCACATGTAAAAATATTTGAAACTCCTTGCAAAGACACAAGGGCTCCTCTAGTGGAAGAAATGGCTCCCCTTTTCACCTCCATGTGGTGATGGATCTCCTCTAATGTGACAGCGTTGTTGGTTCTTTAAATATGTATGCAAAGTGTTTATGTTTATGACATAATGAGTTTCACCAAGTTTTTCCATCAAACCCTTAGTGAATGCATCACATTTTTTTTCATTTGCATGAAAATGAAAAATGGAACCTTCAAACCAACAATCATGAGCCATACCTTGAGTTGCAGTGCTGCTCCTCCCATGGCCTCATTTTCTTCCTATACTCCTTTGCAAAGCAAGTGAACAAAGGAATTTTCTATGGATCTGGATGTGTGCCTGAATGCCCACACCCTTCATGAAAATAGCTAGGATTTGTCTCATTACAAACCCTCTCAGAAAATCTCCCACCTCTCCCTTTCATCAATATTTTCAATGATTTCTTCAATGGTCTGGAAAAGAATAAGGGAAACCTGCTCTTCATTCATTCCTCTTTCCTTTTTTCCTCTTTCAATCTCCTCTCCTTGGAGAGAAGCTCCTCTTGCTGATGGAAATAGATCTTGGGCACAAGCTGAGCCAAGATCATGCTCTGATACCACTATAATGTTCCAAATCTGGAACTTGTTGCTCCATCAGGCATATCTTCAGATATTCCAATTTCCTTCTTCAGTGAGACATCAAAATTCCATTTCAGATATTTAATATAGGGGAATTTAGATGATATGTCTCCTTCCAAAGAAGGGAGAGATCCTAAGGCTAGTTGGCCCTTCACAGAATTTGTCTATGGATATACAATATTCCACCTCGAGAATTTCTGCTACAGGGTCCTTGAGGACATTGTATAAGTAAGCTGCTGTCTAAATAATACAAACCACCACTTGGACACCCTATAAAAACTCATATAAAACTCCCTTGCAGAAAATGAGCTCAAAGAAATAACTCTAGATGGGTTATTCAGATCTCCCCAATCTAGGTGTCTAAAACAATGCTCAATGAGAGAGCTTACAGCAACATAAGAACATAAGCATGAACTCTGAAACTCTGAATATATCATAAGAGGGAAATGATACAACCATAATTATATTATGATATATCAGCAGAAATATAAAAGAAATATTTGAGGGACAAGCCACTCAATCTTTAAGAACCAACCTCCAATGAATGAGCAATGAAATACAAGAGTTGTTGCAACTCCAAAAAATGCCGGAGAGTAGTGACTGCACTATGTATATGAAGGCATGAACTACATAATATACATGAAATACATATGTAGCTTTAGGATACAAATAAATAGCCCCATAACATAGAAATGGGCTGAAATACAGGATTTCTAGCCAATCTAGGAGAGATTGCTAGAAATGCCGGAGAATACAAAATGTGACAACAGAGTTGTCACTGCAACTAATAAAAAATATGAATGAGGCCATTTCAGATCAGAAATGTAGATTCCCTCCTCTGATATTGTCTTCAATACAAAGGGTTGATCCTTTTGTCCCAAAAACATCCTCCTGATGAGCTCATGAAACCCTCTCTCACTGCCTCCTCTGAAATAACGCAGTTTCCTCCATGGAATGCATAGTGGGAGATGATGGAATGTTGGCCCATGCCAATAGATCTGATATGAAGCCCAAGAATACTCCTTGCAGCTCCTCCAATGAGTGGATCACTCCTCCAATGAAGAAAACTAGTCAAGAGAGACTCCATGAGTTCCACTCTTGCTGTACCCAGCAACACAACGTCCTCTCTGCTGCAGAGCTAACACTGTAGGTGATGAATGTAGTTGTGGCCAATGCCATATTGAGTAAATGTAGCTCAATCCTCATCCTTCATTAAGGAAGAGGAAGGGATTCCTGACCGGGAACACCCTAGTGCCTGAGGGCACCATCACCTTGCTAAAAAGCCTGGGGATGCAAGCTTCTGCAGACCCAAGTCTAAAACTCTAAAACATGTATCCAAATGGGCTTTCATCTCCTCCTTATAAACAAAAGGAGCTCTTCTACACCAAGGTCCCCCCAATTAGGTTTTCTACCCTCATGAGAATGTCTTCCCTCCAAAACTGCACAGCTTCTCTAGGAAGCCTCTCCTCCTTGGGCAGCACTGTTGACTTTATTCAAAGATGACTAATCCAAGTGAGATGGGTTCCATTCACACCCTTAGGTGTTTATTTCAGCTACTTTATTATCCTCCTTTTCACATGAGGAGTGTTATTTCTTCATTAGAAAGGGGCTAAGGTGTCTCCTTCCCCATTTTATTAAACATAAATAAAATGTGCAACTATAATGTTCCATTTTAGCTTGAGGCTAAAATTGGGAACATTATAGTCCTCCCCTCCCAAATGTTTCTTGCCCTCAAGCAACTGCATAGAGAGAACAAAATTTTCTCCCCCTTCTTCTCTTATGGCCTCCTCATCAATGGTCCCACCACTACTCAATATATGCTGCAATAAATCTGTCCTCCAATGCTCTCTCCCAAGTATGCAAGCTGACAACAATGCTCCTCATGGAAAGATAGAAGGTGTAGTGGAATCCTTCCCACTGGAATGTGGCCTCCATAAGGTGGGAGTGATGATATGCATGGGATAATTCTACTCCCAATGATGATCCTCTTATCCATGCTATCATCCAAATGAAAATCTCAACCCCCAGTTTCTGCAATGTGTTGGGGCTGAATGGAGAGTGTGCTTGTGCTTCTCAAGATGGTCCTCTCTCCATTTGAAGTGTTCATGGGGCTGCCTCTATACTTTGTCTGAAATAGTATGGCCTCCAAGAATTTCCAAAGCTACCCCATCAAGAATATCAGCCATGAAATGCCTCTGCAAATTCTCCAAGTGGTCCCTCCCACAAGAAGGTGCAAGTAGCAATGTGGCAATCATGGTTTTCCAATGGTATCTCCTGCAACATAAAACATGTATAATGGGGAGAATCATGCTCCCAATGGGATGTACATACAATACTCTCCAAAAAATTCTCCTCATAAGTGTACAAATATAAGAAATACAATGGAGCAATATGTAATAAAAACAAGTTGTCATAGGACAACCGGAGAGTGGTTCAAAGTTCCACTCATGGAACCTGCGCAGTGCCTCCTTGGCTTGCCTCAAAATAAAAGTAACAAGTGTTGTACTAGCCACTCTTTTGCTACCACAACATCTCCTCATAAGATGAAACATGAAATCACAATTTGGTGCCAATGGTGCACACCAAGAAGCATGTGGCTTCCCCAAAAAACCATCACAAGAATGGCCATTCCCATTGCTGCAATGGGCCAAAGTACATCACAATAGGGAGCATGAGGAAATGTGATCATCCTTAGCTCATAAAGATTCTCATAAGAAGTAAAGATAGGCAAATAAAAATTAAGATCTATACTTCCTTTACCATGTACTTTGATCCTTGAGCTGAGATGGCTCATCTGAATTCTCTCCCTCTCCTCCAATGAGTAAGGGAATGGTTGTGCCAATCTCTCCAAAGTCAACCGAGCTATGCATCTATCCATATGCTAATTTGGATCATATTGAATGCCCTCCAAGTGAACTCCTCTAGCAAAGCAGAGTATTCATCCAAATGCACAGCTAGGAAGTCCTAATGTGTTGCATGCAAAAGTTTCTCCTTGAGACTAGAAATTCTAGTCAAGAAGAGTCTACCATGGTGGTAGATGATCATATCATCCACTAAATATATGCCATATCCATCAAGGCCATCCAAGATCATGCAATGCACCAAGATCCTGGGGAATACTCAACCAAAGCTAAGTCCTCCATCCTGTATCAATCCTCTACATAGACAGCGCTGGTGTTCTACAATATGGTTCTCCATCACGCTACTGCCTGCTACCTTGACATCTCCTCATGTCAAAATCATCCTCCAATTTGCTTCCATGCCCATCATGCAGCTGCTCATGCTCAAACGAAATGATGATATCTGAAAATAAGCCTCCCATGAGAGACTATCACCTCCAAAGAATCTCCCGATCCTGGGAAATGTAAGCATGAGTGGCCTCCATCTACTCCAAAGCATGAAAGAGTTCCTCCTCAAAGGAAGTATCCTCTCTCTCACTAAATCCATGGAGCAGTCATCATGCATCATGAATATTCTATCCTCCATCCATGCAGCAACTCTATCTGCACAGTAAAGCTTATGAGAATGGGTGAGACTGAAAATGAGAGAGTGTATCCCTCCTCCTTGAGCTTGTCCCCAAACTCTCTGCATTGTAATGGACTCCTCTAATGTCTCCACCCCTCCGAAATCCAAGAGTGGTGAAAAAAATAGCATGATGCCTCTCATCATCTCTAGATCAAGTGGCCTCCCAAGTGGAAAGCCTCCAAAAAGTGAGACATCAAGATCTGAAATAGACTACATGTATGAGTGGACTGATTTGTCCCTCTCTCCTCTTCGTAGTGCAGTCTCTTTCCTTTGTGCAGAAAATTTATGAAATAGATAAGGGACAATGCTCATCATCCCTTCATGTTGATCCTTCTGCTCTTCTTTCTCCATCTCACAATCCCCAGAAATGCTACATATGGCTCTGGAATTGTGTCTTGGTACCCACATGTAAAAATATTTGAAACTCCTTGCAAAGGCACAAGGGCTCCTCTAGTGGAAGCAATGGATCCCCTTTTCACCTCCATGTGGTGATAGATCTCCTCTAATGTGACAACACTATTGGTTCTTTCAAATGTATGCAAAGTGTTTGTGTTTATGACATAATGAGTTTCACCAAGTTTTTTCATCAAACCCTTAGTGAATGCATCACATGTTTTTGCATTTGCATGACAATGAAAAATGGAACCTTCAAACTAGTGTTAGACTCAGTCTTGTCAGTCCTCTATCAGAGTCAAAGTCACCAAGGTTCATTTCTCGTCATTTCCAGTCATTAAATGCCATTTTGGTCAAAAAGAGTCATTTTAATTCTTGAATCCAGGGTTTTGTCTTCAGAAGTGTGGAATAACGCTTGCAGGCCAGAGGGAGGTTTAGTAAATTTTTATTTCAGGAATGTCATCGTCAATAATGCGAGATTGATTCTTCTTCAAAACCCTGTTTTGAAGAAGAAATTATCAGATGTGTCTTTGTAATAAATATGTAATTTGTCAAAGTGTTTCAAGTTCTACAGTTCTTCAAGGAGCCTTGGTCTCCCATGCCGAAATTCTAGCCATCTATCTCTGCAAAGGTTGACAGGATTCATCATTAGCGCAAAAGTCAGTGGAAACTAAGAACAGAATATGTGTTAGAGGTGAAGTGCCAAAGTTCAAATTATTGCAAAATGGGTTTGTGAGAAACGAACATTGAATCCACCACTATAAGAAGTTTCATTTGATTTTTAACATTCATTTGCATCCAAAGATTGTTTGGAAACCAACTTAAAGTGAACAAAGGAAAAACTGTTATTTTTAAGCTGTGAATGTGTGTTGAAGGCTACGCGCGGTGCATAGAATGCGCGCGTCGTACTGGGCGTGAACACTCAGTGCATTTTTACACATGCGCGGTGCATCCGGGAGGTGCGGCGCATTGGCTATGCCGCGCGGCGCATAAAGCCAGAGGCCCGAAATTGCTCATAATTCCTCCAAATTGCCACTAACAGGCGCGGATTTGTTAGCAGGGCAGTGTCAATTTTAATACCATTTGAAGACAACACAGTTTCTAGCCTTTTGTTCTCATGGATTTTCTCATCTGCACATGAAAAATACATCCAAAGAATGTGTTTTTCTATCAGGTTTCTTTTGATACAGGTTCCTTCATTCTGGATATTCAAATAGAATGGAAATTGTAGCAAATGATTCGCTTTGGTAACAATAGTCTCATAGTAGCTAACACTACACAACCATCCAACGTTACATTTTGGCATATATATCTTTCCACCAGCGTCTTTGCATATTGTTTTGTTCTAATGTCTTCAAGTCTTACCTGAAGAACCAAAGAATCCATTATTCGAAAATTTCTGCATATGGTAAAATCTCTGAAACCATCATAATCTATGAATCCATCAGGAAAGAGAAGTTTTGGAATGAACACAGCTTCACAATTTCTTGCAAGGATCATATGCATAAAATATAGAAGTGCCAAAGGATTCAGAAATAATCAGAGAAATGATATATTATAGAGAGCGTTGAATTGTTTTTGTAGATTAGCGTTTCGTGCCCTAATTACTATTTTCGATGGTAAAAATGAGACAATATCATCGACAACTTCTCATAATGCCGGTCACGTTATAACAACAAATTCTTCTCCAAATGAATCTTTCTCCCATTTTTATTTTGATGTTGGTATCGATAGTCAATGGTCCATCATTTGGTCGATGATATTGTTAATGGCGAGAAGCAACCAAAGCACAACATGCATATCAGATCCAGAAAGTATTGAGCATGCAGAGAGAATGCGCAGAGATGGCAATGTCCCTTTCAATATCCCAACATGTGGATGCTTCTCCCTTTTAGTATTATTGAATATATAATATTGTTTTCCTTCACATTAAAGTGATATAATTATAGAAGTTAATGATGGAACTCAATGATAAATATGGCTACCAACAATGGCTTTGAAAGGAGCGCTAAAATATTTGAATAAAGGCAATGTTTATAATTTGGCTTTGGAAGGATCCTTCATGGAAGCTGAGTGGCTTCACAGTTGACGACGCAACAACAGAGATTGCTACAATTAGAGATGTGTTTCAGTGTCCCATATTGCTATGTCTGTGGCATGTTCGTCGAGCATGGCTTAAAAACATTACAAGAACATGTAGCAATATGGAAGTGCGGCGGGAGATGTTTAAGCGCCTTGGGCACATCATGTATAGCCCTTGGACTGGATTTGATTCTGTAGATGTTGTGGCGGAATTTATGTAGGATTTTGTAGATCAGAGTGGCTTCTTGAAATATTTTAAATCGCGATGGGTTCCCAAAATAGAAATGTGGCTTGCTGCAATGAGGATTCTCCCACTTACAAGTCAGGAAGCATGTGGTTCTTTTGAGTCATACCATGCAAGGTTGAAGACTAGTTTATTTGAGGATTTGGACATTGCTGCATGTCAACGAGTTGATTGGTTGGTGCACAAGTTGACCACCGAGGCACATTCTTGCTATTGGCTTGATCAACATGCAGAAGAAAGTGGCTCGCTTGGAAACATAAGGGAGCAATACATTAATTATATCTCATGGCACAAAGCAGTCCAAATCTTGGACTCTGATGTTATCTTGAAAAATGAAGATCTTCGCTTTGCAAAGGATGATAATTATTAAGAATTGGTTTTTATTCAACGGCATGGCACAAAATAATAATGCCAAGTGGCAACCTGGGACTTAGGTGGCCCCTGCACAGTAGAGAAATAGGAGCGTACTGTCTATTTATGACTTTAGTTAATAATTTAAAGGGATACACGATACAACACTTGCCTTTTCATTGGTCATCAGAGATTTGCAAAGTGTAAAATGTAACGTTGTTTTGTCTTTAGAGTAGATGAACAAATCTTTCGCTATTTTTATAACTTTAGTTGAAACAGCTCCCTATTTTTCATCGATCTTTAGGGGAACGATGTTCTGTTTATTTATTGTATTGTAAACATTTGTAAAGGGGAGAGTTCTGGAAAACAGTGGGAGAGGTGTGAAGGAAAACTTCACTGTACATTTTTTGACAGGGATTTAATGAAAAGATACAGCTCTGACTCCTGATATTCTTGTGGTGTGAATTTAGCATTTGTCTTTTCTTTTGTTTCATATGTAGCTTGTTATGTTTTACTTTTCATTTCATAATAATTTCCAATTTGAATGTTTCTGAGTGAGAAGGGTAGAATTCAGCTTACTGCTCTGCCCTGGAGAAGCGTTCATGTTTTTTGTTTCTTGCTCTGTCTGAAAAGGATTCATACATTAATGCCCTTTTCAGCTTCTTAACAGTCCTTTCATTCCATATAATTTCAATTTGGATGCTTAAGCTCTTGCCTATCTTGCCTCATGAGATAATCTGTTTTTTTCATTTAATTTCCCTGCTCATGCTGTCCTTTGTCCCCATACTATCCAGAAAACCCAGTCATTTATCAAAAACCCCTTTCCTATCTATTTACTAGCCTAAAATCAGTTCCCATTTTAAGTCATCTCGCACCCTATTGATCATTTTATCGAGATTGATTGGAGAGAGCCCTCTCCTATCCTCGTAGGGATAGCTACGAGGCTGAGCTTGGTTTGATGTTGCCTTTAACCTCGCCTTCTTTTAGCCTGAGGCATATTCGAGCGCTAACAACCAGCAATCATGAGCCATACCTTGAGTTGCAGCGCTGCTCCTCCCATGGCCTCATTTTCTTCCTCTACTCTCTTGCAAATAAATTGACCAAAGGATTTCACTATGGATCTGCATCTGTGGCTGAATGCCCATACCCTTCATGAAAATAGCTAGGATTTGTCTCACCACAAACCCTCTCAGAAAATCTCCCACCTTTCCCTTTCATCAAGATTTTCAATGATTTCTTCAATGATCTGGAAAAGAAGATGGGAAACCTCCTCTTCCTTCATTCCTCTTTCCTTGTTTCCTTTGTCAATCTCCTCTCCTTGGAGAGAAGCTCTTCTTGCTGATGTAAATAGATCTTGGGCACAGGCTGAGCCAAGATCATGCTCCAATACCACTGTAATGTTCCAAATATGGAACTTGCTGCTCCATCGAGAATATCTTCAGATATTCCAATTTCCTTCTTCAGTGAGACATCACAAGTCCATTTCAGATATTTTTTGTTGGGTTATTTAGAGGATATTTCTCCTTCCAAAGAAGGGAGAGATCCTGAGGCTAGCTGGCTCTTCACAGACTCTGTCTATGGATATGCAATATTCCACCTCGCAAATTTCTGCTACAGGGTCCTTGAGGACGCTGTATAAGGAATTTTTTGTATAAATAAGACAAACCGCCACTGGGATGCCATATAAAAACTCATATAAAACTCCCTTGTATAAAATGAGCTCAAAGAAATAACTCTAGATGGGCTATTCAGATCTCCCCAATCTAGGTGTCTAAAACAATGCTCAATGAGAGAGCTTACAGCAACATAAGAACATAAGCATGAACTCCACAACTTTGAATACATAATAAGATTGTAATGATATAGCCATAATTATATAATGATATATCAGCAGAAATATACAAGAAATAGTTGAGGGACAAGCCACTCAATCTTTAAGAACCAACCTCCAATGAATAAGCAATGACATACAAGAGTTGCTACAACTCCACAAAATGCCAGAGAGCAGTGACTGCGCTGTGTATATGAAGGCATGAGCTGCTGAATATACATGAAATACATATGTAGCTGTAGGATACAAAGAAATATCCCCATAACATAGAAATGGGCTGAAATATAGGATTTCTAGCCAATCTAGGAGAGATTGCTAGAAATGTCGGAGAATACAAAATGTGACAATAGAGTTGTCACTACAACTGATACAAAATATGAATGATTCCATGGCAGATCAGAAATATAGATTCCCTCCTTTGATAATGTCTTCAATACAAAGGGCTGATCCCTTTTTCTCAAAAACATCCTCCTGATGAGCTCATGAAACCCTCTCTCACTGCCTCCTCTGAAATAACGCAGTTTCCTCCATGGAATATGTAGTGGGAGATGACGGAATGTTGGCCTATGCCAACAGATCTGATATGAAGCCCGGGAATCCTCCTCGCGGCTCCTCCAATGAGTGTATCACTCCTCCAATGAAGCAACTAGTCAAGTGAGACTCCATGAGTTCCTCTCTTGTTGCACCCAACAACACAACGTCCTCTCTGCTGCAGAGCTAACGCTGTAGGTGATGAATGTAGTTGTGGGCAATAAATAATTGAGGAAATTTAGCTCAATCCTCATCCTTCCTTGAGGAAGAGGAAGGGATTCCTGACCGGGAACACCCTAGTGCCCGAGGGCACCATCACCCTGCTAAACAGCCCGGGGATGAAAGCTTTTGCAGACCCAAGTCTGAAACTCTAAAAAATTTATCCAAATGGGCTTCCATTTCCTCCTTATAAACAAAAGGAACTCTTCTCCACCAAGGTCCCACCAATTAGGTTTTCCACCCTCATGATAATGTCTTCCCTCCAAAACTGTGCAGCTTCTCTAGGAAGCCTATCCTCCTTGGGTAGCACTATTGACTTTAGTCAAAGATGACTAATCCAAGTGACCTGGGTTCCATTCACACCCTTAGGTGTTTATTTCAGCTACTTTATTCTCCTCCTTTTCACATGAGGAGTGTTATTTCTTCATTATAAAGGGGCTAAGGTGTCTCCTTCCCCATTTTATTAAACAGAAATAAAATGTGCAACTATAATGTTCCATTTTAGCTTGAGGCTAAAATTGGGAACATTACAGAAAATGGGTCTAGTTGAATAATGTGAAGCTCTTTGCTTCTCTGGTCTTCTTTGTTGCTGAAAAGAAGTGTTGGGACCTTCTTCATCTTGAAACCTTCTTGAGGTTTCTCTTTTCCTTTCTCTTCTTTCTTCATTGATCTCCTTAGAGAGATCCTTTATAGATCTAAAGGAAGATGAGGAAAAAATTAATCCCTAAATAGTAGATCTCTACTATCTGCTTTTCATATGTTGTCAAAATGTACACAAGCTGAGCAAAAGATCATTATTTGATACCACTATAATATCCCAAAATGGAATATTGCATTGATACACAAACATAATATTTGTAACATAGAAAATGTATATGTAATTTTATGATCAATACGGATATAGAAAAAATATTTGAGTCATTTTATTCATAGGAGAATATTCAGTTAAGACATTGTACAAAATATGAGGTAATTTAGCCAAAGAGATGGCCTAGAATGACTATGAAAACATGCCAAAGTAGGCATTGTGTAACTAGAGAGTTGCTGGAAGCAAATACTGTGTTATCCCTTCAGTAGATAATGAATATATGACTACAGGCTAAAAAGATCAATGTAGATCTACAGAAATCCGGAGCTCTGATGATGCCAATATTCTAGATTTGGGCTCTATGATGGCAACCCAAGATAACTCAGAAAGGAAATTCTAGATCTATGAGATTGAAATTTACCCTCTTGGGGTTTGATCCCTGGTCTACTGGGTTATGCAAATCTGAAGCTAGATATGACAATTAGATGGCTGAAATATGTCACAAGATCATATCTAAGCTTGAATGGTTGATCCCTTCACTAGATCCTCAAGCTAGAAGCTTAAGATCTAGCTCCTCAATCCTCCAAAGAAGGTTGCAGCTGCTGCTACATAACTTCTCATGAAAACTATGCTGTAAAGGAAGGAATTTCTCTATCCTACTGGTAATATGTGAAATGTAGCTCAAAAATTATGGAAATCATGCATACCATGTGAAGGAATGGTCCTCCACTGGATTACTAGCTGAAATTATAGCAACTTCCCTTCTCCCTTGGATCTACAAGAATGGAATACACAATTCCTGATGGAAATGCTGCTACTGGGAGATAAATAATAGGTGAACTAATGCCTAATATAGATATGAAGCACTGGAATGCTAATATTGAAGCTCAAGGTGATAGTATGAATCCTTCACCGGTTCCTCAACTGAAATATTGAAGGACAACCTCCTCCTCTCAAACTGATCTTCAGAAATGTGCAATTTATAAACACGGATGTTCTGCAAAAAGTAGGAACAATATTGCACCAATGCCTGATGATGAATGAAGTACAATACTCTTTCAATAGCTACTCAATGAAAGAGGTGGGATTCCTGCTCGGGAACACCCTGTGCTAAACAACACTGCAACTTAGCTAAACATCATAAGATTGCATGGAATGTCAAATGAAAGCTCCAGATCTAAATAGATCATACATCAATAATAATCTAAAGCATGCCTCCTATGTTGCCTTCATCTTCATTATATAGTTTGTGAACCTTCTCATGCCTTGGCCCACCTCATAACTGCGTTGTACATGTGGACATAGGTCTCCACGTTGACTGCACTATATCTCCATGATCTCCATCATGTGTGAATGCAATGATCAGTGATCACCCTCTCCATCATGTGTGCATTAATTCACCACTTCCTCCATCATCTCATCATAAATGCTTTATGATCTTGCATTTGATTCATTCCAACATCATATTTGACTACTTCAACCTCCATGATCTTTCTCATTAATGAGACATGACCTCCACTCCTTTCACATAAAGTAGTTTCTCCACTACTCTATTATGTAGATCTAGATCTGAGATATCCACATACACACATCAAAAGTGGATTTTATTCATCTTTGAGGATTATGGGTCCCTCCACCCTTTTATTTACTTAATTAATTAATTTTATTAAGAACTATAATATTCCAAATATAATGTGAAAATTTGGGAATATTACATGCTCCTCCTTGGTCTTTCAATAAACCAATAATTCATCAATAAAAACATATACAAACTTGTCCAAGTATGGACTAAGCATGTAATTCATTAAACACATGAATGTTGCTATGGATTTTTTGAGTACAAACAACACGAACACAAACTCATAATTTCCATACTTAATTGTAAATGAAGTTTTATGAATGTATTCATATTTGATGTGTACTTAATGGTACCCAAACCTTAAATTTATCTTAGAGAAGACAAAAACTTCCCTAAGTGGGTCGAACAGATCATTAATTCTTTGCAAATGATACATGTTCGTAATTATGATTTATTTAGATTGTTTTAATCCATACACAACATCAATGTGTTGTCCTTATTATTTACGAATAGTAAAGGAGATATCTAGGGTGATACACTAGGTTTAGTGTATCAGTTGACTTGCATTTATTTTAACTGCAATTTAAGCTCTATCATCTCTAATTTACTCATTCGGTATGGATTTTCTGATACTGTTTCTGACCCTAGTAGTAGTTCAATAAAAAAATCAATTTCCCTTCTTGGAAAAAATCCTCAGATTGCTTCAGGGAACACATAATTGAATTGATTTATTACTAGGTTTTTCCTTTTAACTCCAATTTTAGCTCTATCAGTTCTATTGTACTCATCTGTTATGGATTTTTTGATATTGGTGTTGACCTTAGTAGTAGTTCAATAAACAAATCAATTTCCCTCCTTGGAAAAAATCTTGGGATTGCTTCAGGGAACACAACATTGAATTGATTTATTACTATGTGTTCTTCAATTTCGTTCCTTTCCACCTTTGATTCACTGGTCATGTGGATAGATTATAACTTGTGTTAATTTTTCAACTTCTTTATGTTGTTTCAATTACCTTAGCCCAATTCAGTTACTCAATTAGCAATATTTTCCAATAACAATTAAATTCTTCCAATAAACAATTCAGTAACTAAATATAGAACAATAAATGAAATGATAATAAGAGATAATCAACACATCAACAAGATTCAAAGTAAAATTATTTGAATATTAACCAATTTAACTAACCAAAAATCCAATATATCAATCATGAAAACTCAAATCTGGTCAATTATCACAAATATGAAATTTTGTCCAAGTCAACAGTATTCAACATGCCTTAACTAGTCTATAATAGTCAATGATAAACCCTTCAAACAACTCGATCAAAGAAACAATAAATTTGGCCTTGAATGTTGTTCAAATTTAGTTAAAAACAATCAAATATATCCTAGTCAAAATCCATCAAAGGAGAGAGAGAATGTTGCAGACCAAGTCTGTAAGTTTCCTATGATCAAAATAGAAGTTGGCATTAGTCAACCTTCCAAGATTGGCTCAATTACTGTGCTAGTGAAATCGACCTCAAAAGATAAAAAAAATTCCAAGTAAAATAAAGTCAAACCATGAATTAAAACTCAGTCAAATAGAAATAAAACTCCCAAAAAAATGTCAACGTAGAAATTTTCCTCCCTAAACCCTCGCACACTAGCACATTTGGCCCAATTTCTGATGGCCAAAATGTCTCTCTTCTGACACATAGGCATCCCAAGAGCAACACTTTGAGGCAGGGCAAAATGTGGTTAGCCATTACGTCACAATTCCAACACTTTGATAAAGTGTCGAAAGAGCGACACATTTTCTGCAAAGTGTCGGAAGAGCGACGTTTGCAAAGTGTTGGAAGAGCAACGTTAGCAACACATCGCTCTACCGATGAAAAAAACATGTCTCTCTTTCGACAAAAATTAAACTTTGCTCTTCTAACGGAGCCTAAACATTGCTCTTCTGATGAAAACAAAACGTCGCTCTTCCGACCAAAAACAAAATGTCGCTCTTCCGACGAAAAAAAAATGTCGCTCTTCCGATGAAAATTAAACGTCATTAAACGTCTCTCTTGTGATGGAACCTAGACTTTGCTCTTCCGAAAACAATTAAACATCGCTCTTGCGACGAAACCTAAACGTCGCTCTTCCGACGGAAACTAAAAAATATTTTAAAAAAATTATTTAGATAAATCCACAATAAAAATCGAATGGATTTAACAGCAAAACTCAAATGCAAAGCAATCAACAACATGAGAATATTGGCTATGGAATCAAAGCTCATGACTACAAAGTTAATGGTGAGGTTAGAGGATGTTGCATATAATGTGAAGCACACCATGCTTGTTCAATCTACTATTGCTCGCCTCTAAGGTGCCATGTTGCCAACGACAGCACAAATTAATTAAAGAATTAAAAGGAAAACAAATAACAAGGGGAACTTTGTTCTGAACACTCATAAAAAAGAGATGAAGGAGAGGAAGAGCGCTTGATTTTGGGAAACCAGGAACCAAATAATCAGTAAATTTCGATTTTAGTAGAAAATAGAGTTTATGCACATAATAGATCTAATGTCTTCATGTATAAAGTAAATTTCTGTGCCTTAGAGCCATAGAATTTTTTAGGAATCTTTTGTGACAATAAAAAATAAGTTACAAGTAGATAACCTAGAATCTCAAAAAAGTAAAAAGTGGCATGTTCGGAAGATAAAATTGAAGCTTTGTGGTAATTGAAGTTTACTATGCATGCATAATGGTTGACATATGGCATGATATTTCCCATGTAATGTTCTAAAGATAAAACCTTAAAGCTGAAATAACCATCTTCTTATGGGTATTCTCTACTATCTAGTTGAGAGGCAGGGCTAACTCAAACCAAAGAATCTACTTCAGAGATTGCTAAAAAAAACTTAGGGATTTTGGCTACAACACGAGAGCTCCCTAAAAGCACTAAAAATCATACTCAGGAATTTTGTTAACATGTTCAACTGCAATGGAAAAGCTCAGGAAATGCCTATTGAATGAAATTCTTATGGATATATGTGGATTGGATTGTGGCTTGTACAAAAAAGGAGTGGTAAATAATGATCTTAAATTAATTCCTTAATTTTGGGGTTTAGAGAAGATTAAGCTCATTCAATTGGATGTAGCTTGGGTGGCTGGGAGAAATTTTTTTATCCTCCCCACTAAGGTTCAATTCACACATATGAGATGTTTGAGCTCATAATAAGTATATCCTTGTAATGGCTTCAATCCTTGTTGTTTGAGAGTTCCTCAAGAAACATAACATGCATATTCCTCATATAGAATATAAAGATATTTCTTCAAAGGCAAAAAAGGAAAAATTAAGTTTAATTCATTTCACTTGTTTCCAGTACATAGAGGTCTTGAAACAACCATGTACCTTGTAACTAGTCTGCTAGACAGTCATTCAAAGAAAGACAAATTTCAAATAAATATCAACAGTAATGCAAGAATCCACATCTAATGCATCCTTCGCAAAATTATGGTATGAATTTCTCTTTCCACGTGGAAATTTTTAATGTGTGGAAACATTTGTGGGATATTATGTGCAATAAAGCCCAACATCTATAAGAAATAACACATGGATGTAGTCTAAGCCCTCAAAAACTTGGTGAGTTTAAGTCTAAGGTCCATTCTGTTGAGTTTGGGATTCTAGAATTCGTGAATAAATAAAAAATTTGCACTAATGGTATGATAAACAATAGAGAATTTAAGTCGAAGATTCATTCTGTTGGGTTTGGGATTCCAACATTTGTGAATAAATCAATAATTTGCACTAATGGTATGATATACAATACTTAAAAAGTAAAGGTATAAATGATTATTTCTGCATATAAATTTTTAACATGTCCATATATTTCATCTATGGATTTTCGTGCAATACAACCAAACATCTATAAGCAATAATAATCGCATGTAGAGCCCCATCACCTTAATAGTTCCATAGAGTTGGGTTCACCACTCCATAATCAGCAAATTCATGAATAAATCGAGAATTTACACTAACAGTACGATACAATACTTCTTCATGAAATGAAACCCTGGTAGAATCTAAAGATGTCATTATCTTGACTCTTAATCATCTTTCTTTGTAATCAAAATACAGACAATTTGCATAGAAAAACAAAGTGGTCCTATGGCATTCAACTTATAACAATTTTGTTGAATGAAGCGCATCTGAAAAATGATCATTTATTCATCAAAAGAAAATGTTAAGTTAACAAATTTAAGCCAAACATGCTACATGATTTATGCTTAAGGCTTTATCTAGACTGAATAAATGCCATTTGAGCACTATGTATATTCTAGTGTTTAGCAGGAAAACGAAGCTTCAAACAAGAGGAAGACATTTCAATAGCTCGCCCAATCAAAGCTCAGTCAGGTAAGACAGTTCAATACCAATTCTTTAATATTAGTTAGCCCTTGAAGACCTCATTTAACAAACCAGTAACACAAATTCATCAACAAAAGAATAATATAAGAATAAAAACCATGACTGAATAACAGAAGCACTTCAATTTATAAGGAAAGACTCTCATGTTATAATGGAAGCAACCTTGTTATAGGGCGGTCACTCTTGTTATATATGCAGTCACCTTATTACATAACAGTAACCCTTGAGACAGTGGTACATAGTAGCAATTAGGTCATATAATAGTGATATATTTGGAAGTATGATAGCGATTACAATGAAAGTTGTCTCCACACGATCTAAGCTCTACTATATACCCATGTGATGCGAATTAATCTGAGTTATGGAAACTATTATCATTCTAAGTAAGAAAGAAATGTGAAAGTGATCCTAGCTCAAGACAATGATCTTAAATGATAGTGAAATGTGGCAGACATGACAGATATATATACCCTTGTACATTGGTGTGTAAATCTTAGTTCAATCATGTCAATGCACATTTCAATTCAGATCTTGTTAAGGCTAAATATGATCAAGTGCGGTGCTTCGTAAGATCTTAGTTCGAAGTACCACCATGGCTTCAAAAAAGCATGAAGCAAAACTACAAGTTGAGTCTTTGTTTGAGCTGTGGGATCTACCTGAACCAAGGCTATGGGTATACATATGTATTTGGATGGAGCCCTTATTGAAGCTACAATATGTCTAGATAAAAATGGCTTGTGTGTGTGTGTGTGTGTATGTATTACAATGTAAAGGATAGTAGTTCTGCTTCACATAGCATTTCCAGTTGAAATTATATCTACATATAGTATGCATTTTGATGAGACCTAGTGCTCAGAATACCAGATAATTGTCATCCTGATAGCTATCTCTTTTATCTCAATTTTCCTTGATATTTGGATATCATATAACCTACAGTAATCTTGACCATGTTTCTCATCATGGTGCTATGACTACGGTATACTTGGGATGTTAAAAATAACTTTAATTTGTGATGTCTCCGATTGGACAGTGTCAAATTTCATTTCAACTCACATAAAGTATCTCTTCTGCATGAGGAAGAATGGCATCATATTTACGGGAAAACCTATTTCGGCATCATCGTGTACACATACTCATAGTCAACATTGGAAAAAGGTAATTGGTATGTGCCCGACAACCTTACAAATCATTGAAATCATTCCATAATATGACCCAATTACATGGGGCGTGCATGGTGCAGCCTGTAAGTCTGAGTTTATATACAAAAGTATGTGGGCTTTCAATCCCAAGGCATCTCTCCTAGCTATCCAACATTACATATTGATATCATTTGGTTCTTCTCTAGAGTTGGGTATCCCCAGTGAACATATCCATCCCAGTTCTGACAAAGAGGTTTTGATGGGATTCCCTATTTCTGGAGAAGTAAATATATATACTGTGCATCTTATTGTAGAATTCAATAATTTTGTTCCTATCGATAATGATCATCGTTTATACAGTAAATTATGTGGAGCGCTATCATTCCTAGCTTGGTATGGATGCAATAAAGACCTATTTCTTTCCATTTGTTCTAATTATGTTAGTATTCTATATGTACAGAGGACTCTGATTTGGCATTACTCAAAATTTTTTTGCACATGTGTATTATGCCTGAACACTTAAACTTCTCATGGTCTTCTGATGTAGATGCTCTATTCTTTTTTCTTTCAATTTGTTACTTTATATTTGAGTACAAGGTAAGCCTTCGGAGCCTTGAGAAAAGTTCAGAGTAAAATCCATTAACCGGGCCTTATCTCTCATTTTTATAAATTCTGTACAGCCTACCATAGAAAAAAAAACCATGATGCTATGAATAATAACATTCGATCTTTGAATCCCCAATATTCCAAACCAATCATGTTCTGTAACATACTAATTCTCTGAAACACATGATTGGTTTGGAATCTTATTTTAAATGATGTATGAATAATAACATTAAATTAATCCATATTTAATTTAAATAGATTTTCCTCGTTACTCATCTAACTATACAAAATATCTATTACAACCTTGTACTATGTGAAATTGTAGACCATTATTTCACAAAAAAAGAAATAATTATGATGGGAGAATCATTTTGTTTAGCTTGATTTCAATGTTTTGATCCTCAATAAGGGTTCATCTTCAAGAGTAATTTAAGCTCAAAGAACGTTGATGGTTCATGTTTACATTAACAATGATGCAACCCTAATTTCATGCATAGTTCATCATAAGACGTCTACTCATTATGACAAGGATATGAGGAATCTAGAAGATTTTGAAGTAAAGGTTTCCATGTTTCACTTAGCTTACTACTTTCATCCCTATTTAAATTTTTTGTGGTTAGCTCAATTTCTATCGTTTCAACTATTTTCCTTTTGATATAGTTATTAAACTTAGAAAATATTTTGGTGTTTTCTATGGCAAACAAAGACCTTTATGTTCATCAGAGTTTTTTCTACTTCCTTCTCTTCTACAGACAACACCCTTTACTTCCTAAATTGAAGATCATGCAGAAAATCACATCTCTTCTGGAGGTATGGAATTATACCAAGGATTTCATGAAATTTAGTAACAGAGAAGTCTACATTCAAGGCCAACCCTTGTTGAGTAGCCCTAAGGCTTTGAAAAAATCCCCTTAATCCAACTGCTCCTCCTCCTATGACTTCACTTCCCATTGAGCTAGAATACAAGGATCTGCTTACAAGATAGCATTTCTCTATTGGGTTTTCTCTAAGAATGACATCTAATGCTTGTATAAAGTCCTGAGGAAGATCTACATGATCCTTTTTGTTCTTTAGAAACTCTTCTAAGTCCTTCCCATCAAGCTTTGAAGAAATCTTAAGGCTTACCTTGAACAATTTCTCATCTATGCTATTGGCTCCTCCTTGACAATCAGAACCAAGTAATTGATGCCCTCCAGCATTAAAGGAAAAAAGGCTTTTGACAAATTTTATAGGCAAAGAAACAATAAATTCCAATTTATCCTTCTGAAATTCAGCAGCACTGTATAATCTCTTTCAACCATGAAAAGCCGGGAGAACATCGGATAGAAGAACAGAATTTTCTTGAACTATTTTGTGTTTCAGATGCCTAGCCACCTGCTTGGATGGCTGTGGAGAAATCTCCACGTCATAATGGAAGATCTAGTGTGAAGGCTCAAATTGAATAAGGAAATGATTAGCAAGAAGCTGGATTAGATCCCCTTCTTTTCCCCCAGAATCAGGCCTCCCTACAGCCACGAGAGGCACAAGATTTCTGGCAAAATTCTTGTCTACTTCTGCACTTGGTAAAATTTTTGGGAGGACAAGAATAACCATGAAATCAGTCAAGGAAGAAGTATCGGGTCATGGGACCAACTCCATGTTCTCCATTAGGGAAACCAGACACTCCGGAGCTGAAAAGACATCAAAACCCAAAAGTTCATTGGAGCAAATACCAAAAAAAAAAGCATCAAAACCCTATGGGTAAACTAAAACACATCAAAACCAAATAGCCATTGCTACAGATGCAAACTAAAAATTCTTGCAAATATAAGGGCAAAGTAACCAAATGAGCATATCATCTAATGTAAACACATTGAAACCATATACGCATTTTTGCATGATGCAAACCAAAAATTCTTAGTTACATGTGAAAGATTAACCAAATGGGCATATCAGAAAACTAAAACAAAGAGAAACCAAACAACCATTGTCGCGGATGAAAACAATAACTTCTTAGAATAACATAGACAAAATAACCAAATGGGCATATGATCAAACCAAAACATATAGAAACCAAATAGCCATTGCCGCAGAAGCCAACCAAAAATTCTCATAGCTAATAAAATGAACCATAACCAAATGGGTAGAAGTAGAAAGTAACAAAACCAAATGGGAAAATAAATAACCAAAGAAACCTAAAGGGCATTGCATTATCATTGGATAAACACAGAAACTTAACGAAAAGCACTGCATATTTAGGGAAATCCATTACAGCAATAAATATTTCAATGGGACTATTGAATGAATACATGGATTACCTTGTCCGAGGAATTTGACGACATGTTCTTCAGAGTTCACCACTTGACTTTTACTTCTCCAAATCCCACTGCTCTAGGGCTGAATGAAGGGCCTTTGAATCCGTGGGGCGGGTATTGTTGTAGATGGGTCGTCACCCAACAATGTAGGTAATCTTGAGCAGATTATTTTTGTATAAGGAAATAAATCATCAGACCAAAGGCATTCGGGATCCGATTTATGAGAGAAGATTCTTTCTGTAGAAGGAAATAAATCACCAGTATTCAACCAAATGTATCAAAGAAGACCTGTAACAGGCACTCGAGATCAATTTCTTTACTTACCGCATCCTTCCTCCAAACCTGCAACAGTATGTCCACATCCTTCCTCCAACCCTAAAATAGTATTGCTGCATCCTTCCTCAAAACCGGAAACAGTATGGCCACATCCTCCCTCCTTACCTGGACAAACCATGCAACTAGAGGGAAATGAACGAGGGAAATTATAACTTTTTATATTTGAAAACTTTTTACATTTTGAAATGAAATACGTGTGTTTTTTAAGGCCACTCAAATTTCATTAAAAAAAATGTGTGAGACTTTTCTTGGGGTTAATAAGGGGTTTGGGTACATAAGTGGTATTTTTTATTATAAATAATTATTAATGAGGTTAGATCTAAGACATTTATTTAAATTATTAATTATATAAAATTGTTTAATTTTTATTTCATAAACTAGGGATTTTGGTTGATTTTTTAATCTAATTATGTGATATTAAAGATGAATTATGGTAACTTAAAAATAAGTTTTATGTGGTTAAAATGGAAGTAGTAATGTTATGGTATGAATGATTATTTTCAATGAAATTTTTGGTTTAGTAAGGATAACTCATCTATGGATGTTTTTCATGATTTTTAAGATGGAGTCAATATAGGAAAGGTGATACTTAAAGGTCTCCCACATGCTTTAGAAATTTTATATCTTTTGGTTTATAAACATTAGAGGTGGAAAAATATCCTAAGATCTAGAGCTAATTTTGTTCAAACTTAGCTATATCTTGAACAAAAAATTGTTGTTGATGTCAAGGATATGATAGAAATTTGGTGGGTTGTAAGCTAGTCTTGTCATGATACAAATGTAATGTAGTTACTAGGTAGGTAGGGGGAACCATTTTGGTGGAACTTGGCCATAAATGGGACATCTATCCATGCATATTTTTTTAAGAACAAATACACCTAGTGGATTATCATTGTACGGGAATCACTTTAGGATCTAGGCTAATGTGCACACACTAACTAAAGGGATATTAGTGAAACCCACAAAATTATTATAGGTAATTTTATATAAATAGGTGTTCTTGTGTTCTCATTGGTTATTTATGGGAAAATGACAATAAAGTAAGATAATTTATAGGTTATTTTATAGAAATAAGTGTTCTTGTGCTCTCATTGGTTAGGTATGGGAAAATGATAATAAAGTAAGAGAAGGATTTGACTACTGGACAATTAGAGGAATGATTCCACACAAAACCAAGCGTGGTGATGAAACACTTTCTAGGCTAAGGGATTTTGAAGGGGTTCCCCCACCATATGACTGAAAGAAGAGAATGGTCATTCCAGATGCTTTGAAAGTGTTGAGGCTTCAACCAGGTCACAAGTATTGTCTGCTAGGAAGGCTTTCCAAAGAATTTGGTAGGCATCACTATGACACTATTACGTAATTAGAAGGGAAGAGAAAGGAAAAGGCTCAGGTATCATATGAGAGAAGGAAGAAATTGGAAAAATTGAGATCAAAAGCAGTGGATTTAGTCGAAAAAAAACTTTCCCCAGAGATGGAGCTCTTAGCTTCAATAAAGTATTAGATAAGCTGCATGTTGTGCTCAATGAAGCAGTCAATTTTGAAAATGATAAGAAAATATTTTTGAAGATGAGGTTTTTTACTAGAAAGATATAACAACTCAGAAATAATTACATTGTTGATACAATAATAATATAATCCACAAACAGCCTTCTCACATTCATGATCTGAGTATATAGTGAATTAGACAAAAGTAAGAACCTAATAAGTATCAAGGAAATGAACGATTTGGGGTCTGTTCAGCAAACCCTTGAAGCAAAAATAACACAATAACGCACCCTAAACCCTGTATAGAAATTTTAATTTGAATATGCCACCAAATTAAATTTCCATTTGGTTATTATATTTTTAAATGTGAAACATGGAGATGTGTTTTTTTTATTGTTTCCTTATAAATTTAAACATAAACCTTCCATGTAATATTTTTATTTTCCAGTAGGGTCTATTACAAATTAAATGATTTAAAATTTTATTTATTGCTAAATTTGGTGCAAATTTTATTCTAGATACACTTTTAAAATAATAATATCTATCAGAAGAAATAAAAAGTAAAGTACTTTATCAATGTTTGTTTCACTAGTATCTTAAATAAATACTTAAAAAATTATATCCTAGTTGAAGAGGTAATAGTTGAATATTATAGTACCAGTTTGTAATCTTATACTCCCATGTTTACTATAAGAGATGGAGAGAATACATTGGCAGATAATTTTGGAGTATCAAAAAATGCGGAAAATGGATGATGAGTTTGGTGGGGGACCTAGAAAATTAATAGGCTATTTTTTCTCCTATGAAACTCCTTTTTCTACCCAAAATTCCTCATATAGATAGTGAGCTTGAAGATAAAAATCCCATAGAAATGAAGATTTTCATATGCCTTGCTCAAAAATTAGTAAATGAAAATTTGGATCTAAAAAAGAACTCTAGAGAAGATACCTCTATTTAAAAAACTTACAAACCATATTGCATAAAACAATTACTTATTCAAAGCTAATTTGAATTTGGAGGGCTTAGGGGATTGGGGGTTAGGGGTTAGAGGATTTAGGTGCATTTAGGGGATAGGGGTCAAATAATGAGTTAGTAGTTAAGGGATTAGGTATTGGGGGCTTAGGGGGCCCGACCCGAACGCGTTTGGGTGGGCGCACTCAACCGAAACGACCTAACTCGAACGGGTTTGGGTGGGCGCCCTCAAATGAAACGACATGGCATGCCTGATCGAACGAAGGCACAAGGGAGAAAATGACAAACGGGCCGCAAGAACGTGCACAAGGCACTCGTGCACTCACAACTTAGCAAATTTGATACAGTCGCCCTCAAACGAAACGACCTAACCCGAATGCGTTTGGGCAGGGGCCCTCACACGGCATGCACGATCGAATGAAGGCACAAGGGAGAAAATTTCAAATGGGCTGCACGAACATTCAAAAGGAACCAATGTGATCACAACTTAGCAAATTTTATACGGCCACCCTCAAACGAAACGACCCGAACGCGTTTGGGCGGGCGCCCTCACATGGCACACCTGACCGAACAAAGGCACAAGGGAGAAAAAATCAAACGGGCCGAACGGACATGCACAAGGCACCCATGTGGTCACAACTTAGCAAATTTGATACGGCCGCCCTCAAATGAAACGACCCGACCTGAACGCGTTTCGGCGGGCGACCTCACACGGTGCGCACGACCGAATTACGAAGGCACAAGGGAGAAAACGGAAAATGGGCCGCACGAATGTGAAAAAGGCACCCATGTGGTCACAATTTATAAAATTTGATATGGCCGCCCTCAAACGAAATAACCTAACCCGACCCGAACACATTTGGGCGGGAACCCTCACACGGTGTGCCCGACCGAATGAAGGCACAAGGGGGCAAATGATGAATGAGCCACACGAACATGCACAAAGCACCCTGACGTTCACAACTTAGAAAATTTGATATGGCCTCCCTCAAACAAAACAACCCAACCCGAACGCGTTTGGAAGGGTGCCCTCACACGACGTGCACGACCGAATGAAGGCACAAGGGAGCAGCTAGCAAACGGGCCACACGAATGTGCACAGGGCACTCGTGCGGTCACAACTTAGCAAATTTAATACAGGCGCCCTCAACTGCAACGACCCGACCCAAATGCGTTTGGGCGAGCGCCCTCAACTGAAACGACCCGACCCGAACGCGTTTGGGCGGGCACACTCAACCGAAACGACACGACCTGTGCATGGGGCACTCATGCGGTCACAACTTATAAAATTTTATACAGGCGCCATCAACTGCAATGACCCGACCCAAACGCATTTGGGTGAGCGCCCTCAACTGAAATGACCCGACCCGAACGCATTTGGGTAGGCACACTCAACCGAAATGACCCAACTTGAATGGGTTTGGATGGGTTCCCTCAAACAAAATGACGCAGCGTGCCCAGCTGAATGAAGGCACAAGGGAGAAAACATAAAATGGTGCAGTCACAACTTAACAAATTTGATATGGTCGCCCTCAAATGAAATGACCAGACCCGAATGCATTTGGGCGGGCGCCCTCATACATTGCAACACGGCGTGCATGACCAAACGAAGGCACAAGGGAGAAAACAACAAACAAGCCACACGAATGTGCAAAAGGCACCTGTGTGGCCACAACTTAGCAAATTTGATACGGTCGCCCTCAAACGAAATGACCTGACCCAACCCGAATGTGTTTGGGCAGGCACCATCGCACGGTGCGACTGACCGAATGAAGGCACAAGGGAGAAAATGACAAATGAGCCTCACGAATGTGCACAAGGCACCACTGCGGTCACAACTTAGTAAATTTGATATGACCACCCTCAAACGAAACGACCCGACCTAAATGTGTTTGGGCGGGTGCGCTCACATGGCGCGGCACGACGCACACGACCGAACGAAGGCACAAGGGATAAACTGGAAAATGGGCCGCACGAACATGCACAGGGCACCGATGTGGTCACAATACTCTTGAAGGTACATGTATTAGGGACTACATTGATGTGACAGATTTGGTGGATGCATACATGAAGCCTTAGTTAATGTTCATCTTAGTGAAGTAGATTTATATAATGTTAGCCCAGGAAAGGGTATGTAAGCTATAACTATAGTTTTTGCATAATGTTTTTATTATGTCGAGTCTAATTTATTTTAGACCTTTTCCTTACCTATACCATTTTGATGTGGACAAGAGGTACTTAAGGAGTGTTTGAAAAGTAATAACGAAATTTAATATTAGATTATGATTGAAAAGTTATGCATTAATATTGATCTAAATGGAAATAATGGGGATGTGGACATAAAATTGTACTGTCTTGTGCAACTTGAGGCAGAATAATAATATTCTTTGTTCCCCATAAATGACAAAAATCGAGTGTTGGAACACAAAATTAGATACAAAGTGTGATTTGATACCACAAATAGGGAGCCAAAAGAGCTTGGAAATAGAGGGGGATACGTTTGAGCTAGGGGAGCTTCCTACACAAGGAGGAGACCCAAAATTTATTGGAACATGGAAAGAGACAAGCTGGAAGAAAGGGAGGGAGTTGTCCAACTAAGAAAAAAAAAGCAAAATAGAACTAAGGGTACCAAAGAAGTTAGTATTTATGCAGGGGAAATTGTGCGTATGAAAATTGTGCAAGACTTGGGATGCATGAAGCTACACCAGTGATGGTGCCCTCAACACAGTAACACCTATTTCCATGGAAAAGGTTGTAGGATGCGCACAGGGTGGTGAAGAAGCTTGAAATTTGAAGATGAGAAATTTAACACCCACCGGAAAAAAATCCAACTTGACTTCTTGAGATTTACAAAAATCCATTGACAACCTGGAGGGGAAATATTCCCAACTTCTTACTGCATAGAAGGAAACTAAGCCAAGAAAAGACAAGAGAATTCCCCATGTTTTTTCTTTGAATGAGATGAGCGAGACAACGTTCACAACACCGAGAAAAAGACACATAAGATTGAAAGAATTCTTAGCATCGATGGAGTTTACAAAGGTGTGGAGAGCCCACCAACTAGCAGAAGGTTTTTCTTGACTCTCAAGGGCACACCCTTGAACTAATACTTTATGCCTTATCATATTAACACCAACCATGAATTCCACCTTTAGACTAGTGAACTCCCATGCCCGAGGAATCAAATCAACCATGAAATTCATTAACTCTCCCCACCTTGTATCCATCAATGAACTTGGTATGAAGGAAAAGGAGGGAATTAAGGTTTTTCCAACTTCATAAGCCTCCACATGTGAGGGGTAAATGGGCGCATGGCCAAAACCCCCACAAACCACCACCTCAACCTTAATGATGAGATCCTAATGCCATATGTTATGTGTGATGAAAATATGTGCATATATAGGAGGAGACAGGGGGGGCATAGAAAGGAGGGCTTTGGAAATATTCAAAAAATAACTGTCATGGTGCATATATCCAACTAGAAAAACAAAAGAGAGGGACAATTATATTGAGTGGAATTATTCATGGAATATCTTTCCAACCTGACATGTCATTGATCTCATACTAACCCGCTTCCTTCAAGAAGGAAGGCTTGATTCGTTTGTGTATCTACCTCTTTGTTTTGGCTTCTTAAAATGTGGTAGTAATCCTTTTGAGAGAATGAATTTAGGGTACTATTTATTTTTCTAAGGAGGAGGGATAAATTGTTGTTCTTCAGGAGAAAACCTTTTTGAAGGTGTTGAATAGTGATAAGGAAATCCCCCAAGATTACTAACTTAGAGACATCTCAATCGTTAGCCAATTTGAGGCCTGGAAGAAGCCCATACATTTATGTGAGATTGTTCATTCTTTGGACTAGCCCCCATAAGTACTTTATTTTTCATATTCCATCGGGATTTATGAGAAACTCTCCCCCTCCCCCTCCTGCCACCCCAACTATTTAACTTCTATATTTTATTGAACTATTATGCTTCTATTATAACTCTTTATAAATGTATAAATTTATATAATTTAAATGTATGTGGTATAAAAAAAAAACTTAACATATTAGAATCGTGAAGATAAAGATAAAAAAAATAGAAACTAAAAATATTATTAAAAAAAAGTGTTTTTCTATGTAAATTAACAACATAACTTCCAAAATGATCCTCATAAAACTAACTTAACCCATATTGGTCTACTGTCAAGTTTGATATTTCAATACTTTTTTAGATGATTTTCATGAAATTATTAGAGTTTTTGTTTAGCTAGTTTAAATTTGACTCGAGATTTGTGAACCTCATGAAATTAATTTACCAAAAAAGAAATTAGACAAAATTAAAATGTAATTAATTTTATTCACCAATCTAATAACTTATTTCAAAACTATATAAAAAAATATATTTAAAATATAATTGTTAATATATTTGAAATGCAGTGTGAATTCTATAATAGTTTTAAATATTTATTTTTCAAAATTTTTATTCTATTTTATATTTATATATAAAAGTAAGTTAAAACTCTATTTAAAAAATAAATTTGAATGTGAAATTATTAATGTGATGTTTATTTTGAAACTATATTATAACATTATATGTAAAAATAAATTTATATTTATATATTAATGAGAAAAAATATATTTAAATGTGAAATTATATTAATATAATTTTCATTTTAAATTAAAATTTGAGCTAATTATATGTATGTGTTTGAATTATAGTTTAAACAATATGGAGTATTTTTAGATACATAATTTGTTATATATTTTTTTACCTAGAAATAATTTAAAACTATATACAAAAATGTTTGAACGAAATATTAATGCATTAATGACATTTTCTCCCAACTGTCGCAATATCGACGCATATTTTAGAAATGTCGGAATTGCGACGTTTCTAAAATATGTGTCGGTATTGCGACAGTTTGGAGCAAAATGTCGCAAGACTGACACATAGTTTAGAAACGTAGCAATTCTGACATTTGCTCCAAACCATTGCATTTCCGATGTTGTATCCCAAAAACATCGTAATACTGATGCGTAGTTTAGAATGTCACATTTCCGACGACATTCATAAACGTCGCAAAAGCGACAATGTCCCTAAACGTCGGCGTAGCGACAATTTTTGGTAGGATTTGAAAAATTTATAAAAATTGGGGAAATTTTCGACAATAGTCAAAAGTGTTGGAACTAAAGTGTTAGAATTTTGACCAAATGTACTAGTGGCACGTGTGAAAGAGAATCTACCCTTGACCTGTATGAACCAATAAAATTTAGAGGGAGATAATAAGATATGATGTTGATAATATTTCCAAATTATGTTGAGGTCACTTGTATTAATATGTGTTGGAGGAGGGCTAATTTTTCCTTAGGCTGACATTGACAATTTTGACATTGTGGACTTCACTTCAAAAATACACTTCCCTTGTCCAAATCAAGTGCTTCGAAGGTCAAATTTGGTCCTCTCAAAAAGAGGAATTTAGTTGCATGGTTGGAATTTATAACTAAGCTACCAATTAACACTCCCTCTTAACTAAGTATAAATTCCAACCGCATCACATAATCAATGCATGTATCATGTCATCATATCATGTCTCATTTATGCTCAACTCTATTTGTTGAAAAATTATTGAATCTAAAGAAGAATAATCATAGGGGAGCAACAACTACCACCCTCTCTAGACAATGAGGAAGGTCCTATGGGACACTCTCACCTCATGTCTATGATGGTGGGGAAAGTCCCATTATGCAATCCTAGTGTCAATATGTCAGTGATTAAACATACTCTTTCAGTTGTTTTCCTAGTAGTCATAGGTCAAAAAGTTTGGTCTTTTCAAACAAGTTTTCAAAATAAAATTTGGTCACTGAAGGAGTCTACGTCAGAATTGATGCTCCCCTCATATCATCCATGGCCAAAATCACTTTAAATCTCATCACTTTCATTATCATTAATAAGACTTAGGTTGTTCACTCCATCTCATCTAGGATTGTTTTCTAGGTGTCATTGTTTGTCCTTTGAAAAAGTATAATTTGTCATAAAACAAGGAAAATAATCCTTCATTTCACTCATAAGTCTTTTAAAGGGGGGCTAACATACTTAGGAAGAAAAAGTAAGACAATTTGTCTTATTTAAAATTGTGTTTTAATTTCAAAAGATTTCAAAGGAAAAATTGTCTTATTGTTTCACTATAGGACAAAAAATTCATTTAAAAGCTTATAAAGGACAACAGAAGCTTATCCAAACTCATTATTCTCTTTTGTTGTTTGGTAGATCTCCTCTCTTACCTCAATTGCACTCCTTAATGGCCAGGGTTTCTTAAAAAAGACAAAACAATATTCCAAGGAACACTTTGTTACACTTCCAGAACACTTTGTTACGCTTCTGTAACTTTTTCTACACTTATGTTGGTCATTGTTACACTTTTGTAGCAAGTTTCTACGCTTCTAGAGGTAGTTTTTATTCTTATGCTAGTATTTGTTACGCTTCTATAGCAAGTTTCTACGATTCTGGAAGCAGTTGTTATGCTTCTACTACACGGTGTTACGCTTCTAGAAAGAGTTCAGTTTTGGTTTTTTGGGCTCCCAGGCCACCCAAACAAGTTCAAGGCTTGTTGGCATCATTTCTTAGACCTCTTACGATAGTAATTCAACTTCTTATACCCTCCTCTAGTTAATTTATCAATATCACTATTAATTTTCATACTCACTTCATACTCTATTATATTTTCACTTCTTCATATCATTGAAAGATTCTAGTGAAATAATCCATAACCCTCTCATATAAAACTATCCTACACCTCCTACATACATCATACTCCCATCCCCCACTATCCATATCCTTCCTAAAAGACATTTTTACCAAACTCTAGTTTTTAGATGGTTTTCAAGTGTTAAACTGGGAAATTCCCATGTTTCCCTCATTTGACCACCTTCCCCATATCCATTTCACTTTATTTCACTCATATCATGGAGCCAACATGCAAGCCTATCTCTGATTTTTTTTTTATAATTTTCCTTGACTTTAAAACACTTCATCTCACCCTCTAAGTCCACCCCATCCCTATACTATGTTTTTCCCAAATTACACTACACATGCCCATCCCATGTACACACTAGGGTTTCATCCTTTCACTGATAGAAAAGATGGAAAGTGAGAAGAAAAAATTCAAGGCAGGGTACCACCTCAAATTAGAACCCTTCACCATGCAAGAAATCAATGCTTCACCCTTGGCCAAAATATGTTTTGAAAGGACTGAGTGTTTGAGTTTCTGTTTGAAGATCGTGGAGGAACGATATCATATTCAACTTACAAGCTTAATTTCCTCTAATATTAGCATGGGAAAGGTCATCATTACAAGTTTATATTTTAACCTATAAGCACATTTTATTTCTTCAGCAACAAGTAATCCTAGTCATGGAGAAAATAGGTTCAAGGGCATGGACTTAAACCTTGAATATTACAAAAAAATTCTCAAACCTCATGCTAAAGAGGAATGAGAGTACCTCTTCTCATTCAGACACCTCCATAACAAATATTATCCTTTGATGATGTTAATAATGAATTATTTCACATGTGAGGGAATATTTTCCAGGTTGTATAGGTACCATATCAGGATGTTGATGCATTTCACCTCTATAAAATCACTTGATTTGCCACATTACTTGTACATGATTTTGATCAAAATGACTGAGAAGGTTCAGAGCATAAAACAAGATCATTACCCAATTCTTTTTCACCATGTTCTGGTCAAACTCATTTTGTTGCATCACCTTTCATCCATAAACATGACTTGGGAAACCTTTATGGTGTTGGAAATATTGAGAGGGGGGGGGAGGGTGAATAAGTATTTCTTATCAATTATCACTTTTTAAATCCTTTCAGAGCATTATATAATCTTCAATTATTCTTGGTGTTTATCCAATAACAATAGTAAACAATAGAACACAATAGGCACATGAATTTTAGGTGGAAAACCCCCTCTGAGTAAAAAACCACCGAATGTTTTTCTATTAAATTCTTTAATCTTCAACCCCAACTAAAATGAAAGGTAAAAATTCCTATAATGATAGAAAATCATTCTTCTCTAGCTCCCACTGGAAGGATGCCCCAATTCCCTAGTTTCTTCAGTTGTCAACTAAATGGATTCCCCAACATCCTAGATCAACCTACCACCCTGAAGCGTTCACAGGCTCCAACATGTAGGTGACTTCATGCAACAACCTGGCACCTCCCTACCACCCTATAATGATTAGAAATAAGAAAAGAGTGTGGACTCCCGTACTAGGGACAACGATCCATGATACAATATGATTCACAATGATTTTCTTGAACTAGACCAATCACCCATTCACACTATGACCTGCAACCCATCCATAACATTATCCAACAATGCCTCTCCAACTCTAGGAAGATTTACTCTTTTAAAATAATGACTCTTTTACAATTTTACAATGATTAATTTTACAATAATGACTTTTGACACAACCTGATACTTGACTTGACACTACTTCTTTTAACACTAGCAGTTGTTGAGGTATTGTTGTGCTTGCTTCAAGTAATGGTACTTTGGTTGCATTTTCCTTCTAGTATGTGTATGAGTTTTCCTAGTGTGTCCTCCTTCCTACACATGCAAGACCCAAACCAATCTACAAAAAAAATACTTATACTGTCTTACAAACCATATGTCAGAGAAATATTCAAAATTCAAATGTAAATACGTTCAAAATTTATGAACAAAACCCAATAAAACATACATAAAAAATACTTACGTTGTCCTGAAAAACGCATGTCAGAGATGATATTCAAATTAAAATTCAAACACTAATCATACATACCTTGTTGTAGCAGACTTACCCTTAACTGTTGATGTGTTGTCCTTACTGCAATGATCCTTGAATGCATATTATTTCTTGCCTTTTAGAAGCTCGATATTGAATCTATTGTATCTATGTAATTTCAGATCTCCAAGGTCTAAAATTTCGTCCCCATAGGTCTAATCAACATTGGATTCTTCAAGAAATAGTTATGCCAAATCTCCTATGATGACTCGATTATAGACTGTTTCAGTAGAGTGAACTTGTACAAAGTTCCACGTGTCATTGTTTCAACCTTTTCTCCTAAAAATGATTTGCAAAAAACTAAATCATGTCCTATTTTTGTCACTTTTTAAGAAATTTTCATCCAATTCTCAGAGAGAACGTTATGACAATTTTTCCAAGGTCACCTATTTGACATGAAATTTGGGAGCCTACAGAAAACCCTAACTTCCTTAGATCATATCTCCAAAAATATAGAGAACCAATATCTGAAATTTGGACGTGAGCTTCATCAAGATTTCACCCAAATGGGTTTTTAGTTTGAGCATCTGAAGCTTCGCAAAAAAATTTTATAGCAAAAATGGCACGATGACCTGTTATGAGTAGTGAAATCCTTACATGAGGAGGATATGAGGGTCACAATTTATATAAATTCTTAGGTTGAGAGGGTATTCAACAAGTGAACGTTGGAGGTGTTAGTGTCAGAGTATGCATTATGCCATTAGTGATCAATATCATCCCTTTAATTCTCATTTTAGGTGTCTCGCTCTGAAATTTTTATATCATTCCATTAGTTCATGGTAAAAATTGTTCCACTGATGGTAGCCTTCCTCAATAAAACTTCACTCTCCCTCAAAAAATCACATTTGCTGAATCACCTTCATGTCTCCTTGAGCATAATAACACCTATGAAAAGCACATTTCACCATGCCTTTTCTCAGTTAAATTAAACCATGGAAGTCAGGTTATTCAAAGTCTCATTAGGTCATTAGGTTTTTGTCTTTCAAGGTCCAAAAATGCATTATTCCATCCCAATAAAGTCAGCAAACAAATGAGAGTGACTCAATAACATTCTATTTCCATCTACAAAAGATCATCAATATGTAAATATTATATTTTTTAAGTTGTAATTTTGAATTTATATGATTTTCATATCAAAATGTCATTTTGATATGAAATCAAAGATGTAATTTATTTGTATTTCCTATGTAATTTTATGTTTTTTATATGTAATATTTCACTCCCTAGCTGCCAACTCCAGCATTCATGCCAAACTTAAGCAAAGAAAAGACAAACTCCATCAACTGATCAACCTACAAAACAAAAATTCTGAAGTCAAAGAGCATTAGTATGAAATTTTGAAAAGTGAAAAGTGAAACATAAGGAAAGTGTGTTTTCAAAGCATAAATCAAGTCCACTTAAGTATTAAATCCCTTATGTAATATCCCAAAAGGGAGAATGCAATAATACTTCACACAATATAATAACTTATAGTAAGATAAAAAATAAATCTAAGTACAAATCAGAATATGCAGAAAGAGCTGAGCCATTTTGTTATATTGGAGATGATTCAGTTACACAAGTACAAAATACAAGTAGATCTAGCCAAAAATATGAGCTAGGATCGCCCTGAAAACATACATACAACAGGTACAACATAACTGGAGAGGCTCTGCAGCAAATACTACACTATCCCCTCAGCAGAATATAAACATTGAGTTGCAGGCTGAAAAGGGAAATGAAGATCTACTCAAAACTAGAGCTATGATGATGCCAAGATTCAAGATCTGGCCAATGTGATGGATTCCCAAGATAGCCCAGAAAGGATTTTCCAGATCTGCAACTTTGGAAAATCACCTCCCTAGGATTTGATCCTTGATCTCCTGGGAAATATAGATCTAAAGCTAGATCTGAAGAATAGATGGCTGAAGTGTGTGCTCAATCAGATCTATGCTTCAAGTGTTGATCCCTTCATCAGATCTATGAGCTAGAAGCTCTAAATCTACCTTCTCAATATTCCAATGATGAATTCAATTGCTACAACACAACTTCTAATAGAAATTGCACTGTGAGGGAAAGAGAGGCCTTCTTGCTGCTTAAAAATGATGCAATAAGCTTCAGGTTGATGGTGAGATAGATGGAAATGTGAAGGAATGATCCTCCACTAGATTGCTAGCTGAAGTACTAGCAACTTCCTTCCTCCTTTCAGATCTGCAATATGGAAAATGTTATTCCTGAAGGGAATAATACTGTGAGGAGGTAAATAACATTTGACCTGATGCCAGATCTACAATGTGACTCTGGGAGTGTTTATCTATAAGCCTAAGTGATGGGAATAATCCCTCACCTTGTTCTACAGCTGAAGTATTGAAGACAACTTCCACCTTCCAAACTGATCTTCAGAAATCTGCAGATTTCTGAATATGAATGTTATACAGAAAGTAGAAAAAAGGAAATGGCACTTAAATCCTGATGTATAATGAAGTACAATCCTCTTCTTTGGAGATCAATCAAAGAAAGAGGTGGGATTCCCGCCCGAGAACACCCTGTGCTCAACAACACCTACAATCTCTGATAAACAGCCCAAGAATGCAGTGGAATGTCACTTGAAAATTCCAAATCTAAAAGATCATACATCCAATAACCCAAGATGCCTTTCACCTTTGCATTCATCTCATTTATAATGTTTGAGCCATCCCAAGCCTTGGCCCTAATCTCAACTGCACAGTCTCATGTCAACAAGATCCTCCAAGTGGGACTGCGTTGTTTGACCAAATCAACCAAACAGTCTAGGTGCAATGTACACCTCCTCCATCATGTGTGCTTCATTTGCACATGATCCTCCATCACTTGATCATTAATTCTCAATGATCCTTTGTTTGACATCTTCAAGATCTTAGTTGACTGAATCAACCCTCCATTATCTTTCTCATTAATTGAGACATGATCTCCAATCTCATTCACATTAATAGTTGCTCAATTACCTCCTTTTGCAGATCTGATCTAAATTAATCCACAATCACACATACAAAGTGGATATTTATTCTTATTGAGGATTGTGGGTCCCTCCACCCTTTTATTTACTTAATTCATTAAGAAAATCAAGAACTCTAATATTCCAAATATGATATGAAATTTTGGGAATATTACAGTTCCCCCCCAGCAAAATGTTGCTTGTCCTCAAGCAAATCTAAAATTAGATGCAAGGCCATCTATTCCCCTCCAAATGGCATCCACATAAGGAAGGCTTCCTCCATTTTCTGCAATAGGTTATGCATGTTTGGTTCCAAAGTTTTCTTTTAAAAACATAAAGAATGACCTCCAACTGTTTGGTTAGATTTCCTCCTTCCATCATGAAGTACCAAGTGACAACCATATGATGTCCATCATTATCATCAATGCATTAGGTGCATACAATAAGGTGGTTCTCTTCACAAAGGAAAATCTCCATCACACAATACATATCTTCATCCTATGTTTCATGAATTAGATTGAGCATTGAGATGCTCTCATACTTATCCCTATTGGTCTTGTTGGATCCAAACTTCTTTATTCCAAAGTTATGAAAAATAAGAAGGAAAGAAGTAACATGGGTAGACAAATATGTCAAACCATATTCTCCTAACAATAACCACCAGAGTAAGGCCCTTTTCTTCCATCCTCCATCTCCTCCATGTAATATGGACAAGCCAAACTCCCCCAAAAGCAATCCAAGCAACAAGAGATCGTGTTGCTTTCTCTCCTCCTCATGTGCATCATGAAGCAATAGCATACTAATGGACATATGAGATGTCACATCAGCCCAATATAGAGAAACATAATTAATGCACATTATGAGATCATTATGCCAAATTTTACATAATACAAAACACATAGACATAGGAGATGTCATTTGATGGCCAATATCTCTCAAGTGGAACCAAAATGAACATGCCTTCCTTTGCTACAATTTATCATTGGAAAAAAAGGCATGATTCAAAAAATGATGAGCTATTGGGTGGTATCCATACTCACCCAAGAGTAGCCAATGCAGTCATGCCTCCTTCTTCATTTCATATGTGTTTTTCAAGGCATGAATTAGAAAAATAGGTGCCTTTGGAGAGTGACAGAAATATCCCAATGGCAACCAACGTAACCAATTATGCTGGCCCATACAAATCTGCAAGTGGTCTTACAACCCCTTGCTTATCATTCTTACCCATTCACTCCCATGTGGATGATGAATGAGGTATTGCATAATCATGGCATCCTCCCTTTGTAGAATGACATCCCTCCTAAACTATTGAAGAACCTTGAATTTCATGAAATGTTGAAATTCATCTCTAAGGAGATCTCTTAATGAGATTCTCTCTCCATCAAAGGCCCTCCAAAACCAAATAATTTTTGGATTTTCTACAAGTAGAATTTTCTCTTTGAGAAGTGAGAGGCTCATTGAGAAAGGGTCATCTAGAAGGGAGAAAAGGTTTATCATTTCAAGATTTCTACCATTTGTCATCTTTTCTTTCATTGCTTCATGAGTGAAGCTACTTCCAGAATGCTCCAAGAATAATGAAGCCCTTTCTTTGTCACAGCTACTAAGTGACAGTGCTGTAGATCTACAGGGTAATAAATATGTTGTCTCAAAGTAAGGCACAATACTAATCTCATAATCAACCATTGTACATAGGATAATGCTAATCCCATTTCCTGAAACTCTACATCTTAACTCAAGGGGTTGAATGTAGCTCAACAATGATGAAAAGGGATAGTTTTCAGTCTCCTCTACGTTGTGATGTGTCTCTGCTTCAAATAAGCATTTCGTTCTAACCCTTGGTTATGCATTGATCTTGAAACAATAGGTGCTGAAATTTTATGCATACCTTGGATCAATTGATATGTGGGAACCTCTTGACAGAACACAAGAATTCCTCCACCTGGAAAAATAGTGGCTCCAACTGCTGGTAAGAGTGATGGCCTCTTTTCTTCAAGTGTACCAACACTGGTATCTACCTCCTCCTCCTCATGCATCTCCTGATCCATGCATGGGACTCCATATGTCAAGAGCTCAAGACTACCTTGAAAAGATGCAAGTGGCTCTTCTCTAGATACAAATACTTTTGCAGCAGGTGGTGAAGGTAGTGACCTCTTGTCCAGAGTGACAAGATTGAAATTCTCCTTGGTTTCCTTGGGAGGTGTCTCTTTGTAGCACATCTCTGTCTTATCCACATCAAACTTCTTCCTCAACTTGTGAAAGAAATATGAACACTTGGTCACCTTTGCATGCTCTAGGTGCCCAAACCACCAACCTTCTGCTTCATCTAAGAGATGAAGTGCTACAATTTGAATAGCCTCTTCTTCTACCACAAGATGTAGCTTGAAAAATGAATATAAATCCCTCCTCCAAGCCTTGACATTGCTTGAGGAAGATCCATCAAATTTAGGAAAATAGAATCTATTATGCCTCTTCCTTCTATTTCTACTATAGGAACCTCTTTCTTCTCTAGTTTAGAAGAATTGTTGGAGATTTAGATTATCCTTGAAAGCTCTAGACTGCTCTTTTTACTCTTCAAGATATAGACTAAGAGTCTCATGAGTCTGAGGTTCATTCCTTTCTTCAATTCTATATCTCTCACCTTCTTCAAAGAAAGTGGGCATGGTGGATCTATGAGGAGATCTAGGATTCTACAGTGTTCTTTGCTGCTGATAGGAAGTACTTTCCTCATCACATCTTCTTCTTGGATCTTCTCTCTGTTCTTCCTCCATTTCATAGACCTCCTTAGAGAGATATTGCATGGATCTAAAGAAAGGAGTGACAGATTTTTCATTCTCCATGATAGATCTCATCTATCTATTCTTCCTTCAATGTAAAAGATAAAGTGTCGATAATTTGAGCCAAAGATCATGCTTTGATACCAATGTAATATCCAAAAAGGGAGAATGCAGTAATACTTCACACAATATAAGAACTTACAACAAGATAAACAATAAATCTAAGTAAAAATCACAATATGTAGAAAGAGCTGATCCATTTTATTATATTGGAGATGATTCAGTTACACAAGTACATAATACAGGTAGATCTATCCAAAAATATGAGCTAGGATCACCCTGAAAACATACATACTGTTGGCACCTAATTTGAACCTCAGGCTGAAGGAAGGAAAATCAGGGTAACCTCAAACCACGATCAGCCTTGTAGCTAGCCCTACAAGGTCAGGAGAGGGCTCTCGCCGTGAAAAATTTTCGATGAAATATAACTGCAAATTGATTTTAGGCTAGGTATAGTAGCTTGAAATTTTTTATCAATTTTCTAGGTTGTATGGATCAGATGGGATTTGGGCAGTTTGAATCTAGGGAATTAAATCAGAAATACAAGGTATTCTATGGGGCAAGGTAGGCAAGGATTTTAACAACCTTGTTTTAATGATGATGGATTGTTTAAGACTGGTGAGGAGCTGAAAAGGGCATAACAGATGGATCCTCTTCAAACAGCAGAAAACATAAAGTATTGGATGATTTTCCCAAGGCAGAGCATTATACAATGGATTCTACCTATCTATCTTGACAAACATCCAAAAACGAATATGAATGAATGAATGACAAACATAAAAATTAATGAATGATCACAAAGGAAAGAACAGTGATAAAATCCATACCACGGGGATCCCATAAATCAGTGCTGCATTTCTTTATTAATTCCCTGCCAAACTGTTACAAAAAAATGGAGCGCAGAGCGTTCTGAATAATTCCAACTTATTCCACCTTTTTTTTTGCTTTTTTTTCCCATAAATCAGTGTTGCATTTCTTTATTAATTCCCTGCCAAACTATTACAAAAAAAAATGGAGCGCAAAGCATCTTGAATAATTCCAACTTATTCCACCTTTTTTTTTTTTACAAATGATGAAAAACTACATTAAATAGATCAGTTTCAAGGGGGGTGAATCTGCAGAAGGAGGAGCTATTTCACATGCCCATAAACTAAAATCTGAATATAGGAAGGATACCAATAGAATGCCTCTAAAAAAAAGGAGAAAAAATACATTTTGACCATCTGGAAGATTTGCTGCTATAGTTACTCAAACAAAGGAGAAGAAAGACATATCTGGAAACGATCCCTTCATTTATCGTTGATGTCGATGCTGGAATGATTTCTTTGTTTATATTTAGCTCACGGCCTTAACAAATATCTCTATCTTTACTTCCTTGAATAAAAACTCTTTGCTGAAAAAAAAAATGCCTTTGAAACCAATGAAAATTGAATTTTCTGTTTTAATGAAGAAAAGCCCCTTTTTCATTGAGAAAGAGTGAATGGAAAGGATGGTGGGCCCAAATTCCAATCGCAAATCGGCATCAGAAGGGGGGAGGGAGCACATCGTAATGAAGCGATGCGATGAAAACTTGCGACGCGATGGGAGGCCAATGGTGTGATGGGCGGAAAGCTTTGGTGGGACCAGGAGAAGTCGCAATCACAAATCGCAGTGGAAGGGGCGGGCGTATGTCGTAATGCGATGCGATGGGAGATATGCGATTAATCGCATCAGGAATCAGAAGAGCGGGTTCAAATGCTTGAGGAATGCGAGTTTGCAATGAGATGGTGTGGTCGGAGCAAGGGGGTTGCGATGAGCGATTGGACCTGCGATGCGATGGATTGTGGGCCGTCGGATCATTGAGAAGATCGGCAGTCCACATGCAATCGGGGGTGGGTCAATTGCATCGGAAGTTTTCAATCAGAAGTGTGACGATTGGCCCATGGAATTTTGCGATGCAATGCAATCGGATCAGAGGTATCAGGGTCAATCACATCGAATGTTTGTAGGATGAGGCATTTTACAAAGGAAAAAGGAATTTTTCGGTAAAGGCCAAAAATTATAAAAAAAGGTAAAGTTTATAGGGTTTAAAGGGACCAAATGAAAAAGAAGGGCGGGGTTAGGCTTTTGGGGGCTTTTATTCACTTAGGCATATCTTCCAATCCATAAGTTTGTCTAGGGAGTATAATATATCGTTGGAAAGATCTTTCTGGGCTCCTTCCGATGAACATACTTAAAATGTGATTTACACTGAAATTCATGTAAAGAACACCTTTGGAAACTAGGTAGAGAAAAATCCCCTTTGGCTTTATGGAGATAGCAACTTCCAAATTTCAACTTATTACATATGGAGACATAAAATTACATAAAAGATGATATCTCAAAACATGTTTTGAGGTGACAATTACATCTAGTTGAAAGAACAACCTCTTTGAATTTTATAGATACCATGCTTTTGAGTTTATTCGACCTCCTCATGTCCTTGCTGATTTTATTGACACTTTCCTCATTAATTTGATCATGATGATACCCTAGAACCTAATGAGACCAACCCTATGACCTAATAACATGAATTTTGGAGTGAAATTGAGTCATGACTGAAGACCATAGAGAAGAGAATCAACAAGTTTTCACATGAGGGAAACTGATGAAAGACCACTACCATCAATAAATCCATGACCTAATGGAATGATGAAAATTTATAGTATGAGACTCCTACTATGCAAATGCAAAAGAGGAAATTTGATCACTGATGGCCGTATGACAAAACTGACACTAACACATACAACAAGTACAACGTAACTAGAGAGGCTCTGCAGCAAATATTGTGTTGTCCCCTCAGCAGAATATAAAAATAAAGTTGCAAGATGAAAAGGGAAATATATATCTACTCAAAACTGGAGATTTTATGATTCCAAGATTCAAGATCTAGCCAATGTGATCGATTCCCAAGATAACCCAGAAATTATTTTCCAAATCTACAACTTTGGAAAATCACCTCCCTAGGATTTGATCCTTGATCTGCTGAGAAATACACATCTAAAGCTAGATCTGAAGAATAGATGGCTAAATTTTGTGCTCATATCAGATCTATGCTTGAAGGGCTGATCCCTTCATCATATCTATGAGCTAGAAGCTCTAGATCTACCTTCTCAATCCTCCAATGATGAATTCATCTGCTGCAACACAACTGCGAATAGAAACTGTGCTGTGAGGGAATGAGAGGCCTTCTGCCTGCTGAAAAATGATGCAATAAGCTTCAAGATGATGGTGATACAGATGAAAATGTGAAGGAATGATCCTCCACTGGATTTCTAGCTAAATACTAGCAACTTCCTTCCTCCTTTCAGATCTGCAATATGGATAGCGTTATTCCTGAAGGGAGTACTGCTGCTAGGAGGTCAATAAAATTTGGCCTAATGCCAGATCTACAATGTGGCTCTGGGAGTGTTGACCTATAAGCTCAAGTGATGGGAATAATCCCTCACCTTGTTCTCCAGCTGAAGTACTGAAGACAACCTCCACCTTCCAAACGGATCTTCAGAAATCTGTAGATTTCTAAATATGAATGTTCTACACAAAATAGAAAAAACGAAATGGCACTTAAAGCCTGATGTATAATGAAGTACAATCCTCTTCCTTGGATATCACTCAAAGAAAGAGGTGGGATTCGCGCCCGGGAATACCATGTGCTAAACAACACCTGCAATCTCTGCTAAACAGCCCAAGAATGCAGTGGAATGTCACTTGACAATTCTAGATCTAAAATATCATACATCCAATAATCCAAGATTCCTTTCACCTTTGCCTTCATCTCCTTTATAATTTTTGAGCCATCCCAAGCCTTGGACCTAATCTCAACTGTGCAGTCTCATGTGGACAAGATCCTGCAAGTGGGACTACGTTGCTTGACCAAATCAACCAAATAGTCTAGGTGCAATGTACACCTCCTCCATCATGTGTGCTTCATTTGCACATGATCCTCCATCACTTGATCATTAATGCTCAATGATCCTTTTTTTTACATCTTCAAGATCTTAGTTGATTGAATCAACCCTCCATGATCTTTCTCATTAAATGAGACATGATCTCCAATCTCATTCACATTAGTAGTTTCTCAACTACCTCTTTTTGTAGATATAAGCTAAATTAATCCACATTCACACATACAAAGTGGATATTTATTCTTATTGAGGATTGTGGGTCCCTCCACCCTTTTATTTACTTAATTCATTAAGAAAATAAAGGACTCTAATATTCCAAATATGATTTGAAATTTTGGGAATATTACACCTTAACACTTCAAATCAAAGTTCATTTTTTTCATACACCCTCAAGAAAACTCAGAAAAGAAGAAATTTTTGGGTTTCAGAGTGAAGTGCAAAACAGGGGCAGAGGGCATGTTTTGCCTGGACGCTATGCATTTGGCCTAGACACTGCATGTTTGGAAGAAAAGCCAGTGTATTTTCTAATGGTGTTGCGCGTTTACGTTGGACGATGTGCGTTCACCCAGAAATCTTCAAAAATTCTCTACTAGATTTCTTCCTCGCAGTTTCACTCCTAATCTTCACACAGTGATTCTTCATGCCTCCGTATGCTAGTAAGTAACGAATTTACCTCAATAAATTTATCAAATATTAATTTGATGTGTGATTGTTCTTAATTGAATTTAGTGCCTCCTTCTAAATTCAAAAACCATGGTGTTCATTAAGATCTAATTTACATTCTAGAACTAGTTCCTAAGCCTTCATAATATCTTCCTCACATCCTAAAAACATTTCCCAACTCCCTACATTTATATCCCCATTCCCTAAACTATCATATAATTTAAAAACCTAAGTCATAATGTTTCACTTGCCTAGGCTCCCTTCCATATTCCCATCTCCTCAATTTCCTCACACCACCCTTCACTTCATACACTTTCATTTCATTTCATCATATCCCTAGGGTTTTGACACCAAGAAACATCATGGCTAAAGAGGAGAACATAAGTCATAGTGAGGAGGAAGAAAGATATGAGAGAAGGTCATATAAAAAAGTAGGGGGAGTCATTCGACATGCACCAACAAATACCAGAGAGCTTATGGCATCTCCCATCACTGTGGCATGCTTTAAGCATGTAGGCTGTTTTGAGTTCTGTGAAAAAGTGAAAAGATTTCAGTACCATCCTATGTTGACAATATTATTCATTTCCAGCCTCCATGACAACCAGGTCACCCTTATTAGTTTCAATTTCACTCTGTCCACTGACATTATATCAGCCACCACTTAGATCCCAAATGTTGGGGAAAAATGGTTCAAACAAGGAAATTTGAGTCACTATTATTATGAGCCATATCTTAAACCAAGGTACAAGAATGAGAGAGAGGATTTTTCCTTTCTCTTACCTCCTGGACAGATATATACCCATGCTGAAAATCATCATGAGATACTTCACCTGTGAGGGGAGGTTTTCTAGACTCTATTCCTATCATAGCCGGCTACTCATGCACTTCACAAGGGTCAGAATTCTAAATATACCTTACTATCTCTACCAAAGCATTGATAATATGGCATTTATTTCCCAAAAGAGAGATTATGATCATCAAATGCAAAATGTCTTTCACCACTCCCTTATCAAGATGATAGTCATACATCACCTTGATCGTTAGGTCCCTATATTACTAGTATGGTGCCTTATTGTTGTTAGTGTAACCCCCTTATTGTTATTATTGTACTCATGTAACCCCCATATTATTATTATTGTACCCTTAAATTATTATTTTTAGGTCGGTGTTATGTAGGTAAATCCTCTCTATGGACAGAGTTGATCCCTCTAGACCTAGAGTGGGTCTAGCAATAAGGAATCATGATAAGGTGTAGGTTCCTAGATATTTGAATGAAAGAGGACGCGATAATATAGCCTACCTATAGTCCAATGTTGTTGTCGGCAATCATACTGGTGATGAGAACTTCTCGCTCCCACTTCGGCATGTTCTTCGCTTATCGTGCTTGGACACTTGCACAGAGATTAGAAAGTGATAACCGCATACCACATACTAACTTCATCCAAAATATACTAGTCAGTTAGAGAATACTAAGCATATTGCATTCGATAAATACAAAATACAAGATGGGAACCAGACAATAGTCACTTATATTCTTAAGTATAAGGAAGAGATACAACCATGCTCTGACGTCATGGTCTCCTCTAGCGGGGTTCGGGCAAAGCACGTCTCAAAACTCGTTGGGGAATTCAGACGGGATAAAGGCCCTCTCAATAGATTTCTCCCTTGTTCTACCTTCTCAATAACTCAGTTATTCAGCTATAGCTCAGTTCTCCTAGTTCATTTCTTCAGTTATAATTCTCTTTGTTTAGCTAGCTTTCATAAAGAGAGAAGGCTTGTTTATATAGAGGCAAAGGAGGAGTTTTGGATCCTTAAAAAGGTGGAAGGGAGGCCTATCCTTTAGGAGTGTTCCAAGGGAGGTGGAAACTACTAACTAAAGGAGGGAGCCCGTGGTTGTTTCAGTTCAACCATTCCCAATGACTCGTCCCCGAGGTGGTTGGAATGGACCCTCTACCTCTATTTTTAAAATACATTTCATAAATAGCTTGGCATAGGTGTCTAACTGGCACAGAGCGCCAAGTGGCATGGGCTTAGTGTTAAATTTTCTGGTCGGTGCGAGGAGGTAAAGGTATAGTCACGCCAAGGAAAAAATAGGGATTTTTACAGCTCTGCTTAGGGAAATTTCAAAAAGGAGAATGTTTCCTTCATCAAAAGGGATGCAAGGATTTTATTTTCAAAGCATGACACTGCGTATTGGTCACAGAAACAAGCCTCCAATGTGTGATTTGGCGATTGCAGGGACAGTGACAAAATGTTGTGTAACAAATGCCCCCTAAAGCATGAGGTCCGAGGGAGAGGGAGGGGCAAAATTATTTATGAGAACGCGTTCAAATCAAACACCGTTGTCGGAAAACCTACAATTACAAATACAAATGATATCTCTTGATACATGAACATGTGGCATAGGCACAACCATCCATAAAAGAGTATAAAAACTGAGATCTAGGTATGGACACAACCATCCAATAGTAGAGATCAACAAATAGACTCGGGTATAGTCGCAACGATCCAATAAAAGATTCATGAAATAAGTCATGATAATCCACAAAGAACCCATAGCCTGCATTTTATCAGAAAAAATCCAGGGTCTTGCACTCCATCTCGACCAGAACAAGTACAATTTCTAGCATGCAAATGTATGAGCTAAAGTTGAACATGCAAGAAAATCGTCTGATTACCATCCAGTGATGAAAGTTGTTAATAGAAGTGAGAGGAACCATTAATAATGACAATGGCTCTCAAGGTAAGAAAGGTACAATCCACAGAATGTGAACAATGATCTGGCATCGAACATCCGCAGAGTCAGTGGATCGAAGGCCAATGATGTGGACCTTGCATCGAATGTTAAGAACCTGCCATTAAGGCATGCAGGCTCCAACGTACCGAAATGGAGTCTCTATATCAGGTTCCTGGATAATGAGCTAAAGTCGACAGGAAGTGACCTGGTCTAAGGAGGGCCATAATTTTTCCCACATCATCAACACAAGATAGAGGAATATGATGTTTGTGAATTAGGACCAACATAGAATCAAAGGGAGGTTGAAAAAACTGCAAAGGCGAACTTCTCTTGAACATATCAGCAGCATGACATTGGACTTGGAATTATTTGACATCAAAGGATCTGAGGTCATGATGACGTGGAAAAGAGTGAGTGAGAGGTCAAAAAATATTACCCAAACCCATGGAGGAAAACATGATGAAATGAGATGTCCCCAACCCGACACGAATGCAGACAAGTGCCATGTTCAAGAGCGACATACTAACAATACAACTAAAATCTTGTTCTATTTTCCCCCACCATTTCTGGCGAGTACCTCAATTATTTTTTAAAACAAGCTTGAAGTGGATAGCATATGCTTGCACTATAAGTTTTTCCTTCAAACAAATCCATCCTAGTACATTTTACGAGCCCAAGGAAGGAGGAACTCGAATAACGTCATGGTGACAAGGTCCGATGTCATTAGGGTTTAACAAGTCTGACAAAGGGAGAACTCGACATCTTTTCGTGTTTAGAGAGTTTGAAAAGAAGGTAGAAAAGAAAACTCCAGTAGTCCCTTTTCACAAGTAGTCTCACAGATCTGAAAAAAGTAGAAAACTATGTATGAGAGAACCTCTTAGTTGCGATAGGCTAAGGTATTCCTTTTTCGTAAATAATCCATCCCAGCGTGAAAAAGGGGTAAACATATACTGGGTAAATATCGTTTCGCAACCATTTAACGAGTTCAAAACGACAAGTATCTCGGCAATCTTTTCAATTTTAGAGAGTCAGAAAAAAGCTGAAAGATGACTCCAGTAGTGACTTTTTCATGTTTTTACCGAGTCCAAAAAAGTATAAAATATAACTTGCTACTTCATCCTTGTCACATCAAAACCTATTGCTGCACAAGAGACATGTATAAAACCCATTTTTCAAAAATAATATCATAAAATAATTTAAAAACTTGCCTTAAAACCTAATTAGGGTTGTGAAAAAGTTATAAAATGCCAAAAATAGTAAAAACAATTACTTTTCACTTTTTACCTCTTGTGGAGCAATATTTACCCATTTTACTGTGTAATATTGTGGCGACAATAGCAGCCAATCCAGTAGATCAATCACAAATATATCAACTCCAGGTAAGAGCTGAGATCCCTCTTGTGATTTTAAGTTATTCCTTTCTTCCTGCATTTGTCAATTTTGAATTTAGGGGAAGAAATTGTAAAATTTAGGGTTGCGCAGTTAGCGCGGGTTTCGGACACGGAGTCGCGCCAACTGCCCTATTTTTAACATTATGGCACGCCCATTGGCGCGATTGTTTTAGAAAATAGTTGTGCCAACAGCGCAAACCAATTTCAAGTAAAAATGCACACCAGATGTCCCAATTACTTATAAATTTAAGGATGAATATTGACTAATACCACTCATATGTGCGTGTTTACAGGTAGAGAAGATAAAAATGGTCATTGAATTGAAAGAATGGGAACAAAGTGAAGAAGATGAGTTAGCCATGGAAAATGAGGGAGTTATGGAAGCCCTTAGAAACTATGGCTTGAAAAAATTCTTCCTCACAGCATGTCTCCGAGCCCAACCAGAATTACTACAATATCTTATTAGTATATGGGACTAAAATCAAGAGAAGTTCATCCTTCGGGATTAAGAACTTGAGATTGATGTTTCCAATGTGTACTTCATCACAGGATTATCATGGAGAGGTGCAGTAGCACTCCTAACTAGCACTCGGCCCTACATGGAAAACATGACCATGGTGATAGACATGGTGTGTCGAGGAGCACGGAAAGGATCTGGTAGTGGGAAAGTTGATATATAAACTATCCCAAATTTTCCACTACTCATGGTATTGCATACCATCACAGGTGTTGCAGGATCGGAAGCACCACACGAAGCAACAAAGACATAGTTTCTTCTTGCTGTGGATTTCAAGGCTCTGACCCTCTACAACTGGGCAGAGGCCGTGACCATAAAGATGAAGTGCCAATTAACCAAATGAAAGAAGACCAAACTGAAACAATTTGGTTATGGATCCATCCTGGTATGGTTCTTCTTGGAACTATTACCAATTTTTCAGCGACAGGAGGTCATATTTCCGAATCCACCAGCGAGAGAACCATAGATGGCTCGATGGGCAGCACTGATGCCAAGGGTAGGGGGCATCCAACATATGTCTTGGAGGCCAGAATATTTTGATTGGCTCCATCGACAACTGATTGTCATTGAGGATTGGCCCTACTCTAGCACAGACTTCACTGATGACCCGAACCTCCCACTCCCGGAGGAAGAATATTGGGATGAATATTTGGGTAAGACTCAATTTTTAAGTTTTATGAGTATTATGATTTTTTTGTTTATTTATGTATGTTCTTACATTAAATCCATGTGATGCAGATGTTGGCCCAGACAAACCTGCTGGTATGTCATCAATAGTGAGGAAAATCCCTCACGATTTCGACCCTCAAGGTGAGGGCAACGAGGAAAATGAGATGGTGCGAAATCTGTAGGGGATTACCTTAGGAGTCCCAGATTATACATGTTTTGATGATGTTCCTCGCACCTATCAGAAACATACTATAGGGGTGCCCATCCAGATCCACTGCTTGCTAAGGCGGCTAGTACAAGTCATGACATGTTATCACGAGCATCATGCTAATTAGACACCTAGGTTTATTTTATCTGCATATTTTGTGAGACATGATGTCTCAGGATGTAACAGAAACATACACATATTTTTGATGTTTTGATGCACACAGTTGCAAACATGCGATAAATATATACATCTATTTCCTTACATGGACCTTTTTACATATGATGATGCTTTTACAACTTATGAAAATGTCTATCTAATACAATGTTAGCCACTATATCAGTTAATGTGTTCATTTTCCTAGGAATATGTTGATAAGTAATGAAATCAAAATGTCTTTCCAAAAAACAAATACGTAAATACAATCTCAGAATGTGCATATTTCTAACCGAATAATGATTATTGAGTTGCAGAACAATAAGCTGTGAATCTAGATTTACAAGCAATGCGCGTATGCCGAGGTTAATTGCCTCAGTTAATAGCTCAATGACAGCGCTATATTTAGTGGCATTGTTTGTAGTCCATCCTAGACAAATACCTTGCAAGTCTATCAACTCATCAGCAGGATTATAAACTACCCAGGTTGCTGAAGACAAATTCCTGGTACTGCGAGAAGCACCATCCACGAAAACGACATAAGGGGTAATAGACATCTGCACAATAAGCAAGACCCAATAAGCAGGAAAATGCTCACAAAGCACACAAAACCAAAAAACATGTACAAAAATGAAAATAACACCTATGTACACCTAATATGCACAAATGACTCATGCATAATATTTTTTGAGATACAACCCATTTTTGAGTTGTTCAATAGGATGGCCTTCATATTCAAGTAGTTCATAGGCCCCATTTTGCAACACATGTTTAACGATGTAGGGCCCATGCCACATAGGTTGAAATTTACCTGCCCCTAGCTTATTATGAGCTTGGTCATACAAGAGGATGAGATCTCCTTCAACGAAAGAACGAGGGGAAACTGACTGATCAAAATGAGCTTTGACTTGCTTCTTTTGTGCCTCGATGACCAAAGTAGCTAAGTGAAGAGTTTCATCTAAACTCTCTAAGTAAAGGAGATGCTCTTCTTCCGATGAAGTGTTAGGTAGTAATTCCACAACAAGCTGTAGCGAAGGAATTTCACATTCAATCGAGAGAGTAGCTTCCAGACCGTAAACCAACTGAAAAGGGGTGAATCCAGTGACACTCTTCACTGAGGTTCGGTATGCCCAAAGAGCTGAAAATAACATGAGATGCCAGTTTTATTTGTGGATCCCAATCGTACGTTGAAGCATTGTGACAAGAACTTTGTTCACTGCTTCAACCTAGCAATTTTCCTGAGGGTAGTACAGCATTAAGCTGTCGTGATGTAGACCCAACTTAGAAGTCAACTCCGCCGCCCTATAATGCCGAAAATGGTAACCATGATTGGTAATGATGGCCTGAGGGACACCAAACCTAGCAATAATATGATTGAAAATGAACTGAGCGGCTGTCTTACCATCAGCGGCAAGTGTAGGCATTGCTTTGGCCCATTTGGTGAAGTAGTCCACGTCTATGATGATATAAGCATGCCCCCCGGCCGAGCGAGGGTTACACGTCATAAAATAAATGCCCCATTTGGCAAAGGGACCAACGGTAATGACAGGGTGAAGGGGAACAGGTGGCGCGCGCAATTTGTGTTGATAAATCTGAAAATCATGACATTTACGAACTGCGACAATACAGTCTTTGAAAATGGAAGGCCAAAAATAATTGGCACGAAGTATATTTTGTGCAGTAGTGTAACCAGACATGTGACCACCATAGGCGCCACTATGAAAATCATTCAACACTTTCTCAGCTTCCTCGAGGGTCAAACATCAACGGAGTATGAAATCAACTCCAACGTGATAGATCATATCTCTGACTATGCGATAAAGTTGCGCGTGATGCTGGATACGACCGCGAGCATCTTTTGCCAAATTAGACCGGAATGTGGAATTCTAGAGATATACGATGATATCACTATAACAGGGATAGAGGGTGCTAATTAAGAATAGTGTATCGTCTGGAATACGGTCCTCAGAACGAGACGAAGCGGAGTCGGAAGGGAGGGAACAAATCAAATCAGAAAAAACTAGTGATTTCTTTGATTTGGCAGCATTAAATTCCAAATCGAACTCTTGAAGGGAAACGATCCCCTTAAAGTATTTCCCCCCCAGCAATTTTTGAAACAAAATATATTTCATGGGGTTGCAATCGAAAATCACAGTCACCGTACGCAAAAGGATATAATGACGAAAGAATTGGATGGCCTGGATCGTAGCTAGTGCTAACTTCTTGACATGAGCATAACATGTTTCAGGATCGAGAAGGTTACGAGACAAGAAATAAATGACATGTCCGTTACCGTCATCATCGTCTCGAACCAAAACCATGGCAATTGTATTAAAAGAGGCAGCTAAGTAGAGGGAAAAATCATGATTATAATTTGGAGGACGTAACAAAGGAGCATTAACCAACAATGTCTTGAGTGTATCAAAATATTTTTGAGCAACCTAATCCCAACAGAAAGGGACATCCTGTTTCAAAATTTGCATGTATCCTTTAGCTACTTCGGCATAGTTCGGTATGAAACGACGCAGAAAATTTTCCTTACCTTGCAGACTCTATAATTGATGTAATGAATATGGAGAGGGGAGATTGAAAATAGCCTCAACCTTAAGTGGATCGAGGTGAATCCCATCTTTAGATATGATAAACCCTAAAAATCTATCGGAATCAACACAAAAGACACACTTATGCAGATTAAGCCGAATGTTGTAGTGTCGACAATGAAGAAAGATCCGATGAAGATGGTTCAGATGGTACCTACACTTAGCTGAATGAGCCGGAAGGTCATCTAGGTAAGGCTGAACGATGTGATGAATGTCATGAAAAGAATAGGACATCGCTCACTGGAATGTGGCCCTGAAATTCTTCAAGTTAAAAGGGATTTTCTTGTATGCAAAGGTCAGATAAAAGTTAATCCTTCGTTCAGCCTTACCTAAAACATCAGATAAAAATTTTATTTGACTGGGAGAATGTTAATCTGATTATACCCAGAAAATCCATTCATAAGGGAAAAAATCTCACTCTTGGCACAATCGTCAATGATCTGATCGATGAAGGGAGTGGGATAATTATCCTTAGGACAGTCGTGATTTATGTCATGGTAAACAACACAGACATGGATAGTTCCTTGTTTCTTATCAACATGAACGATGTTTGAAACCCAATATGTCAAGGGAATTGGATAAATGAAACCAGCTTTGAGAATTTTTTCAACTTCACTTTTAATGGCTGCAGTTTTTCTAGGGTGCGCCGGACGAAGATGCTGAAGAACACGCTTCGAACCAGGATAAGTAGGAATTTCATGCACCACTATACTAGGATAAATGCCAGGAATTTCTTCATAGGACCATGCGAAAACATCACATAATTCATGGAAAAATCTAGTATAAACTTGGACTTCATCTGAAGAACAAGTGACTCCCACATGGATGTTCTCGAGGATTCCTGACTTCACGGAAATTTCAATAGGCTTGGTCTGTGTGATATTTCTCAAGTTACATTCTGTAAAGACTTCATGTGTCAGAATTGGAATTTGAAGTGGAGGAGAAGGGACTTGAGATGCAAAATGCTCAAGACATGTAGACATAGCCCCGAGGCTAGGCATAAAAAAAGAATGATGATGACCATCGTCCCACGGCAGGTCTTCGAGAGACATGGTTTCCATGATGGCTTCATCGGAAGGAAACACTTATTTCAAAGGATCAGGCGAGTTTGAATCGTCGAGACAGGGAAATTGAGAATACAGGTCCAGAAACAAGCTTAAAGGAGCACCATCAGAAGGTGGAGAATCTGATGTAGCAATGAGTTCACAATAATCAAGTTCAATCGAACTCAAAGGCATCGAATCTCCATATGAATCGACCTGTTCAGGAGACAGAATAATCCACGGGTCATCAGACTGAGGGATCATATTAATTTGAATAGTCTTTGCTGGTGAAAGTGGAAAAATACCCATGAGGGTTGGATCCTTGAAGAGACCCGGCCCAACACTCTCGAATGGAGTAGGGATCTTATCCACATACGGAACGTTGTTCTTGGAAGAAGAGGTGAAGAATGACAATTGATCAATAGTAAAAAAATTTCCCTTGTGTGGAACTTTCAAAACACGGAAGAGGGTGGACGGAATACAAAGCATAGCATGAGTCCAACTGCGACCGAGTAGAAGATTGTAATTGAGTTTAGCATCAACGACTTCTACTTCAACATTGATTGTCTTACCTTTCAATGTAATCGGAAAACTTGCGAGAACACCTAAAGGTTTTGATTCCCTTCCATCAAATGCTTCAAGGGAATTTGGCGAGGAATTCAGGGTCGGAGAGCCAATGGCCTTCCAGCAAGAAGCTGACATGATGCAGGTTGATGCACCTTCGTCCACAACTACTTGATGGATGTTGAGACCATTAATAATGACTTGTATAATGAGTGCAATCTGGTGCGGAAGTCATGGGATGAAATTCTCTAGATCGAAAGCGAGAAGGCTAGTATTAGTAGGACCAACCCTGCTGATCGCAGATATTAAATCTTTTCGCTGAGATGGAACACTCTGGAGTACTTCTAACGCAAACATTGTGGACGATGCCTGTGAAAAATCCTCAACAATACAGTAATGTTGAGCAGCATAGGCGTTAGGATTATAAGAAGATTTCTGAGAACACCTTTGGAAGGTGGTTACACAACGGGTTCAGCACTGGGCCTTTAAATATCAAGAGGGTTAGAAACAGGTGGGGAGGAGGACCATCAGCGATCTCCTTCCCCATTTTCTACCATGACCCTGCATAATATTTCAACCGAGTAGCAATAGAAATGGATTGAGAACCGTTCATCATGAACACTTGAGAGCCAGATGAAATAGATGATAGCGACTACTCGACCATATGGGTCTACTGAGATGGAAAATGTTCTTAGGGACAGCAGGAGTACCCTGATTTCCTTTGAGCAACCTACTCACTTCAGACCATCGAGGACAGTCCTTGGTGTAGTGCTCTTCATCACAAATCAGACAAGGATACTTTGGCTTATGCTGGGAACCATCATCAACAAGAGATTTGGACGAATCTGGTTTCGAGGCATTAGCCTTGGTCTTGCCTTTACCCTTATTTTTCCCTTTAGAAGTCTTAATTGTAGGATTTTCCTGAATGGCATTGACCTCTGAGGTTTTACTAGGATTCAAACTAGACTGAGCAGCAATATCAATGGAAGAATTAGAATTTTTCTTCCCAGGGTTGGAGGAGGAATACTTACGTGAAGTCTAAGACACAGAGCCAATAATACCATCGACGGATGGGGTCACCGGTGTGTTAGAAGTTTCAGATCGAGGGGAATTAGTCAAAATATCATACAATATTCCCAATTGAGAGTACACGAGATCAAGGTAATGGGCACAAGCAATGGCCTTTTCCTCAGTTACACATGCCCCCATGGCTATGTCTTTCGCAATATGATTAACAAAGGAGGTAGTGAACCAATGAGTAAGAATGTGATCAGGAATTTCAAACTTGATCAAGCGATGACAATGTCTCCATTCGTGAATATGGTCCAAGATATGAGTAGCTCGGTCCTATTTCAAAGAGGTGAGGAGATGCGTCCCGGCTTCATAATGAACCGGTAACTGAAAATGAGTAAGGAACGCCATGGCAAGTGAGTTGAAATCTTGAAAGATACCGCGAGAGATCTCGATATAACACTTATTAGCAACACCAGTAAGAGTCCATTGGAAAATACGAAGCCGAATGGAATCATCAACCCAAGAGTTAGAGGAACACCACAAGTGGTAAGTCATAACATGTGCTTGGGGCTCTTCCCCAGACTTGCCCTCAAATTTTGGACAATCACCAGGAATCTCAGTTGAAACCATAGGAAAATATGGGTTGTGAAGAATAGGATCATTCGTCAATTTTGACACATCTGGTAACTCCAACGTGGAGATAAATGGTAGTTTAGGGTTAAAAGTCATAGCAGGCCCTTGATAAGAACCCAAACTTGAATTCCATCCTGTTTGAGAAAAATTCTGCCCCCATGGGTTCTATCCCGAAGGATTCGAATGATATGGTGGATAAGCCAAATAATTTTGTTGATATTGAGGATAATGATTCTGAGTATACTATCGAGGTCTTTGTTGAGGATTTTTCATTGGAATGCAAGTGTGGCCTTGCGGTTGATTATACGGCAAATGAGATTGAGGGTGATAAGTAAAACCTTGAGGTGCACTATATACTGGTCGATATTGACCACAAGGATAATATACACCTTGGGGTTGAACTATTTGTTGATAAGTGGGTCCTTATTGAGCTAAATAAATAGGGTGAACCGGCTGTTGAGCAGACTGAACAGGCTACTAGAAATTAGGACCCTGTTGTGAAGCAGAGTAAAATTATTGTTGAGCAGACTGAGTCGGCTATTGGGCCAGTTGAGTAGGTTGCCTCTGTGGAGTAGATTGGCCTAGATGCTGAGAGCCACTAGGTTTCCCTGATGGTTTCTATGGACCAGGTTGCCCTGGAGGAGGACCAGAGGGTTGTCCTGGTTGCCCAACGTTCGGACCAGTTTGAGTATATGATCCCAGTTTTTGGACAAAAGGTTGTCCCTGAGATGAATAGATTTTCCCCCCAGGACCGTAAGAAGGTCCTTGTTGATACAAAGGTTGATCAGAAGACCCTTAAGGTTGTCCTTGTTGGACCATGGGCTTGCCTTGTAAAGGTTGTCCCTGTGGACTGTAAGGTTGTCCTTGAGGACCGTATGCAAACCCCGACTGAGCTGAAGGTTGTCCCTGAAAGGGTTATCCTTGTGGGCCAGGGGGTTGCACCTAATAAGTCCTCCCAATATCGGGAACGATTTCATAGGGTTCATAAATAGGAATTCCATGCTCATCATAATGATGGGGAGTAGGAAACACATAGATGGGGGTACCGACATCATCATAGTGATGAGGAGTAAGATAGGGAAAATAAACAGGATTACCATATTCGTCATAATGGTGTGGAGGATTAATAGGAGCATGAGACTACTAAGAAACTTGAGAGTTCTGTTGATGAATAACCAATAGATACTCTTCAAAAGCGATGCCACCAGGTATCTCAATTGAGGCCACTAGTGACTAGGTGATCGGTGCAGATGTAGCCATGCAGGCAATAGGTTGAACTGGGACAGATATAACCGCAACCGACAAAGCAGGTGTCGTTGGTGACAATCCTAACGATGGAAGTACTAGACTCCTAGATGGAGTAGATGTTGCCATGGAGGCAACACCAGAAATAATCTGCCCCAGGGATATATATCTGGCTGGAAGTGACATCGATGGTGAAGATTGAGAAGACACCTGAGTGGTGTTTTCAAGGAAAATTTGATACTCTTCTGTAGAAATAGGAATTCCATCACTGCCAATAGGACCTGATGTGTCCAAGTCTGATTCCTCTGTAATATCTTCGAAAATACTACGAGGACTAGGATGTATAATAGCAGCTAAAAATGGTGATCTCAACGTAAGAGGAGGTAATTCTTCCTCGTCCCCAAAACTAGACCAAGCGCCCAAGGGAGGCCAATTGAACTCAACTGGCTTTTCATCAGGAGACCAGGTAGCAAGGGTTAAGACTAATGGGAGAATAGGCTACTGAAGCTCAGCAGACCTAGAGGATTGAGGAGTTTCAAATGAATTGTCTAGTAAAGGGCTACCTCTAGAAGGGAGCGAGGATGACGAAACCGGTGGTTCTGCCACCATGACAACTTCTCAACAAGAAGGAAAAAGAAAGATCTGAGAAAATACTATAAACTCAAAGGCAAACAAAAACAAGCCAAGTGCTAAAACTTTTATGGGCATGTGATCGTGGGTAGTTTATTTTACAACATTGAAACCAAACTTTTTTTTTCATGTTTTAAGAGTCAAGAAATAGGCAAAAGATGACTCTAGTCACTTTAAATGTTGAACGAGCGTGAAAGGAAAATTTCTATATGATATTTTCAAATTTAAGGAGTCAGTAAAGATAAAAAATGACTGCTCAGGTAATCTAAGAAATAGGGTATGCCAGGTTTCCGTGAACTACCATATACACCTTGGTGATCAAATGAAAGAGAAATGACCAAGGACTTAACGTACATGCAGGTAGTCTCCCTGAATGCTCTGTTCGGTATATCATAGTTACAGGGTGGCAAACTCAACTTTCTATGGATAAAAGGATTGCAACCTAGAGGGGTCTCCCTTTATATACTCAACGGTACGAGGAGCACAAGTCCGTACTAGCGCTGTCTGGAGCCAGATGGCGAACGAAAACTACTAGGTTTTAAGACGCTGGAACACGTCTCTAACTTAGACCACTAGAATATTTCGTTAGGTTTCAATGTTGCCTTAGGTTAATTGAAATATATTTTAACGTTGATCTTGGATTAGGTTTCAATTCCTAGGCCTTAACGTATGTCGGATCTGAAATCTTCCTAAATGAAAAACTATATGCAGAAGGATACCATTTTCATTCAATGAAATCTATCTACAAGAAGGGAAGAAAACTTTCAAGTAATAGTGAATACTAAAATCATGAGAAAACATCCACTAATGCATCTAATGCAATCTACAGAAAACAATAACTCTTTCCTAGCCTATGGAGTGCTAGTTATGTGAGAGAAAGTTTCATTTTCAAAGCAAAAAGAAATGCAATATTTTGGTTTTTTCCAATGCAATAGAGAAAAGAATGCACTAAATGACATGAAAAAAAAAACTAAACACTAGCTTGAGAGAGCGAATGTAAAAGCTGAAACGAAATGACTCCAACATAAAAAAAATACAACAATACCCAAACCAATGCTACAATCTTTTCAAATCAAAGAGAAATCTCCAAAATGACATATGCAAGAAATGTAATCAGTGCTTGGATTAAGAGGAAGAAAAATCAAACAAGCAAGGCAATGATCATTCAACCAATGAACATACTCAACAGGATCAAAGAGACCAAGAGAAATTAAACAGGGAACGAATCTGATAGCTATCAAGAAACTCGATCTCCAAACAGAAGGCTCAGTGCACCAAGGCACTTAGAAACCCTAAGACCTCAAGTCACACTGATAAGAAATGGACAAGAAACTGAGGAAAACAAGCCTCCAGCAATCAAAGACAGTCCAAAACACTTCAATTACTCTCAAGAATAACCCAGAAACAAGTAAAATCAACCAAAAACTCATGAAAATCTCACACTCAAAAACTCACAATGGTTAGCAAGACTGTGAGGCAGTGTTCAACGCCAAACAGGGGATGGCGTGAGTGCTACAAAAGCAACATGTACCAATCGTCGTGAATGTTTAGGGAAAAACCTCGCCAAGCCAGTTAACCAATGAAAAGGGAAAAACTCAATAGAGTAGAGGTCAATCTTGACACTCTAGGTCTGAACAAGGTTTTGAAGCACAATTAAACAACTATAAAGGTAAACAACAAGAAAAAAACCCAAAAACAACCCAACAAGATCAAAGAAAAACTCACACTACACTCCCCAGCAGAGTCGCCAACTTGTTATGTAGGTAAATCCTCTTTGTGGATAGAGACAATCCCTCTAGCCCTAGAGTGGGTCTAGTAACAAGGAATCATGCTAAGGTGTAGATTCATAGATATTTGAATGAAATAGGACGCGATAAGATATCCTACCTATGGTCCAATGCTGTTGTCGACAATCATAGTGGTGATGAGAACTTCTCTCTCCTGCTTCGGCAAGTCAAAATCCCTTCACTTATCGCACTTGGACACCTGCATAGAGATCAGAAAATGATAACCACATACCACATACTAAATTCATCCAAAATATACTAGTCAGTCAAGAATACTAAGCATATTGCATTCGATAAAGGCAAAATACAAGATGGGAACCAGATAATAGTCACTTATATTATTGAGTAGAAGGAAGAGATACAACCATGCTCTGACGTCGCGGTCTCCTCCAGCGGGGTTTGGGTGAAGCATTTATCAAAACTCATCAGGGAATTTAGATAGGATAAAGGCCCTCTCGATAGATTTCTCCCTTGTTCTACCTTCTCAATAACTCATTTATTCAGATATAGCTCAGTTCTCCCACTTCAGCGCTTCAGCTGTATAGTTTTCTTTGTTCAGCTAGATTTCATAAAGAGAGAAGCCTTGTTTATATAGAGGCAAAGGAGGAGGTTGGGATCCCTACAAAGGTGGAAGGGAGGCCTATCCTTTAGGAGTGTTCCAAGGGAGGTGGAAAATATTAACTAAACGAGGGAGCCCGTGGTTTTTTCAATTCAACCACTCCCAATGACTCATCCCCGAGGTGGTTGGAATGGAACCTCCACCTCTATTTTTTTAAAAAAATTCATAAATATCTTGGTGCAGGTGTCTAATTGGCACAAAGCACCAAGTGGCATGGGCTTAGTGTTAAATTTCTTGGTTGACACAAGGAGGTAAAGGTCTAGTCCCGCCAAGGCAAAAATATGGATTTTTACAGCTCTGCTTATGGAAATGTCAACAAGGAGGATGTTTCCTTCATCAAAAGGGATGAAAGGATGTTATTTGCAAAGCATGACACTATTTATTGGTCATAGAAATGACCCTCCAATGTACGAGTTGGGGATTGCAGGGACAGTGAGAAAATGTTGTGTAACAGTCGGCTAGGATTACATTGTGGCCCCACTAGGATTACATTGTGGCCCCATGGACTCCTATATATATAATGGAGCTTTTGGAATTTGTATCATCCAAGAATTTTTCATTCATGTAATGTATTGGATGTTTCCCCTTCGAAGTGGATTATTTCTAAGGTGTTGATATCTCTTCTCTTCTATTTTTGGAGTTGGTTTCACAACATTTGGTATCAGAGCTTTGGATTCAAGGGTTTCGCTGCTCCAAACAAGTCACCGTGGAATTTTCGCTATAAAGTTTTTTCTACGAAGGTTCAGAAGCTGAAATTTTTAGGGTGAGAAGCTGAAATCCTAAAGAACATCGTCACAAAATTTCATAGTTTGTTTCACAATATTGCAGGAGATATGATCTGTGGAAGTTAGGGTTGTTTGCAGGCTCTGGAATTTTACTGAAAAAGGTCATTGCAGAATTTTCGCTATAACTATTTGTCTACAAAGGTTTAGAAGCTGAAATTTTTAGAGCATGAAGCTAATATATGGAGGAACATCGTCGAATAATTTCCAAGCTTGGTTCGCAATATTTTCAGAGATATGATCTGTGGAAGTTAGGTATTTTTCAGGCTTTCTAATTTCACCTCAAAGAGGTGATCATGGGAAAATATTCATAACTTTCTTTCTAAGCATCGGGTTGCAATTATGTAAAAAGTGACTGGAATTACACGAAATTTGGTTTCCTATCTACAAATTTCAAATCCAAAAGAGAAAACAGTGACACAGAGCAAGTCGTACAATTTCGCTCTACTGAACCAGTCCATAATTAGGTCATTGTGGGAGATTGGAGATAATGTTTCCTTGAAGAATCCAAATCAATTCAAACCTATGGAATTTGAAAGAAGCTTCATAGGACTACTACAGGGCCAAAGTTTAGATATTTAGGATCTTCAAGTAAAGAGATAAGTCAATTTCAATATCGAGCTCCTCAAAAGAAAGTAAAAGGTGTGTAATTGTTTTTCCGAATTGCATAAGCCTTGTTTGAAGAATCAAGTTGAATTGATTCCAAGGGCATATTGTAGAATATATATTAGTATTGGATTATCAAATGGCCCCTAAAAATAATTCAACACCAATTAAGCCTTTATATGGCTCTACAATGATTCATGAAGATGAATAATGGCAACATGACATATCAAAATTTCAAGAGCAAGTGCAACAAATTTCGCTCTCGCAAAGAGAAAAAAAAAATGACATGGAAGTTTTGAAGAAAGGCGTGGAAACTAAGATGGATGGTTTGAAGAAAGGCATGGAATCTAAGATGGATGGTTTGAAGAATGGCATGTAAGCTAAGATGGATGGCATGGAAGCTGGCATGCAATCTAATATGGATGACATGGAAGCTAAGATCGATGAAAAAATGGAAAAAATGAAGAATGATCTAAAAGCATACATGGACGTTTTGACAAATTTGATACAAGAAATGTTTCCTAATGGTGAAAAGATAGTAGAGGAAACTCATGATGAGAACAAAATAAATGTTAATCTTGATTTCATAAACTCTAATGTTTGAGGGAAGAACCACCATATTCCAAAAATAGATATGAGGAAGTTTGATAGAAAGGATCATGTAACATGGATACTACAAATTGAGAAATATTTTGATCTCAATAATGTGCAAAACACACAAAAGGTACGCATTGCAACTTTACATTTAGAGCAAAATACATTTGTATGGTATCGATGGCTTTGATCCCGTAAAAAAATTTTCACTTGGTAATTTTTTACGAAGGAAATGATAGCACATTATGAGGATACAAAGAGCAACACTTTATTTACCCAATTGATAAATATAAAACAAAATTGTTCAGTGGAGGAGCACATTGAGGACTTCCAAAAATTGAATATAAGGGTAACTGATATTCCAGAGGAACACAAGATTGATCTCTTCATAGGTACCTTAAATGATATCATCCAACATGAAGTTCGCATTTTGGAACATGATTCATTGGACAAGGAATTCAGGTTGGAAAGAAAAATTGAATGTAAAATTATGGCGACAAGGAAGCCTACCACTAACTTCTATAAAGATGGAAGTGTTGCTACTCCTATATTTCCATAACCTACAAGTTGACACCACAACAATTGGAAGAAAAAAGAGAAAAAGGGCTTTGCTACAATTGTGATAGAAAATACACTAAAGGTCATAAGTGTGCTGAGAATAAATTATTTTACATAGATTGTGAAGAGGAAGAAGAAAATGAACAATAATCTTCAAAAGAAGAGGATATACACTAGGAACCAGCCCTAGAAGAGGAAGAAATGAGTCCGACCATATCATCTAATGCATTCACAGGAATTACCACTCAAACTCTCAAGATAGAAGGACATATCAAGAAAAAAAAGGTAATTGTTGATTGATTCAGGTAGCACCCATAATTTTATTCATTGTAAGGTAGCCAAGGAATTGAATTTTTTCCTATACCTAGCACCAAAATTTCAAGTGATGGTTGCAAATGGAGGAACTATAAATTGCTCTGCAAAATGCCATAATATCAAGCTAACCATGGGGTAATATGTATGTAATAGTCCAATGCTTTCCATTCCTATGGGAGGTGTTGATGTTGTACTAGGAGTACAATGGTTACAATCTTTGGGGATGGTAGCTTGTAATTTTCAAGAACTTTTCTTGAATTTTTTTTTAGAAGGAAAGGAATTCGAATTATGGGGTATTGCAGGGAATCTAGGAAATATAATAAGCTCTAATGTCATGACAAATATTCTAAATAAATAACAACGAGGAATAATTACACAATTATGCTCACTAGAAGTTCCAACATCAAAATCATCTATTTCTGCAGATCTCCAAAAAGTCTTGGACAATCATTTCAAGGTTTTTGAATCTCCCAAAGGACTCCCACCTATTCATGATCATGATCATGATATTCATTTGATTCTAGGAAGTGTTCCTCCAAACACCAGGCCTTATAGATATCCTTATTTCCAAAAGAGCGAAATTGAACATATAATTACAGAAACGTTAGAGGCGGGTATAATTCAACCTAGTCAAAGTTCTTTCTCTGCGCTTGTAGTATTGGTACACAAGAAGGATGGATCATGGCACATGTTTCCAGATTATAAGGAGCTCAATAAGCTCACCATTAAAGATAAATTTCCCATTCCTGTGATTGATGAATTATTGGATGAATTACATGGAGCAATTTATTTTACCAAGTTGGATCTTCATTCAGGATATCATCAAATTAGAATGAAGACTGAAGATATTATGAAAACAACATTTTGAACTTATGAGGGTCATTATGAATTTTTGGTCATGACTTTTGGCCTTATCAATGCACCTTCTACATTTCAAGGGTTGATGAATTCCATTTTCAAACCCTTCCTTAGAAAATTTGTACTAGTATTTTTTGATGATATACTAATCTACAGTAGGTCTTGGAAGGATCATGTTCAACATGTTGACAAGGTGCTCAAACTATTTCAGGAGAAACAATTATATGCAAAAACATTCAAATGTTTCTTTGGAGTATAAGAGGTGGAATATCTGGGTCATATTGTATCTCACAAGGGTGTTAAGGTAGACCCTAACAAAATTAAATCCATTAAGGAATGGAAAGTCCCCACAACCATAAAGAAGTTGCAAGGATTTCTTAGGTTAACAGGGTATTATCACAATTTTGTTAAGAATTATGGTAGAATAGAAGCACCTCTAACAACATTATTGAAGAAAGATGCATTTTCATGGACTCCGAAAGCAACAAAGGCCTTTGAAAATCCTAAAGAGGCAATGTGCCTAGCACCAGTCTTATCTATGCCAGACATCACAAAAACCTTTATTGTGGAATGTGATGCCTCAGGAAATGGAATTGGTTTTCTTTTAATGCAAGAAGGAAGACCCATTACTTTTGAAAGTCTTCCAATTAAAGGAAAGTATTTACAAAAACCTATTTATGAGAAGGAAATGTTAGCAATACTGCATGCACTAAAGAAATGGAAAACTTACCTAATGGGAAGACACTTCAAGGTAAAAACTGATCATGATAGTCTTAAACACTTTTTGGAACAAAGACTATCTTCAAAAGAGAAGCAAAAATGGGTCACAAAGATGTTGGGTTATGACTTTGAAATAATCTACAAAAAAGGGAAGCTAAATTTTGTTGCATATTCACTCTCAAGAAAGAATAAAGAGGTGGAAGCATTTCTTTGTGCCATTTCTATTATCCAACCAAATTGGATAACCAAAGCAAGAGATGAATGGAAGAAGGACGAAGAAGTGTGGACACTCATTCAAAAGTTGCAGCAAGATCCTAGTATAGCTAATACATTTATTGGAAAAATGATTCCTTATGGTACAAAGATCGCTTATATCTTTGTAAGAATTCCCAACTAAAACAAAATATTCTTTTGGAATTGCACAGTTCTCCTTTAGGAGGACACTCAGGATTTTTAAAAACTTACCACAGGGTGAAGAAAGAATTTTTTTGGGATGGCCTTAAATCTAATATTCAAAAATTTGTGGTGGAATGTTTGGTTTGCCAGGATAATAAAGTTGAGACAATTAAGACCTCGGGTCTTCTAAAACCTTTATCCATTCTAAGTCAACGTTGGTAGGAGATTTCAATGGATTTTATCACAGGTTTACCTAAGTCCAAAGGAAAGAGTGTCATCATGGTGGTAGTTGATAGACTTACCAAGTATGCACACTTTTGTGCATTATCTCATCCATTTAAATATAGTATAGTTGCTACTACATTTATGGACACAATTCAAAAGCTACATGAAAACCCAAGGGTTATTGTGAGCGACAAAGATCCCATTTTTACTGGAAATTTTTGGACAGAGTTATTTTCTTGTTTGTGTACTCAATTAGCTCATAGCTCATCTTATCATCCTCAATCCTATGGTCAAACTGAGATAGTAAATAAATGTTTGGAAGGATATCTTCGTTGTTTTGTATCTGATTAACAAACACAATGGTTCAAGTGGTTACCTCTCGCTGAATGGTGGTATAAAAATTCCTTCCATACTGCAACAAAAATGACCCCATTTATGGCACTTTATGGATATCATCCACCATCCATCACATCATATTTAAGAGAAAATTTGAAGTTTCAAGTATTGGAAGATCACATCGAGCATCAACAAGAAGTTCTCCAACTCTTAAAGGATAACCTGAATTTGGCACAAAATCGAATGAAACAACAGGTAGATCAACATTGCAGTGAGAAAATTTTTGATGTAGGAGACTGGGTATTTTTACGGCTACAACCATACAAAAAAATGTCCCTTAAGCAAGCTAAGAAGGATAATAAATTATCGCCAAATTACTATGGTCCTTACAAGGTGTTGCGAAAGATTGGTACTATGGCATACAAATTGGAGCTTCCTACTTCTTCACGAGTGCATCCAGTTTTCCATGTTTCATGCTTAAAGAAGGTTATAGGTGAAAATATTCCAGTTCAAACAATATTGCTAGAACTTGATGAGGAAGGAAAAATCATATTGGAACCTAAAGAGGTCATGGAAATAAGAACTTGACAGCTACGGAATCGATCAATTTCAGAGTATCTCATCAAGTAGAAGAACTTGCCCACTGAAGATTCTACATGGGAGTATGAGAATTTTATACAGAAAAACCCAGAGCTACTCAAGTGTTGAGGACAACACTTTTTTGAAGGAGAGGGGAATGTTGTGTCCCTATATTACTAGTATAGTCCCTTATTGTTGTTAGTATAACCCCCTTATTTTTATTATTGTACCCCTGTAACCCCCATATTGTTATTATTGTGCCCTTAAATTATTATTTTTAGGTCGGCTAGGATTACATTGTGGCCCCATGGACTCATATATATAGAAAGAAGGGTTTTTAATTTGTGTCATCCAAGAACTGTTCATTCATGTAATGTATTGGAGGTTTCCCCCTCAAAGTGGCTTATTTCTAAGGCGTTGATATCTCTTTTCTTCTATTTTTGGAGTTGGTTTCACAACGTTGATCAATTAAAAAATCCATGGGACACCTTCATATCCAATGAGATTTTCATTGTCCCACCTATTTAGCATGGCCAAGATGCACCTTCATCATCTCATCCTTCCACATATATCCCTCCATCTCAGCCTACTATTCATACATCATCACCATATCAGCTCCCTTCACCTCCTTCACCTCCATCTCACATTGAACCTTTTTTTTCACCTTATTATGACCCTTCATCATCATCCCATCATGATTCTGAGTTACCTAGTAGGGATGAGGACATTGAGAAAAAATGGGCTAGTTTGGTTGAGGTTGAGCCATTGCCAAAAACCTAATAGAGAGGCTATAGGCATGTGTTTTCTTCACTTAGATTAAAAGGGTCCATGCCTTCTTCATGGACACATCAGGTTGATAAAGGTAAGGAAAAGGTCATAGAGCCAGTCATTCATGATGAGGAGGAAAATCATGAAACATAGCATGAATTTTAGTTGGTTGACACATATGAGGAGGATGAAGACAAAATCACAAATGCAATAATAAAAGGTAAACAGGCTAAGATTAATGAGCTTCAAGCTAGTCTTGAGAGGGCTAAATATGTGATTCACTTTCTTGAGCATGAAAATGAGCAGTTGAAGACCAAACACACCATTGATGAGGTGAAATGCATAAAAGCACAAAGAGAGGCATAGAAGGCTAAATCCTTGCTTGAAGAGACATTAGAGAAGTTTTGTGAACTTGATGATGATGAGGATCAGCCTCCAAGACAAAGACCTAGGACTAGAGGGCTAAAAAGAGCTCTAGCCCTAGAGAGACAAAGGAAAGCTCAAATAGTAGACCAGCTTACCCTAAATGAGTATCTTGCCCTAGAAATAAATGAGAAAAGGGAACCATGGCTTGATAGAGCCAATCTACACTTGGAAAATTTGCTAGATAATGTGAACAAGGATAATGACTTGTTGAGGACAAAGGTCAAAATTCATGCTTGGAAAGAGAGAATTGCATTGGCCAACCTCAAAAGAGCCAATGCCAAAATTGAAGACTTGACTAAGAAAGAAGAGAAAAGGAGGCTAGATATACTTCCCGAGGTGACACTCCATGCCTCAAACACATGATCAAAAAATATCCCACCAATTTTGACAAAATTTTGGAAAATTTAGCATGTTGGTACATTTATGTGTTTTTAAGGATATTTTTTGCACAGTAAAATTTCCAAACGTGCAACACCTTGGACGCTATGCTCTTTTTTGAGGCATCTAATGGAAAAATGGCCACCATCAACAGATTCATAGTGATGATGACATCAACCCTGTGCATTTTCTAAGCTTTTGTAGGAGAACTGGTCACTGAAAATGATAAAAAACCATCAAAAAATCATGTTTCTGCCTCAATTTTTGCTTGGTCGCTACACATTTACCAGTCTTGGGAGAATTTATTTTTGATTGGGAAAATGGGATTAATTTTGAAAACTGAAGGTATTTCTGGAAAGTAGACTTGAAGGGCTTTCCAACAAGACATCTGGGAGAAAATTTGGACATCGGGAAGGCACCCAAATTTAGCCGTGAAAAGAGAGGATGCATTTGACAGGAAAATGGTGTGTTTGACAAGAAAATGGTGCATTTGGCAGTGTTCTAAAATTTTCTGAGTTTCACGCCAGTTTTGATTTTATCTTGGGAAATGTTGAATTTACCTATGGAAATGATGAATATGAATGTAATTATCATTTTTTTACTATTTAATAGGGTAAATACATTAGGTAAATAAATCAAATGAGGTTTAATGAATCAATTAATGAGGTGTAATGAATCAGTTCACTTGAGATAGGAATGAGTCACTTTGACCATCCTATACTCTAACTATCAGTTCAGATTTTTGTGTAATATCTTCCTCACCTCATGGATTCGACCCCTAAGGATGAGTGAAGGTGGTTTTCATGTCTATGTAGCTCATTTCTTCACATTATTCAAAGGTTGGAATCATTTTGATTTTTCTAGTTGATCAAGGGAACTTTTTCTCAGTTTTGGCCAGGCTAATAAAGAGGAGTTGCAGCTAAATTTATGGGATACCTATGGTATTGAATGTCTTTCATAGTTTCTTCTTCAGTATCATGTGTTTTAATGTATTTTTTATATTCAATTTCATTTCTATGCTATTATCTTTTACAAGTTAGAAATTCAGAATACATGTTTTCCATGCTCTGTTTTGGGTAACTGATCATATTTTGTTTCATTATCTCTTATGCTTTTCTCAGCCTTCTTAAAATTTCAAAACCATTCCACAAAAATTTTCTTCAAGTGATTGGAATTGTACCTACCTTGCCCCATTTATCCCTGCAACCCTAATTCATTTTCCCTAACCTAGCATTCCTTGACCTAATTCCTTTATCCACTGATTTCCCCAACCAAATCAATTCAAAAAAATCCCCTGCACTCATTATCTAGCCTAAAACCATAATTTCTCCAGCCCTCCTAGTTGTGACCCTTTTAGAGAGAGCCATCTTTGACTTGATAGGGCTAGCTATCAAGTCAAAAGCTTGGTTTGTGGTTACCTCTATTGGGATTCCTTCCTCAGCCTTGGGAATCTGGTGGAGTGATAACATCTTGGCACCATATCTAGGGAACAAAGAGACAAAAATTTCCCTGGGTGTACGAAAAATATCTATCAGAAACTGATCCTTTGGATGATAGGATTGAGTTTCGTAAGGTGGATTCCATAAGCGCAGTTCCTCACAATATATCTAGCTTCTACAAGATACACCAAAGCAATCTAGACCCTCATCTAGTTGATCCCATTGATGATCTGGAGCTATTATTTCAAAGGCACCAATATCAAAATCCTCATTTTCAATCAGGTCCAGCTCCGTTGGTAAGATCCTACCTACAAAATTTCTCTCTAGAAGATATACCTTATGACATAAAGTTTGAATTATCTTTATTCAAGTCCAAATCTGAAACTTCCTAGTCTGATATAGTTTTTGATCCTTTCATATTATCCGAAGTAAAAAAATTTTCTGAATTAGATTTAATTTATTTGAAAGATTGGTTTTTTGAAGAAATCACGCCTGAATATGACCTAGACATTAAGGAGTGGATCAAATTTTATCATCCTAAAGAATTTTTTGTTACATCTGAACCTAAAAATCAATCAACTTCAGTGAATTCATCTGCACCTTCGAATTCATCATACATACATGCTACTTCAGTACCAATAACTTTAGCCCCTTTACCTATTCATCCCATCCCTCTGGTTGTTAACCCAGTATTCCATCCAGCCAGAATTATGGCTCATTTTGGACCTTTAATTATCCCTAGTAATATTGTTGATCTACCTCAAAAATATGGTAAAATGCTTCCCTTTTTCGAAGAAAAATATGAAATCATTGCTCATCAACACATAGCCAAACTCATAACCTTTATATATTTGGAGGAGTTAGATGTAGATGATGCCAAGATGCGAATCATCGCACAAATTTTTTCAGGCGAAGTCAAATTTTGGTTCTGTGCCCTAGCAGAGAATTAAATTAGGACTCCCATTGAATTTACTAATGCTTTCTTAGTCAGGTGGGATGAGAATAAAAATCCTTTACAAATCCTTGCCGAATATGATTCCTTGAAATGTAATCCCAATGAATCAGTGCTTGATTACACTTCTTGATATCTCAGAATCTATAATTCCATTCCTAATGAAATGAAACTGCCTCCTGGTTTAGCCCTTCTATGTTATCTCGATGCCTTTGACCTAGATATGGCCTACTCACTGAGAGAAATAAATCCCACCACCCTTAAAGATATGATCGAAAATTCAGTGAGCGTTGAGGCCAAACTTAAAAATGAACACAAAGTGACTATCAAAGAGGACCCTTCCACTTCATCTGATACTAAATTTGATGCCTTGTTCAAAACCATGGAGAGAACAATCGATAGGATTTCAATTTCAGATAGACAGACTGAGCCTCAAATCATAAATCTGAACTTTCAAGGCCAACAATAGTAAACTCAATTTCGGATAAAGAAAAGAGAGAAAAGAGCTCTCGAAACACAGAAGCAACAACAAATCATAACACCAATTCAATAGAACTATGCTCACATTGATGAAGAGGAAGAACCAATGGTAGAGGAGAACCTTCTTTTCACAATCGATGGTCAGACCATTTTTCTCACCAAATATGAATAATACGTGGAGGAAACAAGTTCACCTAATGATAAAAATCTCATAATGGAAAATGACGATGAGTTAGAAGTAGAATCTGATGACTACCAGAGATGGTACCTGAATGCATTGAGTTCTCAATAAAGGTAGTATACCTTGAGAGGCCGGGATGTTCCAATAAATCCACCTCCAAAGAAAAAATTTCAGCAGAAAGAAGCACCACCAAAACAAGTTCAGAATAAGGGTAAAGAGATTGTAGCTGCAAATCAGAACAGAAGTAATCAGCCTACTACAAGTGCACCAGTCAAACAAAGATAAATTAAGAGAAAAGAAGTTGCACCGAGAGATCATGTTGAGAAAATGGATGTTATCATAAAAGAGGTAGATAGAACTACACCTTTTAATTTTGAGTCTAAAATTTATAAATTAAAAGTTTCTATTCCTCTTACCGAATTGATCAAAATTGATAAGTAGAAATCCCATGTAGCCAAAACCTTGAAATTTAACCCTTTATCCGACATGGTTAATGTAGAGGATGATCAACTTGAGTTAATATTTGTTCCTTCCATTGATGGACAGTCCGAAGATAGTGAATTCCCACCATTTTACCTAAGTCTCAAAGTCCATCAGTACATTCTTCACAATACTATGTTAGAATTCGGGGATTCCCACAACCTCATGCCAAAAGCCATCATGGAGAATCTTGGCCTTGACATTACCCACCCATATCATGATCTATATACTTTCAATTCTATTTGTGTCCATTTTTTGGGTTTGATCAAAGATATAGTTGTCTCTAAGAGAAAATCCCAGCCAAAAATTTCCTTATGGATGTGGTAGTTGTTGATATTCCACCAAGTTTTGGTATGTTGTTATCAAGATCCTAGGGGGCCAAATTGAGAGGTACACTGCAATTAGACTTTTCCTATGCCACTATCCCTATCTTTGGTCATATGAGAAAGCTATACAATGAGACTAAAATGAAGTACATGATCAAAAGTAAGCAAAGACCTAATAATCATCATATCAATGTTGTACATACAGACTTAGGGTCCTTTATATTGTAAGATGATTTTGGATTAAATGATGTAGATTTTCAATTAGTATAAATAGAGGATGTTCCCAAATTTTCAGATTGTATTAGAACAATGATAGAGAAAGAGAAAGAGAAAGATAATCTCCGTACTGTAACCGAACAACCATCAGATAAGGCAGATGAGAGTTTATAGCAGCATAAAGAAACAGATCGACAAATTGTGTCAAATCATAATCAAGAGTTTCAACACCTTGAAGAAGAAGAAGATGGTCTTTGGAGCACAGAATTTGATGGTTCTGTTGGAAAATATAGAGCTGGCATTATTTATGGAACCGCAGTTGTTGTGTAGGTAAATCGCCTATGTGGACATAGGCAATCCCTCTAGCCCAAGGGTGGTTCTAGCAGTAAGAGGACATGCTAATGCATAGTTTCCTAGTTAATGAATGAAACTGAGTCCTAATAGATTTCCTACCTTTGTTCCAACACAGTTGTCGTAACTGTGGTGGAAGTCTCCTAATCTTCGTCTTGACATGTCGCGGCCCTTCAACGATGGTACTCAGGTGCCTGCACAAGGATTAGAGAACGATATCAACATACGAAACAATACTTACATTCATAACTATTCAATTGGTAATGGCATAATATTAAACATATCAAATGCAAAACGGTAACCAAAACATCAGTCATGTATTAATAAGAAGAGAGAAATATTTTACAACCAAACGAGCCTGGACATTGCAACCTCCTTTAGTGGGTCTAGTAAAAACGTGTCCTAAGCATTCGTCAGGGAATTGGACTTGGCGACAAAATAAGCCTGGAATCTCTCTTGAAAATAGATCTCTCTATGCTCTATCTCACACTAGCTGTATCAGACTGTTCAGCTATTCAACCATTTCGACTATTGTACAAAATGTTCAGCTAGCTGCATCTATGTGAGAGAGATGTATTTATAGGAGAGGACGAGGAGGTTGGAATCCCTCATATGGTGGAATGGAGGCCTTATCCTTTGGGAGGTTTCTCAAATGTAGGAAACAAGAAGCCAAAGGAAGATGTTCGACATTATTCAGTCAAACAACCCATGTTGACTCTGCTCACGAAGTGGTTGGGAATGGAAACTTCGCTTCTATTTTAAAAAACTTTCCAAAAACAGCTCGGCGTAGGCAGTCCACTGAGACAGAGCACCAATGGGCATGAGGCCCAGTGCTAATTTCTCTATGGGCATGAGGTCATAACTTCCTACCAACGCTGACCCAAAATCATATGTTTTTGATAGTCTGCTCCAGGAATAGTCAACAGAGGAAATGTTCTTCTCATGGAAAGGGATGCAATGACACTTTTTGCAAGGCATGAAACTACACAAAATTCACAGAAATGGTCCTCCAATTTTCAGGATGGGGGTTGCAGGGAAAGTGAAAAAATGTGTAAAAAATCCCCCCTAAAGCATGAGGCCCGAGAGAGAGGGAGGAGTGAAATGCTTTACGAAAACGTGTTCAAACCAAACACCGCTGTCATAAGACCTGCAAGTACACATACAACTGATATCTATGATACATGAACATGTGGTATGGGCGCAACCATCCATAATAGAGTACATATATAAATGAGATCCGAGGTATGGATGCAGCCATCCAGCAATAAGGATCAATAAATAGACTCATGTATGGTCATAGCCATCCAATCAAAGAGTCATGCATATAGTCATGATAAACAAAAATATCCTGCAACTTGGATTTTATCAGACAAAACCCAGGGTCTTGTGCTCTATCTCGACCTAAAAAAGCACAAATTCAATCATGTGAATATGTGAGCTGAAGTCTAACATGCAAGAAAGTCACCTGATTACCAGCCAATGACGAAAACTATTAACAGGCACGAGAGAAACCACCAATAATGATAATGGCTCTCAAGGTACAACAAGTACAATCCAAAGAATGTGAATAGTTATATGGCATCAAACATCCTCATAATAACTCAATCAAAGGCCAATGATGAGTACATGTCGTCAAATGCGAAGAACTTGCCATTGAGGCATGCAAGATCCAAGGTACGGGAAGGTAGTATCTAGATCAACTTCCTGGATAATGAGCTGAAGTCGACAGGAAGTGACATGGTCGAAGGAGGGCCATAATTTTTCCCACATCATCAACACGAGAAAGAGGAATAAGATGATAGTGAATCAAGATTGGAAAAGAGGATCAAAGGTTGAAAACTGCAAAAGGAAATTTCTCTTGAACATATAGGTGACACGACTCCGGATTTGGCAGTATTTGACATCAAGGGATTTGAGGTCATGATGACGTGGAAAAGGGAAGATGAGAGGTCAAAGAAGATTACCCAAACCCATGGAGGAAAAAAACGATGAAATGAGATGTCCCCAACCTGAAACGAATGCAGATGAGTGTCATTTTCAAGAGAAACATACTGCCGACATGACTGAGAACTGGTTCCATTTCCCCCCACCATTACTGGCGAGTACCCCAATTATTTTTGGAAACAATCTTCAAGGGGATAGCATATGCTTTTCATGTAGGTTTTTCCTTTGAAAAAATCCATATTAGTACATTTTACGAGCCCTAGGAATGACGAACTCAGTTACATCATGGTGATGGTTTCCAAAGTCATTTAGATTTTAACGAGTTTGACAAAGGAATAACTCAACATCTTTTCATGTTTAGAGAGTTTAAAATAAGCGGAAAATAAAACTCCAACAGGTCCCTTTTCATAGGTAGTATCACAGATCCGAAAATGTAGAAAAATATGTCTGAGAGAACCTCTTATTCGCTATAGGCTAAGGTATTCCTTTTTCGTAAATAGTCTATCCTAGCCCAAAAAAGGGGTAAACGTATACTGGGTAGATATCGTTTAGCAACCTTTTAATGAGTTCAAAATGACAAGAGTCTCGACAATATTTTCAATTTTTGGGAGTCATAGAAGAGCTGAAAGATGACTCCAGGGGTGAATTTTTTGTTGAGATTCAACAAGATGATGAGCTTAGTGAAAAGAGTCACCTTCACTAAGTGGGCCCACAGGCTATTTTTGGCGCAAAGTCTATTTTTAGACTATGTCTATTTTTAGACATGTCGATCATATTTTATGAGTTGCAGGATGCTATTTGTGGATGGTTGGTCAAGTTGGAAAAATATATGGAATTCTATTTTAAGACATATTGGACAGAATCTATTTTTAGATTTCCAGTATAAAAATAGATATGTCGAATATTATTAGCTCTTAATAATATTTGGACTCTAAACATTATCTTATTCTCTTGGAGCACTTCAGTTAAGTGCACAGATGTGGCACAATAGCTAACAGAAGTAATTACGCTATTCCTAACGGTTTATTGGAGCTAATGCATGATTACTTCAGTTAGAACTCATGTGACAGAGTTTGGTGGAGTTATAGAAGTAGTTGGTGGAGTTGTATTTAGTTTAACTCAGTTAAACTCAGTTGAGCTAGTTGTATCTAGTCTAACTGATTGATACACTAGTGAGAGTGGTGTGAATTAATTAGTTAATTAATTCATTAAATAATAACTCATTAATAAACTGAAGAATACATAGTTAACTACAGTGCATGGCAGTTTCAGTGGAGACCAGTGGAGAGGTAGGTGAAAGAGAAAGTGTGACTATCAGTTGTGACTATAGTAATGCATTGATTGCATCCAACACTCAGTGGAGATGCCAATGAGAATTGTGCAGTGCAAGATTGGTAAATTCAAGTTCATTCAAATCCATTCTTCAGCAAGGATTGCGCAGTAGAGGCAAGCTAGTAGGTGGCAAAGATCGGTGCATGGATTTGCAGGATCAAGCCTGATTAGTGTGTAGCAATTGTATTGTACTGAGAGCTTCATATGATCAGCTTTGTATGAGGATTGTTACATGATCTCTATGACATATATTATATACATATAGTTGGGGTTTTTAGCTTCAGTCTTTCCCGTTAAACAACTGTGTTAATGTGTGTGAATTTTTATTGTTTCATGTGTGCATTGCTATCTTGATTTTATTTCCGCAAATGATCAATGGTGGAATAGATTTTGTATTTTGCATGAAGTTAAAATCATGTGAGATCGGGAGAATATTCGATATATAACACATAAGTTATATAATTTCTACATGGTATCAGAGCAATATTTATCAGAGGAGAATGAAATTATTGAAGCAGTTGAGTTTTGTGCTGGTGGAATTCGAATTTGCTGCAGTGTTTTCTTGGTATCAAAGTTGAGCATTCATTGAAATGTCTTTCAACAGATTTCAATTGGAGTATGCCCTTGATGGAAGCTTGAATTATATTGCATGGAAGGATAGGATGGAGGCAGTGCTGGATGATAATGGGTTGAAGGATTTCATAGATGCTGATGTTCCAAAGCCTGGTTCTAGCGATGCAGCCACACTTGATGCATGGAAAAAGAAGGTAGTGAAGTGTCAAAGAATTCTGTTGGAAGGTGTCAAGGATCACATTGTGTCCAGCCTTCACAGTAAATCTACTCCATTCTTAATGTGGAAAGCTTTGACAGACTTATTCCAAAGTAGAAGCGACCAGAGGAAGTTGGTGATTAAAGACAAGCTTAGGAAAATAAAAATGGAGAAAGGTGATAGTATACCAAAATACCTCACGAATTTTTTCCATTACAAGGATGAGCTAGGAAGTGTGGGGGTTACTGTAGATGAAGAAGACTTGGTGAGCTTGGATCTCCTTAGGTTTCTGAAGATTTGGCATAGCTATGAGGACTCTGTCAATGGTCAAGAGAAATTGCTGGGATGGGAGCGATTTTGGTCGGATCTTGTGTAGGAGGAGATAAGGTGGGGTACCAGGGATGTATCTTCATCAAAGAATGAAGATGAAGAAAATTGTGCTTGGCTGCCAAAGCAAGGAAAGGGAAGGGGAAGAAAAATCATTCTCAATCTAGTGCGAAAGGCAAGAAGCAAGACTTGTCCAAGGTGAAGTGCTTTCACTGTCACCAGCACGTACATTACGCCACTAATTGTCCACAGAAGAAGAAAAATAAGCAGGTTGTTGGATCTGCAGCTGGAGAGGCCTTAGCCTCGCAGTTTGAGCTCGATTTTTTGTTGATCGCATGCTTGGTTTCAAGTGTGATGGGATTAGTGTGGTTTCTTGACAGTGGTACATCTTTCCATATGACCGGAGACAAATATTTGTTTAGTGATCTAGATTAAAAGGATCTTGGAGTGCACATCGAGATGGGTGATGATGGTAGATACAGTGCGATTGGTATCGGGACCATTTCCTTTGAGAGGGATTCTGGTAAAACTTTCATATTGAAGGATGTCATGCATGTTCCAGGATTGAAGAAGAATCTGATCTTTGTGGCAATGTTGGAAGACAAGGGTTATGATGTTGTTTTTAGCAAGGGAAAAGCCTTCTTGTGTAGTAAAAAAACTGGTGAAACCCGGAGGATAGGGATTCGAGTTAAGAATATTTATCAATTGTAGGTAGATGGTTGCGCAGCAATGGCAGGAAAAGAAAAAGGAGTGGTGAGCCGGGATGAGGGCGAATTTTGGCATAGGATATTGGGCCATCTTCACCATGGCACTTTGAAAATTTTGCAGCAGATTTCTACCAGGCTTCCCAAGGGTACACTTGCGCAGTCATATCAGTGCAAGGGATGTACTTTGGGAAAATTTGTGAAGACCACTTTTCATGAGAAGGATAGTCACGCCACAACGATCCCTGAGAGAATTCACACAGACATGTGTGGACCTTTCTTAGTAGCTTCAACAGCAAAGCACAGGTATTATGTGATATTTGTTGATGACTTTTTTCGTAAGTGTTGGATCTTCTTCATGTGGAAGAAGAGCGAGACATACTCAAAGTTCTGTGAGTTCAAGGCACTGGTTGAGAAAGAGTCGGGGAAGTAGGTGAAAGCTCTAAGGACCGATAATGGTGGTGAATACATCTTTGGTGAATTCAAATACTTTTGCAGTGCAAAAGGAATTCGAAGAGAACTCATAGTGCCTCATAACCCACAGCAGAATGGGGTCGCGGAGAGAAAGAACAGAATGATCGTGGTTGTTTCATGGGCGATGTTGCATGATCAGGGCCTTCCCATGCACTTGTGGGATAAATCATGCAACACTGCGGTTTATGTGAAAAACCATTGTCCTCATAGAGTACTTGGCATGAGTACACCCGAAGAGGCATTTTCCGGTAAGAAGCTTGATATTTCTCATTTGAAGATTTTTGGCTCACCTGTTTACATTCATGTGACGAAGGATGCCAGGAAGAAGCTGGAGCCAACCGCAGAGGTTGGGATATTTTTGGGGTACACAGAAACACCCCACAATTATCGTGTGTATTTTCCAAACAATCGAATGACTGTTTTTCGACGGGATATAAAATTTCATGAGGGGAAAGCCATGAAGTTGTCACTTGAGAGGGAGCTACACTTGCATGCAGATGAGGAGCTAATTGTTCCTAAATATGAGCCTCGGGATGTGGATCAACCACAAGAGGAGGTTCATGGAGTAGAGGAAACCATTCATGCAGCGCCAAACATCAGAGGGCGGAAGCGCACTACAGAAGCTGAGCAACTGAATCTTGATGGAACGCAAAATGTAGGAGCAACTACATCATAGAGCAGACAGAGACAGTCACCTGAACAATTTACTGGATACATGGCTCTGATGAGCAAGTGGATCGCGACAGAACCATCTTCTTTCAAGGAAGCTGTGGAGGATCGCACATGGGTAGATGCCATGGTGGAAGAGTATGATTCGATTGTCAGAAACAGTGCATGGGAGATTGTCCCAAGGTCAGAAGAGAAGTCATTGGTAGGTTCGAGATGGATCTACAAAGTGAAGCAAGTTGCTGACGGGAGCGTCAAGAATTACAAGGCAATATTTTTTTCCCGAGGCTTCTCACAGATCGAGGGGATTGACTATGAAGAAACCTTTGCACCTGTCACAAGGTATTCTTCCATACGGACCATCCTTGCTCTCTCAGCGCAGATGGGTTGGCACATTCATCAGATGGATGTGAAGATTGCGTTCCTCAAAGGAGTCATTGAGGAGGAGGTGTACATTGAGCAGAGATTCGCATGTGTGCAAGCTCAAAAGAGTGTTATATGGGATGAAACAAGCACCTCGTGCTTGGTACACATGGATAGACAGTTATTTCAACAGACTTGGTTTCGCCAAGAGTGAGGCAGATCTGAACCTATACCAGATTGTGGTGGAGGGTAAGTTTTCAATCATTATGCTTTATGTAGATGATTTAATACTAACAAGTGATGAACTGTTGATACACTCATGCAAGGCAGATCTTGCAAAGGAGTTTGAGATGAAGGACTTAGGCCTCCTTCATTATTTCCTGGGATTGGAAATTTGGTAGCAGAAGGGTGGATTGTTTGTCTCTCAAGGCAAGTATGCCCGGGATATACTGGAGAAGTTTCACATGTAAGGCTGCAAGCCTATCCACACTCCTCTTCCTGGTGGTTGGAGGAAAGAGGATGCTACATCGACAGAGGTAGTGGATGCCACTGTTTATCGACAGTTGGTTGGTTCACTCATGTATCTAGTCAATACATGACTGTACATATGCTATGTTGTGAACCAGCTTTCACAAGCTATGGTTAATCCTACAAAGCTCTTTTGGAAGGCAGGCAAGCATGTCCTGAGGTATCTTAGGGGAACATCGGGATATGGATTGTGGTACAGACAGTCGGATGAGTTGAAGCTGCATGGATTCACGGATGCAGATTGGGCAGGGAGCCCAATGGATAGAAAGAGCACATCTAGAGGGATTTTCAGTATCGGGTCTATAGCAGTTTCTTGGTACAGCAGAAAACAGAGATCCGTGGCACTTATTTCAGCGGAGGCCGAGTACATGGCAGCAAGTTTGGCTGCATGCAAGGCTATATGGATGAGGAAGATCCTGGTCGGGTTGTTCAGTTCACACTTAGATCCTACTGTGATATATTGTGATAATCAGAGTTGGATTAAACTCTCGGTTAATCCAATATTTCATAATAGATCTAAATATATTGACATCCGGTACCATCATATCAGAGATTGTGTGCAGTGGAATATCATGTTACTTTCTTACATTCCTACGGAGGATGAGGATGCAGATATTCTGATGAAGGCGCTCACCAGGAGAAAATTCGAATACCATAGAGACAGGATCGGGGTGGTAGATAATCCCTATCTTGTTGAAAGAGAATGTTGAGATTCAACAAGATGATGAGCTTAGTGAAAAGAGTCGCCTAAACTAAGTGGGCCCACAGGCTATTTCTAGTGCAAAGTCTATTTTTAGACTATGTCTATTTTTAGACATGTCAATCATATTCTATGAGTTGTAGGATGCTATTTGTGGATGGTTTTTCAAGTTGGAAAAATAGACGGACTTCTATTTTTAGACATATTGGGTGGAATCTATTTTTATATTTCCAGTCTAAAAATAGATATGTCGAATATTATTAGCTCTTAATAATATTTGGACTCTAAACATTATCTTATTCTCTTGGAGCACTTCAGTTAAGTGCACAGATGTGGCACAGCGACTGACAGAAGGAATTACGCTATTCCTGAGGGTTTACTGGAGCTAATGCATGAGGACTTTAGTTAGAACTCATGTGACAGAGTTTGGTGGAGTTATAGAAGTAGTTGGTGGAGTTGTATTTAGTTTAACTCAGTTAGACTCAGTTGAGCTAGTTGTATCTAGTCTAACTGGTTGATACACTAGTGAGAGTGGTGTGAATTAATTAGTTAATTAATTCACTAAATAATAACTCATTAATCAACTAAAAAATACATCAGTTAACTATAGTGCATGGCAGTTTCAGTTGAGACCAGTGGAGAGGTAGGTGAAAGAGCAAGTGTGACTATCAGTTGTGACTATAGTGATGCATTGATTGCATCCAACACTCAGTGGAGATGTCAATGAGGATTGCGCAGTGCAAGCTTGGTGAATTCGAGTTCATTCAAAGCCATTCTTCAATAGGGATTGCGCAGTAGAGGCAGACTAGCAGGTGGCAAAGATTAGTGCATGGATTTGCAGGATCGGGCCTGATTAGTGTGTAGCGATTTTATTGTACTGAGAGCTTGATATGATCATCTTTTTATGAGTATTGTTACATGATCTCTATGACATATTTATATACAGATAGTTGGGTTTTTTAGCTTCAGGCTTTCCTGTTAAACAACTGTGTTAATGTCTGTGAATTTTTATTGTTTCATGTGTGCATTCTATCTTGATTTTATTTCTGCAAATGATCAATGGTGGAATATATTTTGTATTTTGCATGAAGTTAAAATAGTGTGAGATCAGGAGAATCTTGGATATATAACACATAAGTTATATAATTTCTACATTTTTAGTGTTTTTACCAAGTATGAAAAAGTATAAAATACAACTTGTCACTTCATCATTGTCACGTCGAGGACCTGTCGCTGCACAAGAGACGCACGTGAAACCCATTTTTCGAAATAACATAGAAAAATAATCGAAAAATATGCTTCAAAACCTAATTAGGGTTTTGAAAAGTTTATAAAATGCCAAAAATGGTAAAAATAAATTACTTTTCATTTTTACCTCTTGTGAGAAATTTTGTACCCTTTTTCACTGTGATTTTGTGGAGCTGACAGTGGGAAATCCAGAAGGCTAATTGTGAATTCGTCTATTCCAGGTAAGAACTCATATCCTTCCCTACATTTTAATATAATTTTCATTACCTGCAACCCATTCTATATATTTATGGGGGGGTTTTGTAAAAACTAGGGGGTGGCGGTCGGTGCGGGTATTGGGCACGGACTCGTGCCAACCAACCTTGAATCCAAATGGGAGCGTTCCAACTGCGGCAACCATTTTAAGCTTGTAAATTAAAATAAAAAGGATTGTTTAAACATTTCAAAAGCATTTTATTTGACTAATGACAACCATATGGATGTTTTTGCAGGTGTGAAAGAACAAAATGGTGATCGAATGGAAATAACAAGAACATAGTGAAGAGGATGAGGAAGCCATGTTTTATCACCAAAACAGGACCCTGATAGGCTGTTGATCAGACTACCTCAGTGTAACTATTTCAAACCAATCTTTTAGCTGAGGCTTAGTCATCTCAGCCTGAGAGGGCTCTCTCAAGGATTTATGATATTGATTAATGATAATATATATGGCTAACTCTATCTTTGTTTTGTGTGTTTGTAGGTTGAAATATGAAGGCTTGCTACCATTGGGCTATGGAGTCAACAAGTCAGTAGATTTAGTGGCAAGTTTTCTGGAAACGGAAGCTAAGGCAAATGGGGTTTTTAAAAAAATATAATTCACTCAAGAACATAGGTCAACATAGTAATTCCATTACTAAAGGAAGTCAGAGCATAGCGTTATGAATTCTGAGTAATAGCAATGGAATCTAATACTAATGGTTCAAAAGTAATTTACTCACAAAATGCAGAAAAACACAGTCATCTCATTACTAAAGGAAATTAGAGCACATGGTTGTGAATTCTGAGTAATAGTAAATAAGATCTACTACTGAACACAATAATTACATTACTAAAGGAATTCAGATCACATGATTGTGAATTCTGAGTAATAGAAATGAAATTTACTACTAGGGTTTCAAAGGTAGTTTACTCACAAGATGCAGGAAAAACATAGTCATCCCATTACTAAAGGAAGTCAGAGCACATGATTGTGAATTCTGAGTAATAGTAATAAGATCTACTACAAGTAATTAAAGTATCATATAGATCAAGAAAACATTAAAGATGGTGAGAAATCCTATCCTATAAAAACCTCATGTACATCAGTCATATTCCACAAAATCAAATGTGGTTGAACAAAAGTCTCCAACTCCTTTCTGAATTAAACTCTTGTCAGTGAGAGTTTTTAAAATATTTATTTAAAGACCATCATCTAGAGAATTTAGAATTTGCCATCGACACCCCATTCTCCTAATCCATAGAAACACAGCTTATTAATTACAAAATGACAGCTTGACTATCTTTGAAGAGTCCTAATTCAAATAGGACTAAAACTCCTAAATATAGTTATAAAAATCTTATCTAGTATTCAATTCATCCTTTGCCATCTGCAACCTCATGAGGTCGAATTTGGTGATGCCTCCAGCCTTGTTATGAACCCTGTTGTTCCATGACCTAACTGCCCTAGAAACCAGGAAACTTGTTTTCTGCAATTATGCCTTTACCTTCATTGATGATATTCAAACCCTTTTGCTATAAATTTCAACTTATTGAGATAAGTGTCATGTGTTGTTACCTCCATGGAACCATACCTTCCACCTGTAAAGAAACCAAGCCTTTGAAAAAGTAAAAGGAGAGATGGTATGGCTGCACTACGAAATGAGCAGTTGTTTTCGTATCGCAGAATTTGTATCTTTGTAACCTCTCATAATGATCCAATTTATTTTTACTTGAGACTTGGAGTTTCATTTGTGAACCCTTTCCAACCACCAGTAGCAACCAAATTCATAAATGAAGCTTGTTTATCCTTTGAAACCCTTATAAAATGTTCAAAAATACACCTACAATAGTTTCGTAGCGCTACGAAACTGCTTTGTATATCCTTTTTACACAATATTTTCATAATATTCAGATATTAAGAGTATTTACAGCCCTTTAATGATTTTCTTGATGCTAATAGACCTTAAAAATCAACACAATTCAACTTTGCAATGTTTTCAAAAAGTGGTGTTCTTCCCAAAACAAAATTGTATCAGGGATTTGTCACTTACTGCACTTTTTCATCTAAAAAATAGATTTTGAGACAGAGATTTTATCTTCACACCCATAATGTATTTTGAAAAAATGAAGGAGGCTTTTGGATACCAATTTGTATTGAACAAAAACCTCTCATTTTTTTTTGAAATACCTCTCCTACTACCCAGAAACTGTCTTTGAACAACCTGTGTAAAACTGGAAAATTCTGATTTCTGAAAATATGGCTTGAAAGAAAGCCTTATATCTCCCAATTGGTAACATTTATGAATAAATTGAGATAATTTATTGTAGCTGGAGATTTTATGAAGAGAAACCTCCTTCATAATTCCAAAATACTTTTTCATGTGGCCAGGAACTGATCTTGAAAAAGACTGCTAAAACCAGAAAACAAAGTTTTTCTCTCAATGACTTTCAGCAGTTTCGTGGCACAAGTTAAAAAATAAATTTCTCCCACCTCATAATGAATTTGAAGAAATTGAAAGACTTTTTTTCAGTTCATTATGTTAGGAAGAAAAACCTCTTTCAATTTTCAAAAATTAGTTTTCAGTTGCTCAGGAACCCCTCTGGAAGTTGACTACTAAAATCCGAAAAATAGGGTTTTTTGCTGAAAAAGGTTGTTTCAGCCATTTCGTAGTGCGGTACGAAAACAACAGCATTTTCGTAGCACAAAACAAGTTTTTTACACTGTCTGCACTACGAAAATTTGGTTTTGTGGCTTAACCCAAAATTTTTCAAAATGATTAAAACTTTGACTCTCTAATCATGGTATGAGACTGTCAAGGTATGAAATAAGGATGTTAGACTTTATTTTGTGAATGGAAATGAGACTCTAACCCTATCACTTAACCCCTAAAAGCTTAAAATGACTCAAGACCTACTTGAAACCATGACCAAAAGCAGAGTTTACACAATGATGCTTTTAAAATTTAGGGTGTGATAACACCATGGGAAATGTGAGATGTATGGATGTTCTCAGGGATTATGGGCTCAATAAATTCTTCATGGCACCATGTCTCAGAGCCCAACCGAAGCTATTGTAGCACTTTATCAATGTCTAGGACATTTATCAGTAAATATTCATCATTCATGATCAGGAACTTGAGATTGAGGTCTCAGATATTTACTTCATAACCAGATTATCACAGAGGGGGGCAGTACCAATCTTGACAGGTACTCAACCCACAATGGAAAACATGAGCATGGTTATTGACAGAGTGTGCCGAGGAGCATGGAAAGGATCCAAAAGCGGGAAGGTGGATATCCAAACCATTCCCGATCTGGAACTCAGAGTAGTACTACACACCATCACGTGAGTTGTTGGAGTTCAAGCTCCACATGAGGCCACAAAAACACGGTTACTTCTTACAGTGGATTGCATGGCACCAATGCCCTAAAACTGGATAGAGGTAGTAACAATCAACATAAAACGCTAGTTGAAAAAATGCAAGAATGGTAAGCTGAAGAAATTCAGCTACGAGTCCATCTTGGTACCTTTCATCTTTGAACGGTTACCAATTTTCCAATGTTAGGAAGTGATAGTTTTGACACCACCATCCCAGGAGCCACGGATGGTCCGTTGGGTGGCTTTAATGCCAATATCAGGGGGCAGTCAACATATGTCCTGGAGATCGGAGTTCTTTGAGTGGCTCCATTGACAGCTGATTTTCATGGAGGACTAGCCCTAATCTGGCACGAACTCTATAGGTGGTGCAGATCTCCCACTCCTAGTAGGAGAGGATTGGGATGAAGCATTGGGTAAGACTCATTTTTTATTTCAATGAGTACTATGATTTTTTTGTTATTCATGTTCTAAAATTAATTCTTGTAATTGCAGATATTGGACCAAAAAGGCCTGTAGGCATGTCATTGATAACATGGAGGATTCCTCCAGATTTTGATATGACCCCTCATGGTGAGGGAGGCGAGGAGGAGGAAATCATATGCAACTTGGAGGGAATCTCCTGTGGGATCCTGAAATATGCGATATTCGATAATTTTCCTCACACATACCAGAGACACACTATAGGGGTGTCGAACTTTGTTCACCACTTACTGAGCCAGCTCGTATGGGCAGTGACGTGCTATCATGAGCGTCACGCCGACTAGACACCTAGGCTTTTATTTCCACATATTTTTTGAGAGACATGATGTCTCGGGATGTAACTGAAACATACATATTTTTTGAACTTATGATGCACGTGGATGAAAACACTATATATATATATATATATATATATATATATATATATATATATATATATATATATATATATACATCTATTTTTCTATATGGTTCTTGTCATGTGATGATGATTTTCTTAAAAATTATGCAAATGTCTATCTAATACAATATTGGCTACTGTATTAGTTAATGCATTAATTCGTCTAAGAATATGTTGATATGTAATGTAATCAAAATTTCTTTCTAGTAAACAAACATGCAAATACAACCTTAAGATGTGAGGATTTCTAATAGAATAATGCCCATTAAGTTGAAGAACAACAAGCTATGAATCTAGGTTAACAATGAATGCACAAATGTCAAGAGCAATGGCCTCGGTTAATAGTTCAATAACAACACTATATTCAGTGACATTGTTTGTGGTTCGACCTAGATAGATACCTTGAAGGTCTATCAACTCACTAGCAAGATCATAAATCACCCAAGCTGCTAAGGACAGGTTCTGGGTAATGCGGGAAACACCATCTGTGAAACCGACATAAGGGGTAATAGACATATGCACAGTAAGAAATGATCCAATAAGAAGGAAAACGCTCGCAAAGCACACCATGCAAAAAATGCAAAAAAATTAAAAAAACACCTATGTACAAAGAAACATGCATGAAAGAATCATGCATAGTACTTTTTAAGATACAACCCATTTCTGGGTTGATCCAGAGGATGACCTTCATAATCAATTAGCTCATAAGCCTCGTTCTACAGAACACACTTAACAATGTCGAGCCCATGCCACATGGGTTGAAATTTTCCTGCCCCCAGCTTATCGTGAGCTTGGTCATACAAGAGGACGAGGTCTCATTATATAAATGAACGACGGGAAACTGACTGGTCAAAATGAAGTTTGACGCACTTTTTCTGTGCTTCTATGACAAGAGTAGCAAAGCAAGGATTTTCATCAAGCCTCTCTAAATATATAAGATGCCCTTCTTTTGGCAAAGTATTCGGCATCAATTTAACAACTATTTTGAGAGAAGGAATTTCACATTCAATTGGAAGGGTAGCTTCCAAACCATAGACAAGATGGAATGAATCGAATCTGGTCGCATCCTTCGCTGAGGTTCAGTAAGCCCAGAAAGCTGAAAACAACATGAGATTCCAGTTTGATTTGTGCATCCCAATCGTACATTGAAGCATAGTGACAAGAACTTTGTTCACGGCTTCAACCTGGCCATTGGACTAAGGGTAGTATGGAATTGAGTTGTTGTGATGAAGACCCAACTTAGAAGTAAACTCAGCCACCATGTAATGCCAAAAATGAGAACCATGATTGGTAATAATGGCTTGAGGGACACGAAACCTATAAATGACATCATTGAATAAAAACTGTGCGACTGTCTTATCGTCAGCTGTAAGTGTAGGCATTGGTTCGATCCATTTTGTGAAGTAGTCCATGGCTACAATAATATAAGCATGCCCCTCGGCAAAGTAATGGTTACATGTCATAAACTCAATGCCCCACTTCACAAAGGGACCAATGGTAATGACAGTGTGAAGATGGAAAGGTGGCGCACACATCTTTCGCTGATAAATATGGCAATCATGGCATTTACGGAAAGCAACAATGCAGTATTTAAAGATGGTGGGCTAGAAATAGCCAGCACAAAGAATCTTCTGTGTGGTAGCATATCCAAACATGTGATCACCACAAGAACCACTATGGAAATCATTCAAGACCTTTTCAGCCTCCTCGATAGTCAAACACCGGCGAAGAATGGAATCAACTTCGATGCGGTAGAGAGTATCTCCGACTATGTGATAGGGTTGCGATTGATGGCGGATGCATCGATGAGAATCCTTCATCAACTAATATTGGAAGGTGGAAGTCTGAAGATATACGATGATATCACCATACCAAGGATCAAGGGTGCTAATAAGAAAAAGTGTGTCGTTTGGAATGCGTTCCTCAGAACCAAATGGAGCATAATCGAAATGGAGAGAGTAGATCAAATTGACAAAGACCAATGACTTATTCTACTTGGTGGTAGTGAAATCCAAATAGAAATATCGGAGTATAACAATCCACTTCGAGTATTTTCCCCCTAGCAATTGACAAATCAATATGTAAGTCATAGGGCTGCAATTAGAAATCACAGTCACTATGCACAACAGAATATAGTGACGAAAACATTGAACAGCTTGAAAAATAGCCAACGCTAACTTCTTGACATGTGCATAACGCATCTCAGTATCAAGAAGAGTATGAATTAGATAGTAAATGACATGCTCATCACCATCATCATCATCTTGTACCAAAACCATCGCAATCGTGCTAAACGTGACAGCCAAATAGAGGGAGTAATCGCAAGGATAATTTGGAGGACGCAAGAGAGGAGCATTAACCAGCAACGTCTTCAGTGCATATAAGGACTTTTGGGTGATCTCATCCCAGAGGAATGGGATGCCTTGCTTCAGTAATCACATAAATCCTTTGGCCACTTCAGCATAGTTAGGTATAAAATGGTGCAGGAAGTTATCTTTCCCCTGCAGACTATGCAGCTGATGTAAGGAGGGGAGATTAACAATAGCTTCAAATTTGAGGGGATCACGAAGAATCCTATATTTGGAAATGATAAACCATAAGAGTCTACAAGATTCAAAGTAGAAGACAAACTTATGTGGATTAAGACAGATGTTATAGCGTTGACAGCAGGGAAAAATCTGATAGAGATGATCAAGATGGTCTTTACGCTTAGCCGAATGAGTCGGAAGGTCATCTAGATAAGGCTGAAAAATGCGCTTGATATCATCGGAAGCATATGGCATTTCTTATTGAAATGTAGCCCCAACATTTTTAAGACCGAAAGGGAGCTTTTTATAGGCGAAAGTACCCCCAAGGAAAGATAAAGGTGATGTTGTGTTGATCAGCCAGAAGAATTTTAATCTGGTTGTACCTAGAAAACCCATCCATAAGGGAAAAAAATCTCACTCCCAGCACATTCATGAATAATCTAATAAATAAAAGGAGTGGGATAATTATCCTTAGGGCAAGCATGGTTAATTTCACGGTAGTCGACACAGACCCGAATAGTACCCTGTTTCTTATCCACTAGAACAATATTGGAAACCCATTCTGTCAAGGGAATCGGATAGATAAAACTATCTTTAAGAATTTTTTCAACTTCTTCATTAATAGCGGTTTCCTTTCTAGGGTGCACAGGATGAAGAAACTGGCGAATAGGCTTCGCACTAGGATAGGTAGGAATCTCATGCACCACTATACTTGGATTGATGCCGGGCATTTCTTCATAAGACCACGCGAAAACATCGTGAAACTCATGGAAGAGACTATTATAGACCTGTATCTCATTGGGAGAATAGGTCACCCCAATATGGATGTTATTGAAAACCCCTGGTTTAACGGAGATGTCGATAGGCATCATTAGTGTGATGTTTCCTAGGTTACCTTCTACAAAGATTTCATGTGTCAGGATAGGTGTTTGAAGTGGAGGAGAAGGAAATTGAGAAGAAAACCTCTAAAGACAAGTAGACATGGCCTTGAGGCTAAGCATGAACAAGGAACAATGATGACTATCATCCCAAGGAGGATCCTCAAGAGATAGAGTTTCCACGATGGCCTCATCGGAAGGAAATATCTCTCTTAAGGGATCGAGAAAATCCGAATCGCTGAGCCAAGGGGATTGAGAATAAATATCAAGAGACATACTCAAAGGAGCGTGATCAAGAGGCAGAGGATCTGAAGCCGAAATAAGTTCACAATAATCAATCTCGATCAAAATTAACAACATCAAATCTCCAAAAGAATCGATCTTCTCGGGTGAAGGGATGATCCACGAATCAAAAGACCTAGATATTATATTAACCTGAATAGTGTTGGGTGGAGGAAGAGGAAAAATACCCATGAGGGCGAGATCTTTGAAGGGACTCGGCCCTACACTCACATAAGGCGTAGGAATTTTATCTACATATGGAACATTGCTCTTGAAAGATGAAGAAGGGAAAAAATACAATTGATTGACAACGACAATCTTTCCTTCATGCGGAAATCGCAAAACACAAAAGAGAGTGGATAGAACGCACAACATGGTGTGAGTCCAAATACAACCGAGGAGAATATTTTAATTGAGCTTGGCATCAACTAGTGCCACAACTGCTCGATGGATATTCAGTCCAAGTAGATGCACCCTTGGTATAGTGCCTTGAGGTGCATTATACAACACTTGAGTTTGACCCAGCGGAAGATACGTGGTGCCTTGAGGAGCATTGTATACCATCTAGGATTGACCTTGAGGGATATAAGTAACAACTTGGGGTGCACTATATACAACCTAAGATTTAACTGGAGGATGATAAGTGGTGCCTTGAGGCTGAATGGGTTGCCTCTGGGGTGCAAGTTGACCAGGATACTGAGGTTGGACAGGCTGCCCCTGCGAAGCATGTTGGCCTAGATACTGAGGGCCACCAGGTTTCCCTTGTGGAAAATTTTGGCCTGATGGTTGGGACGGGCCAGGTTGCCTTTGAAGACCAGGTTTACCTGGCGTAGGACCGTAGGGTTTTCCTTGTTGTACAAAAGTTTGGCCTTGCTGAACGTAAGGTGGATGATGTTGCAAAAAAGGTTGTCCCTATTGCAGATATATTTGCCCCTGAGGAACATAAGATGCACCCTGTTGAACATGAAATTGACCAGCAGAACCGAAGGGTTGTCCTTGTTTGACCGAAGGTTTTCCCTGGAAGGGTTGTCCTTACAGACCATAAGGTTGTCCCTGTGAACTGGAGGGTTGTCCCTGCTAGATCAAAGGTTATCCCTGGAAGGGTTGTCCTTGTGAACCAGAGGGTTGTCCCTGTTGGTATGTGAATTGACTCGGATCAATCAGAGGCAAATATACGGGATTAATATACACATCATAACGATGTAGAGGATTTCCAAAAGTTACTAACTACTGAGAACCCTGAGGGGTAGAACTCTGCTTCTGAGAACCTTGAGAGGTAGAATATTGTTGTTGAATGGGCAACAGATAATCATCGAATGTATAATTGCTAGGAATGGAAGTAGAAACCATACATGCAGTACAAGTAGGTGGGATTTCCACAATGCAAGGCTATGATCCAATCATGGTGGGCCTAACAGGTATCATGGGATTGATAAAAATAGACTTACGAACAACAGAAGGCCCCGATGATGACGGATTCATACTAACAACTAGTGCAGATGAATCCACACAGATAGTGAGTCGAACAGGAACATAGGTTACAATCATCAATGTCATAGGAGTCAAGGGTGATTCCCTCGATACCGAGACAATTGAGCTCATGGAGAGAGTTGACGTGTTAGACCATATTTGATTCTGATACAACAATCGAATGCCAGAAATAATCTGACCCAATGTTTGATAACCATGTGGGAGAGACACTGGTTGTGAGGATAGTTGACTTGACACATAAGGAAATTTCTCCATATGGAGATGATTATCTTCTGAAGAAACATAAATTATTTCACTACAATATGACTTGAATAATCCATGTTAGATGAAGCCAGCTAATCGTGAAAAATAAGACGAACAGTGCTGAGTAAGGCAATAGCTAGTAGAGGTGATTCCGAAGTAAGAGGAGGGAAATATTCCTCATTCCCAAAACCAGAACAAGTGTCCCAAGGTTGCCAATTGATATCAAATGGATCTTCAAGAGGAGATCGAATAGCGAGAGGTAAGATACTCATAATGATAGACTACCAAAAATCGACAGACCTAGTGGGTTGATGTTATATTCCCAATTACCTTTCAACTAGTTGGAATGTTATATGTTTCTTCTATTTTCAGTCTAGAGGAATAAATGGGGTAGGGAGACCCTTAAATCTCTTTATTAGGAATAAAACACTTCCAATATGAATGTGGATCAGTTTATATAGTAAAAATAAAGCCACCTTAGGTGTGAAAGGGAGCAATGCATGTAGACTAGATCAAGTTTGACCAAATAAACAATGCTGCCAAAGAAGAGAGTGAAGCTAGTGGGGACAACGCAGTTTTGGAGGAGGATTCTTTGCATGGAAGTAACCTCATAAATGAGTGGGGACAAGGGTGAGGAAGCTCACCAAGAATATAAGGGAAGGGATGGTAGCCATGAGAGGCATTCAAAATATTTTTTATGTTTTATTCTTATGACTTCTTGCATGCTTCAGCTTTTTAGCTGGGTTTGTTGTTTTGTTTATGTAATTTTCCCACTTTAGCACACAACTAATTGGAATATTAAAATTTTGTTTTTATCACCTAGCAGCTAAATAAATGGGTAAGGAACCCATGAATATTAAAAATATGAATAAATTCCCTCAAATGTGAAAGGGGATAGTCATAAGAGTTGGATTTCACACCCTTATGTGTGAAAGAGGACATTTGCATGGAGACAAGGTCAAGTTTGACCAAGTCAACAGCGCTGGGATAGGAGGTGGAGAACACTTTGATAGACATCGTAGTATGAATGGGAAGAGGGTTATTTGGTGGAGGAAACCCTAATGAGTGGGACACATGGAGAGAGGTATTTCACTTGTTTAAAAGGAGGGCAAGGCAACCATTGTTCTTCATGATTCAGATTATTGATTTCTTTGTCTCTTTAGACCTTGTGCATTCTCTTGTTGTTTAGCAGAGTTGCAGTGTTGCTTAGCACAAGGATTTCCTATTTAAGAATTCGTATCCTTTCTTGAGAGGCCTCTTGAAGTATTTGTACTTATTTTCCTCACATCTAGGCTTGAGGCCAAGCATCCTCCTTCAGCTACAACATTATTTCTGTACCAGTATAACATTGTGTTGCAGGGTGTTGCAGTGAGGGTTCACAACACCACTTCCAGCACTTGTTTTTTAGAGGAGGAGGATCTCTTTCCTTTGAGAGATTATTTTGGAAGCCCTTGGAGAATATTGTAGATCTTGGAACTTGGCCAACACTTTTTCTTGAACCTACAACACAGTATCCCTTAGTGACTGTGTTATTTTCAGGAGGTATTTGTAGTGAGGGATTGCAGTGATTTTCGGAGGGTGATATCTTCAGTGTTAGGATCAGACTCACTTGGAAGATACATTGGAGGAGTTATTTTCATCTGATGCAGCATCTTCAACCTTCTCCATCCATTTCCAGTTCTCGAGTTGTAGCTGCTACCCTGCAACTCCGACATTTTGTAGTTTTGCATATTTCAGCCAATCCTTCCAGGATTGTCTTGAGGTAGTGTTTGGGAGCATATATTTTCACTCCCAATGTTGTATGAGCCATACATTTGTATATCTATGTATTGACATATGTTAGCATGCAGTTTCTCTTATAAAAATACGTATTCATAGCCCTGGGCACTCTTGTGTAGCAGTGTTTTGTCATATTTTATGTACTTGTTTCTTGAGGCTAATTATTGCCTATCTTGAGTAGCTCTTTCCTCAAGATATTGTATACATTTTTTCTATTGTAACTTAATAATATGGCTATGATTTCTTCTCTCACTCTATGAGTTGATTTATCACTGCTACTCCATTGTTGTTTTTACATATTGTTGTAGCTCCACATTTGGAATATCTTAGGATATTCCCAATAGTGTATATTTTCCCTATTTTGGGATATTACAGTGGTATCAAAGCATAATCTTGAGTCAGCCTATGGATCTCAGCCATGATGCTATCAAGAAAAGAGAAGATGAAGACACCATTATGTGGAAAAATAAAGGAATATAGGCTTAAAAAGCTTCTTCCAAGATCTGTACAGAGCATTCATGAAGATTTCAAGAAGATAAGGAGGGAGATGTGTACAAAATCTCCAATAGGGTTTGAAACTCAGTCAAACTCTAGATTTTATTATGGGGATTGTGAGCATGGAGCCACACCCTATGATGCACAACGCAGTCACATGCCCAGTTTTTCCATGAGAGAGAGGGAGGAAGAAGGAATGCCTAAGAGGGGAACTCTTAGTGGTTTCTTGCATGAATATGAATCTCAAACTCAGAAGTTTAGAGATCATGTCACTTTCCCAGAGTTTTGCAAGATCAAGGTGAGAAGGAGCAAGCAGAATAGTGCGGATATATTTCTTCTATCTACCTTTGATGTTTCCCCTACATGTTCAGCCAGGGCTTGGGTGGAAGAGTTAGATACCTTTTGCAGCAGCATTAGATTTCTGAAGATGAAGCCATCAGAGTAGCAGCGCTGCATTTTGGAGGTATGGCCTATGCATGGTGGATATTTGAATATTTTTCTTTAAAGAATGTAAATACTTCTTCCTATGCAAGGTTCATTAAAAAATTGGTTGGAAATTTTGATAAGAAAATTTCTGAAACACACGTGGTGAAGCAAAAAACATCTAAACAAACAAAGACCTTGCATGTGATAGAGGAAACCATAAAACCAAAACCACTTTAGAAAATCATGGAAGAGGCTGATAACTTGCATCATACTTTGCTAGAGGCAAGACCTTTATCTTGTATGTTGGCACAATAAGGCATGGAGGTCCCTTTTTCAAAAGAGGATCCAATCATTGGGAGGTTGCCCATTCATGTTGAGGAGGCTAAGGGCAACAGTGCTACCATTTCTAGATCTGATCTAGCACCTCATGTAGAGGAACGAGGAGCTCTCGCTCTAACTAGAGGGATTCTTGTATCATTGCAAGGAATTCCCCAGGATCTCACATGTGGAGATCAAGGCATAACACATGATTTACATGTTCCATTGATGATAGGGTGTGAACCTATGGAGATACAAGGAAGAGAGAGGGAGGATGATCAAAATCATGTGATGAGGAGCACACACCCCTATCTATTTCATGAGGTTGATGCACCTAAGAGGGAGACTGGATTGTGTAGTGAGAGCAGGGAAAATTCTATCCATTCATATGTGCAGTCTACTCTTGATGATGATGTCTCATTGCATGGAGACATTTCACCAAGGAGACCACCAGATCAGCATATGATGAGAGATGCTTCACATTTTGAGGCACCATTCATTGATTTCAGAGAAGTGGAGACCTTGGGAGGTCATTTTTCAGCATTGAGAGTCTTGGGTAGACTCAAGGAGGAGAGAGGCATTCTCTCAACATCATCTTTACCCACTCTCATTTCAGATTCTGCGTTGTGGCAGAAGCAGCAGGGGAAGGATAGCAGCCTTCCAACTTTCATCTTTGGCATGGGAGATGTCAAAGAGGAGGATGACCATATGATATATGTTCTTCATGAGAAATCATCAACGCTATCACTATGGAGGATAGATCCATATTGGAAATACCAGCTATTGGTGTAGTATTCCAAGGATCTTTTCACTTGCATGATATTGGATGACCAGTTTCATAAGGAGGGATATTCAGTAAGAGATAGGGTCATCTACTATCATGGTAGGATCTTCTTATCTGGAAATTCCAAGCTCAAGGAGAAGTTTCTACAAGCAACTCATGAGGATTTCCTTTTCAGCCACACTTGTTCTATGAGAGCATACCACACCATCATGGAGGGGTATTTTTGGAAAGGTTTTGAGGAGGATATTTATCAACATATGAGGAGATGCATGGATCATGTGGAGATGGAGGAGATACATAACTCTTTGGAAGAGTTAGCACAACCACCTATTTTCTCTTCGAGGATGAGAGGAGACTCATCTATGAGCCACTCCATTTGTATAAGCAAAGTATATGGTGAGGATATTTTTTTTTTGCATAATGATTTGTATAATGTATATATGCATCCCTTAACCATATATGTGTAGGATATTGCTCAAGGAAGAAACATTCTTCCTTCTAGACCTCATGGTCTACTTGAGGCCATGAGCATTATTAATGACCACTCCCTAGGAGGACTTGGGGAGGATATGTATTATGGAGAACATGCTCACTTTGTACCATACATCATTCACTTTCTCCAAACATATGAGGAGAGTGGGACAACAAGCAAGTGGTTGAGAAACCACACTTTTTGTCACTCTCTTTTGCAGTTGAGGGTCAAACTGTGTTGGTTACATTTGAGGGACCATTGTCCTTATCCCTTGCTACATATGGCAGCAAGTATGGTTCTCATTATGGTTCCTTATGTTGTTGTTGTTCTTTTTTTATTGGGAGTATGATTGAGGGAATAACACATTGGTTGGATGTGTCCCTTGGGGGAGAGATTTCCCACATTGTTTGCATCACATGTTCTAATGGGAGCATGAGAGGTAGTATGGCCACCATAGCCAAAATTTTGTTCTTTTATGAGGTGAGCCATGGATTTGATTGGATGCCATATAATGGTGACTTTCAACTCATCACATATGAGGCGATTTGGGCTAGCATGCTTCATAACGTTGGAGGAGAGATCCTTGGAGGTCTAGTCTTCATATTGCCACTTGAGGGCAATATTATTGCAGCCCAAGATCAGCATATACTCCATAATTATCCTAAGTGGGGGGAGGATAGCGTGGGGTAGGCTATTTGTTCTACCAAGATCAGATTTTCAGCCCACCTACATTACAGGAGCCAAAGGTGGAAGAGGATTTTCAGGAGTTGCCATGTTGGGAGGTAACTCATTTTGTATGGATGATTTCTCAGGGATGGGAGCTTCATATCGGGATGGTATATCCCAATTCATATCAGACCTCATGCCTCAAGAAGGCCCCTAAATTTTTTCTTTGTATTTTCTTGAGGACAAGCAACATTTGGTGGGAGGATTGTAATATTCCCACTTTAGCACACAACGAACTATAATATTGAAATTTTGTTTCTATCACCTAGCAGCTAAATAAATGGCTAAGGAAGCCCATGCACATTAAAAAAATTAATAAAATCCCTCAAATATGAAAGGAGATAGTCATAAGAGCTGGATTTCACACCTTTATGTGTGAAAGAGGACATTTGTATGGAGACAAGGTCAAGTTTGACCAAGTCAACAACGCTGGGATAGGAGGTGGAGAACACTTTGATAGACAACGCAGTATGAATGGGAAGAGTGTTATTTGGTGGAGGAAACCATAATGAGTGGGACCCATGGAGAGAGGGCTTTCACTTGTTTAGAAGGAGGGCAAGGCAGCCATTGTTATTCATTGATTTCTTTGTCTGTTTAGGCTTTGTGCATTCTCCTGTTGTTTAGTAGAGTTGCACCTTAGAACAAGGATTTCCTGTTTAGGAATCCTTCTCCTTTCTAGAGAGGCCTCTTGAAGGAGTTATACTAATTTACCTCACATCCAAGCTTGAGGCCAAGCATCCTCCTTCAGCTACAACATTATTTCTGCAGCAGTATAACGTTGTGTTGCAGGGTGTTGCAGTGAGGGTTCACAACACCACTTCTAGCACTTGTTTTTCAGAAGAGGAGGCTCTCTTTCCTTTGAGAGATCAGTTTGGAAGCCCTTGTAGCATATTGCAGATATTGGCACTTGGCCAACACTTTTTCTTGCACCTACAGTGTAGTATCCCTCAGTGACTACATTATTTTCAGGAGGTATTTGTAGTGAGGGATTGCAGTGATTGTCGGAGGGTGAGATATTCAGTTTTAGGATCAGCCTTTCACTTGGAAGATCCATTGGAGGAGTTATTTTCATCTGATGTGGCATCTTCAATCTTCTCCATACATTTCCAGTTCTTGAGTTGTAGCTGCTACCCTGCAACTCCAACATTTTGCAGTTTTGCATATTTCAGCCAATCCTTCCAGGATTTTCTTGAGGTAGTGTTTGGGAGCATAGATCTTCACTCCCAATGTTGTATAAGCCATACATTTGTATATCTATGTATTGAAATATGTTAGCATGTAGTTGCTCTTATAAAAATGCACAGTCATAGCCCTGGGCACTCTTTTGTGGCAGTGTTTTGTCATATTTTATGTACTCGTTTCTTGAGGCCGATTATTGCCTATCTTGAGTAGCTCTTTCCTCAAGATCTTGTATTCATTTTTTCTGTTGTAACTTAATAAGATGGATATAAGTTCTTCTCTCACTCTATGAGTTGATTTATCACTGCTACTCCATTTTTGTGTTTATATATTGTTGTAGCTCCACATTTGGAATATCTTAAGATATTCCCAATAGTGTAGATTTTCCCTATTTTTGGATATTACATTTCAGTACAATGGCATTTCCATGCAGGAATTCCCCACTCTTTCTTGGAGGAATTGGGAAGGCAATCTGAGAGGAGTATTTTGAGCTTCATTTCCACCATCCAAAATTTTTCCAAGAAGTCACCTATAGCCACAGTGCATTCTCCTTGAGGAACTGCATTATTTTTCATGGTGTTGCAGCGGAAGGGTCAAAACCCCTATTTATGAGCTAGTTTCCTAGTGAAAGGATTAGCCTTTCACATAGAAAGCTATTAAGGAGAAGTTACATCCATTTCTTTGTATTTTCAGCTATATTTAGTTAGATCTTCAGTAAGACAGCATGATTCAGCCACAGATCTGCAGTTTATACTTTTTATAGCTCATTCCTTTCAAGAAACCCTTATCGGGTTATCATGGGATTGTGTAAAAGAGACTAGATATCCATTTTTCAGTACTTTTGAGTAATATATAAATAGTTCCATTTGTTTTTCTATTTCTGTGGTAGTAACCCTCATTGGACTACGTTTTCATATGCTTCAAAATTTTTGTGTTGCAAAATTCATGGTGTAATGTTCCAAATCTGGAATTTTCTACAAAAATAAGAATACCTTAAGGTATTATAAAGTTAGAGAATAGAAAATGAACATCTCATGTAATTTATTTAAACACATGGACTTCATAGAACAAACACAACAACAAACTATGCTTTTATACAAGTCACCAAGTGGGGAAAAGCAGCTAATTCGGCCTCAAAAACACTATTTTATGAAGATGGAGGTATAACAGTGGAAAATAATGGTTGTTTCCCTTAAAATATAAAATTTAGGATATTTATGAAAAATATTTTCAGAAAAAAATGCAATTAGCCTACTTAAACAGGCCTCCCATGCTCACAACAACTAAAAATGGACAAAACCCCAAGACTGCAAAATGTCGGAGCAGCTACACAAGTGACTGCGCAGCTTGAATAGAGTTTAACTCATTAAATAGATAAATATGTCTGATAATATTATTAGAATACTCAATGAGGTACAAAAACAGAGATCTAATCTCTTTTACACAAATCTTAGAAGACCCGGCAAGGGTTTCTCGACAGAAAAGATATACAAGACAAAAATGCTGCAAATATGTGGCTGAATAATGCTGTATGGCTGAATATCTGTAATATATGGCTGAAAATGCAAATAAATGGCTCTATATTCTCCCTCTATCTTTCCGAAAGAAAGGTTGATCCTCCTCTTGGGAAACTAGCTCCTCAAAATGGGGTTTTAGCCCCTTCCACTGCACACCTTAATAAATAGCGCAGTTTTCTGAAGGGAATGAATTTTTGCTAAAGGTAGGTGATTTTCCCAACACTAGGTATTGGAAAATTCAGATCATAAACCTCCTCTTAGATCTCTCAAGCAAGATCTCCAAGAAAGAGTAGGGAATCCCCGCCCGGGCAAACCCTTGCACTAAGGAGTGCAGCAACTTAGCTAAACAACCAAGTATGCAGGAATTCTAAGTAGACCTCATGAAAATATAATCTCCAATATGCTCATATGCTTGCCATATCCTTCATTATATAATTGATGGGCTTCCTCACCAAGGGTCCCACCCACTATGAAGTTGCTTCCATGCAAAGGCTCCTCCACAAAAAATGTGTTGTCCATCAAGATGGTGCAATGTATCTAGAAATTTTTTTTGACTTGGTCAACCTTGACTGATTCTCCATGCTTTTTCCCTTTTCACACTCAAGGTGCCTTCATTTTATCTAGCTGGATTGATCTCTATTCACATTGAGCTTGCTTTATTTAAAATCCACTTCTTTGTGAACAAATCATGTTGACTTGGTAAAAATTGACCTTGTCCACATAGTTTAGACCTTGTTCACACATGTGGATGCTTGAATTGGTTATTTCATGATCCCCTTTCACATTAGAGAGGATTTTTATTCACACATTGAGCAAATTGAGAGCCTCCTTGCTCAATTATTCATGCATCTATATTTCAAAAGAAAAAATAATATTCCTATTAGCTAAAGATAAACTAGGAATATTACACATGGGATTGTAGTGTTTTTGGGTTGTTCTAGGCTTGGGAGGCTTGTTTAACTAAGTTGGAATGATTTTTTTGTCATCCAATTATATATTTGGTTTCTATGATATAAAAACTAATGGATCCATGGGCTGTTCTTGACTCTTATAACATAATTTTCTGAATAATGCATTTTTGGTGATTATATTGTTGTCTTTCCTAATTAGGAATATACAGTGGTATCAGAGCTCTAATCTTGGCTCAGCTTGTGGGGCAATACATCTATATCCATGGAGGAGAGAGAGATTCTAAAACTTCTTCTCTAGACCATGCAGGACATTGCAAAAGATATCAAGGAGATGAGATTTGAAAGGAAAAAGGAATCCCCTAGAGGGTTTCACCATGGAGAAAGCTCTGGCACCTCAGATTTGTGGTGGGAGCACACAGTAACACAACCTTCTTCACAACGCTCCACTATGCTCACATTCCTATCTTTGGAAGGTGAGGAAGGAAGGTCCTTGAAGGAAGAAACCCTTGGTGACTATTTTATGGAATTGGAATCTCAATCCCGAAGATTCAAGGAACATTTGAACTTTCAGGAGTTCTGTCAGATCAAGGATGGTAGGAGATCCTTCAATCACCATAAAAAAGGAGGGTACATGCAAAACTCAGATCTACAGCGCAATTTGGGTAGATTCTTTTTACCCTCTTATGATGGATCACACAAGTGTACAACCAAGGCTTGGGTAGAGAATTTGGATACTTATTTCCAACTCAACAGAGTTTCAGAATTGGAGGCTATCAAAATATCAGCGCTGCACCTAGAAGGTGAGGCACATAGGTGGTGGTTTCATGGGTTATCTACACTTGGGCATGCTAGTATCACTTCATATTCAGACTTCACTAGGAGGTTGGTGGAGAGATCTTTTCCCAGGGATCTGAAGGCACACTTTGTTGGGATAACCAAACTTAAGAAATTGGGAGATTTAGAAACCTATATCTCTAAGTTTCTTAAGCTTTCAGTCATGGTATCTGACCTCACTATGACCCAGAGAGTATGCATGTTTATTGATGGGATGGTTGAACCATTGCATGGGTTGGTGAAATCCACTAGACCAACTACGCTTCAAGAAGATATGGAGAAGGCTAGGGACTTGCAACATGCTTTACCCAAGACCAAAGCCCCATTTCAACAAAATATCTCCTCTTGCACAAAGGAGAATTGGGAGAAGACATCTCTTGATAAATATCGGAGAGATCTAAGGAAGAAAAAACTTTGTCTCACTTGTTGAGAGCCATGGGTACCAAACCACCAATGTGTTGTAGGGAAAGCACATTGCACTGAGATATTTTCTGATGAGGAGAAGGAGACCAACGTTGTAGAAGCAGGAGGAGGTGCACCACCCACAGGAGATGTAGTGAAGGCATTTTCTACAATGGGAGGGACCCTTGCAGCTTTGAGAGAAGTTCCCAAGTATCTAACTTTAAGAGTTAGAGGCACTATTATGGGACAAAGAGTATTAGTATTGGTAGACAGTGGAGCTACCCATAACTTTATTGATACATAGTTGGTGCAAAGGAGGGACATTCACATAGAAGATTTTGAGGGTTTCTCAGTTTTGGTTCCAGGAGCTAGAACCATGCAGTGTGCAAAATATGTTCCAGCATTAACCATCACTATGGGAACCTACACATTGAAAAACCACTTCTTTATGGTTGATATTCCAGAAACCAATGTGATATTGGGTGTCCAATGGTTAATCACCTTAGGGAAGGTTACCACAGATTGGAAAACCTTAGAGATGGAATGGATAGAAAAGGGGAGTGGTAAAAATCAGAAAATCAAAGGCATACACACCTATCCACACTATATTGTCTCAGCACATAGGATGGAAGCATATTTTCACAAAGGAGACATAGAATGGGTAGTAGAACTATGTTTTTCAAAAGCAGGGAGCAAGGATTCATTAGTACATCCCAATGTGCAATCTATTTTTGATCGATACTCCATATTGTTTGGAGATATTCCACCTGGGAGATCTCCTGACCGAGGTTTTGAGCACACTGTTGAGTTGGAATGTGGGATCCAAGCAGTGATCACCACACCCTATAGGCATCCCAAATCCTATAGATATGAGATTGAAAATTCCATTCAGGATATTTTGGCCTTGGGACACATTTAGCCTAGCACCAATCCTTTTTCCTCTTCAGTGGTCTTGGTGAAGAAGAAGGATGGCACATTGAGGATGTGCATTGATTATAGAGATTTTAACAAAAGTACCATGAAGAATAGATACCCAATTCCCAGGATCGATGAATTGATGGATGAAATAAGAGGGTCCGGGTATTTTTCCAAGATTGATTTGAGATTGGCATATCATCAAATCAAGGTGAGGGATCAAGACATCCCCAAGACAACATTTTGATGTCACTATGGACATTTTAAGTTCTTGGTAATGCCTTTTGGGCTAACCAATGCTCTGGAAACATTCAAATATTGCATGAACTACATATTTTGTGGTCACTTAAGGAAGTTTGTATTGGTCTTCTTTGATGACATTCTCATTTATAGCCGCACATGGGAGGAGCATTTACAACATATTGAGGCAGTATTGTGCATTCTTAAGGAGCAGTAGTTCTATGCTAAGATCTCTAAGTGTGATTTTGGGCTCATAGAGATGCTTTATTTGGGCCACATAATTGGAGTGGATAGGGTGAGAGTCCATGAAGATAATATTCGTGCTATTAGAGATTGGCCGGAACCAAAGAATGTCACAGAACTTTGGGGGTTTGTAGGCATATATACCTATTACTAGAAGTTTGTGAAAGGGTTCTCTTAACTAGAAGCACCACTTACAAATCTAACCAAGAAGGGAGATTTTAGTTGGACAACCACAGTGCAGAGAGCTTTTGATAAGCTCAAGGAGGTTATGAGTAGCTACCTAGTATTGGTCCTACTTGATTTTACCCAACCCTTTGTGTTGGAATGTGATGCTTCGGGAGAAGGAATTGGAGCAATATTGATGCAAGGGGAACACCCCATAGCTTTTGAAAGTTGGAATTTTCTGCCACATGAGAGGCTCTACCCTATATATGATAAGGAGATGTTGGCTATTATGCATGCTTTAGCTAAGTTCCGACAATATTTGGTAGGGAATAGACTCCGAGTAAAGACTGATCATAATATTCTTTGATTCTTTCTTGAGCAGAAGCAGCTTTAGGAGAGGTAGCAGAAATGGGTGAGTAAGATCCAAGAATATGACTTTGACATATAATATGTCAAAGGGAAGAGTAATGTAGTGGTAGATGCTCTATCTTGGAGGTTAGAAGTGTTGACCTTAATGAGAATAGATGCAGATTCAAAGGCTCAGTTTTTAGTGGAATACTCCAAAGACCACTTTGCATGTTTGGTCCTAGATGGATTGGTGACCGATGAGCGGTATAGAGTGATGGATGAGGTCATCTGTTACTGATAATGGGTATTCTTGGCTAGGGATTCTAAGCTCAAGAAGAAGATTTTGCAGGCATCACATGATTCTCCACTTGCGGGGCATCAAGGATTCACCAAGACATATTAGGCTATTCAGGAAGATTCTCATGGAAGGGTGTCAAGGAGGATTTACTCCAACACATCAAGGAGTGCATAGTTTTCTGATGCAGGCTGACCCTGCATAACCCAAAATCTCTCCCATGCTATGCATATAAAAATGCATCTCCAAAATTTAGCTTTAAAATCTCCAATCCTAGCAATTTCACAAAAATTCTATACGCGGAAGCTCTTCAAACATATGGTTCAAAATCACAACCCCAAAAATCTACTTTCAATGTGACTGAACCCAAACTTCAAATATCATTAGAAACTCTTATAAAAGTCTTATAAAAGACTTTAACCATCCACCCACTAGTTTTGAAACTCCGGGCTTTTACGATTTAAAAGTCCCAACACCTATCATGGCATGAGAATATTTCAATATTACTTGTAACCCATATATCCGCTGCATTATTAACGGATTTAAAACATAATGAAAATCCCCTTCATTCTTATTCGAATTAACATTCTTATTTGCACCTTAACCCCAAGTTGAAGATTCGACCTTCACTTGTGGACTTTGGAATATTTAATTGAATTTTCTGTTTCAACCCAATATATATAACAATTATCATGGTTTTATTAAGAGGTTCACGTACCTTTCATTTCATTCCTAGGTAAGAATCGATTCAAATGCCAAAACACTATAATAAATAGTCGACCATTATTTATCAATTCCAAGTAAATACGCCCAGCTCCATTTTTAATTCATATTTGGATGAACTTACCACTGCATTCCACCTCCTCAGACGACCTCCATGTCCTTGCTTGAATGCTAGTTAAATTCCTCAGTCATCTTCCACGAACGTGTTATCTTCTGTTCTGCTCTGTGTTAAAGATTTCCATCGCTTGTCACACATTTACTGATTTATTCACTGGTTTATCGCTACCACAATAACATTATACACAAGTTATCCATCGTGCCATTTTGTTTGCACACGTTGACCATGAACAACCACCCAGATTCATTCTGCAGATTCACCACGGAATTGGAGTGGTCTTTGTTCCTCACCTCAATAATTTCGATATATTCGATTTCAAATTTCAATCACTCGCTTCAACATTGACTAATGCAAATGCCTCTGCACACAATATTTCGATATGACAACTCGTATAAACTCTGATTTTATTTAGAAGCTGAATACCAACACAACGACATTCCTCCACATGATTTGCAATAGCGCTTCTCTGCGTCCTTGAGATTCAAGCCAGCATTTGTGTAGCTCCTTCTCACTGTATCGAACCAATCTTCTCACACCTTCTTCCTTCCTGTTCGGTTCCGATCCATACAATTGCCATTTATTTTTTTTGCGATGTTGTTCGTTGTATGTCCACTTCGTGTTCTCATACAGGCTTTATAACCTGTCAACACACATCTCGACTTCTTCAATAATTCAATTACAACCAGGATTCAACCTAAAAGAAATTCTAATGCCCCTTGCTTTGGGGTTCTCTACATTTATTCAACCCGCTATTTCAACAGGCCCTATTCAAAGTTCCCCCTCTTGTTATGACGGACAGAGATCTTATCTCTGTGGATTTTTACTTATCAATTAAACCTTCTATTGTGTCATTCCAATGTATCAAATGCCAAGTTAAAGATCCACTTCCTCTCCTGTATAATCGATATTTACAGTGATTAAGACACCACTATTCATATGTATTCACAATATGTTTGCAACTCTTTATTATTCTACCGTCAATCATAATTGTAACCTACTCGACATTTCCATCAAGATTTCCAATAGTATGTAGAACTATTAATTCACCCATTTATTGCATAGTTTTAATCAACATCTACTCATAATTCAGAATCAAATTATGTCATATAAATAAATGAACTTACTTACATAAATATTTTCTCCTGGCCTAATTTTCAAATCATTGGCCATTTACAAAAGCCTGTAGGCTTACAAACTTGGATGTCCAACCCTCAGCTCTCAATCACTCTATTCTTCCTGATCTGTTTTTCCTTTGAGGCATATTAATTTATACAAATTGAATTTAACCAATTTTGGTTCACATCCCTTAAATAAATCAACAAGCCCTCAAATATCTCAACAAAATCCTAAAATCACTCTTGAATCCATAAGGATCCTCTCTCACCCAAAATTAATGAAACTAATTTCTAAATTAATATTTAGAAAAATCTCTCATCCCTTTACATCCTCAACTGACCAAATTCTCTCATATTCTCAAACATTTGAGAATTATTTACAATATTTAATACATAAAACCCACTCAAATCATTCATAAAAATCTAGCTCTTTTAAAAATTTAAAAACCCCTAAGTTTTAATAAATACAAAGTATTTCTCTTTGTCTAATTCTCCTGCATCAGACTCCCAAGGTTGAAAATGATCATGATCTCTTGATCACGCGTTTTAAGTCTTTGTCCTTGTTTTCCTTGATCCCACACTTTGTTCTGCAAGTCATCATTTGTTGTTGCTTGCTGCTTCTCTCTAGGTCTCCATATCTTATGTTTCCTTGCTCCACTGGCTGCACTTTCACAATCTATCTTTGTCTTCATTTTTCTGCTGCTGCTGCTTCTCTTCCTTGCTAATGTCTTCCTCTGAAATACCTTCATCATGATCCTTCTGATTAATTCAATTTCTCTGTCCAATAAATCTTCAAACTGCTGATTTCTTGCTGCCTGCTGAGCTCTGGCTTGCTCAGTTCTTACTCGCTCCATTTTTACTTGCTCAGTTTTTACTCCTATGCTTGTTTCCATTCTTACTTTCTCATTTCTTACTTCTATGTTTCATTATGTTCTTACTGCCACCCAATCATCCATGCCCTCTTTTTTTCTACAATGGAAAACTTCTCCCCTGCCTCCTCCTATCAGCAACTTACTGGACTAGTACATTGTGTACTTCTTTCTGTTGTCTTCATCTCTCTGCATCTGCAATTCCCAATTCTAAAATTGAGATTCTTTCTACACTGAATCTTGACTATTCAGCATCATCTCCAGCAACATAACTTATTCATCCCATGGATTAGAAATTTCCACAGAATTTTCTTCTTCCTTCATTTGACTGCTCAACTGAGTCAAATTTTCTTTAACACCTGCAATAACACCTGCATTCACAAAAAACTTGTTAAAACAAAAATCACAAGGCCTCAATGCCTTATCCTCCTTTGTCATCATTTCAGTATGTTGTCCTAAATTTTCCATTTCAATCAGCACATCAATATGCTGATTCTCTATTCCCAAAGAATTCTCTGAAGAATTCTCAAGACTGTCAACCAGTCCTTCCTTCACACCATGTGTTTCCACGATATCTTTCTGTTCACTGAAATGAACTCTGCCTTTTGCTGCAATCTCTCTGTCATACTCTGAATTTACCAACAACTATTCCAAAAATGCAATTTATCTATGGCATTGTTGAAGCATTTCATCATTATGTACCATCCCTGCATTCACACATAAAATTTCAGTTTGAAAATCACAAAGTTCAACAGTCTCAACTGTTGGTTCATATACCAACTCTTCAAGCTCATCCTCTTCTTCATTCACAAGAAATTCCTCTTGTACTGTAACGGCTTCAAGTACAAACATGTCACTTCTTTCTTCTTCAGAGTATTTATCTCCTGAAATATTCTTTTCCACACTTGTGACAGCTTCACAAGATTGCACATCCTCCTCAGTAAAACCTGTAATCACATCACAATTTTCAGCTACAAAAATACAAGGTTGTACATTATCCAACTGATCTGGATTTTCCCAATAGTTCAAGAAATCGTCAATGATCTCCACTTTTGTTTCACCAATGAAAACCTCCACTTTCAACTCAGTTTCTCTGAGTTGTGTACACCCCAACTATACACCCATCATCTGCTCGAGCTTCTTCAGCTCTTCTGTTAACTGCATGTTTATCTGTTGATCTCTTTTCTGTTGTAGCCTCTACCACTTCACCGTCTTCCTCATGGTACAACCATGTCTCTGGTCTCTCATATTTTCTCGTAACAACTCCATCAATAACTCAAGATGAACTGCTATCTCAGCTTTCTCTTTCTCATACTCTTCATCAGTCAACTGTTTCAATATGCCATTTGCCTTGGCATCTTTCTCCCTCTTTCTATTGTGGTCTCTTTCTGAACCTCTGCTCTCTCCTTTATGACTTTCAATAGTCATCTTCTTCACCATGAGTTTCTCACGCATGAGTTGCACCAAGCCTCTTCAACAGCAAGCTCTCCTGCTGCCACTTACCTCACCAATCCCTTCCTCTGGATTTGGTCTTTTGGTAATCACCGGTCCTCTACTGGAACCCTTTGAGAATTTCTCCACTGCTCCTTCAGGCTTCACTCATCTGCAACTTTATTCAACCTCTGTTGAATCTTCAGGTTCTTCCACTCTCTCTTAGAATCCCTTGCTAGACTCCTTCATCACTACTCTCCAGCTGTGATTTGCTTCTTCTCGCTGAGACTTTCTTCAACCTTCTTGCAACCTGAAATCTGAAAACAGTGTTCAAACCAGAGTTAAATAATACCTGTCAGCTCACCTTCAAGATCCTGTTGATCTTTCTACACTTCCTCAACTGCGCTGCATCTCTGTGCCGCAATCTTCATTAGTTTAAAAATCTGATATTCATTCATCACATGCAATTAACTCAAAAAATTGAATCTTCACAAAGAGATATTCCATCTTTGATACCAAAATGATGTAGGCTAACCCTACATAACCCTGAATCTCTCCCATGCTATGCATATAAAAATGCATCTCCAAAATTTAGCTTTAAAATCTCCAATCCTGGCAATTTCACAAAACTTCTATACGCGGAAGCTCTTCAAACATATGGTTCAAAATCACAACCGCAACAATCTACTTTCACTGTGACTGAACCCAAACTTCAAATAGCATTAGAAACTCTTATAGAAGTCTTATAAAAGACTTTAACCATCCACCCACTAGTTTTGAAACTCCGGGCTTTTACGATTTAAAAGTCCCAACACTTATCATGGCATGAGAATATTTCAATATTACTTGTGACCCATATATCCACCGCATTATTAATGGATTTAAAACATAATGAAAATCCCCTTCATTCTTATTCGAATTAACATTTGAATTTTCACCTAAACCCCAAGTTGAAGATCCGACCTTCACTTGTGGACTTTGGAATATTTAATTGAATTTTATGTTTCAACCCAATATATATAACAATTATCATGGTTTTATTAAGAGGTTCATGCACCTTTCATTTCATTCCTAGGTAAGAATCGATTCAAATTCCAAAACACTATAATAAACAGTTAACCATTATTTATCAATTCCAAGTAAATACGCCCAACTCCATTTTTAATTCATATTTGGATGAACTTACCACTGCATATCCACCTCCTTGGACGGCCTCCATGTCCTCACTTGAATGCTAGTTAAATTCCTCAGTCATCTTCCACGGATGTGTTATCTTCTGTTCTGCTCTGTGTTAAAGCTTTCCATCGCTTGTCACACATTTACTGATTTATTCACTGGTTTATCGCTACCACAATAACATTATACACAAGTTCTCCATCGTGCCATTCTGTTTGCACACGTTGACCATGAACAACCAACCGGATTCATTCTATAGATTCACCATGGAATTGGAGTGGTCTTTGTTCCTCGCCTCAATAATTTCGATCTATTCGATTTCAAAGTTAGATCACTCGCTTCAACGTTGACTTATGCAAATGCCTCTGTGTACAATCTTTCGATATGACAACTCGTATAAACTCTGATTTTATTTAGAAGCCAAATACCAACAAAACGGCATTCCTCCACACGATTTGCAACAACACTTCTCTGCATCCTTGAGATTCAAGCCAACGTTTGTGTAGCTCCTTCTCACTGTATCGAACCAAGCTTCTCACACCTTCTTCCTTCCTGTTCGGTTTCGATCCATAAAATTGCCATTTATTTGTTTTGTGATGTTGTTCGTTGTCTGTCCACTTCGTGTTCTCATACAGGCTTTATAACCTGTCAACACACAGCTCGACTTCTTCAAGAATTCAATTACAACCAGGATTCAACCTGAAAGAAATTATAATGCACCTTTCTTTGGGGTTCTCTACATTTATTCAACCCGCTATTTCAATAGGCCCTATTCAAAGTTCCCCCTCTTGTTACGACGGACAGAGATCTTATCTATGTGGATTTTTACTTATCAATTAAACCTTCTATTGTGTCATTCCAATGTATCAAATGCCAAGTTAAAGATCCACTTCCTCTCCTGTATAATCAATATTTATAGTGATTGAGACACCACTATTCATATGTCTTCACAATATGTTTGCAACTCTTTATTATTCCGTCGTCAATCATAATTGTAACCTACTCAACATTTCCATCAAGATTTCCAATAGTATGCGGAACTATTAATTCACCCATTTATTGTAGAGTTTTAATCAACATCTACTCATAATTCAGAATCGAATTATGTCATATAAATAAATGAACTTACTTACATAAATATTTTCTCCTGGCCTGATTTTCAAATCATTGGCCCTTTACAAAAGCCCGTAGGCTTACAAACTTGGCTGTCCAAACCTCAGCCTCAATCACTCTATTCTTCCTGATTTGTTTTTCCTTTGAGGCATATTAATTTATACAAATTGAATTGAACCAATTTTGGTTCACATCCCTTAAATAACTCAACAAGCCCTCAAATATCTCAACAAAATCCTAAAATCACTCTTGAATCCATAAGGATCCTCTCTCACCAAAAATTAATGAAACTAATTTCTAAATTAATATTTAGAAAAATCTCTCATCCCTTTACATCCTCAACTGACCAAATTCTCTCATATTCTCAAACATTTGAGAATTATTTACAATATTTAATACATAAAACCCACTCAAATCATTCATAAAAATCTAGCTCTTTTAAAAACTTAAAAACCCCTAAGTTTTAATAAATAAAAAGTATTTCTCTTTGTCTAATGCTCCTACATCATTTTCTAACAGAACAAAGGAGAGCACAACCATCTTGTAGGATTATTGTATCCACACCCTATTTCGAATGGGAAATGGGAGAGTATTTCCATGGACTTCATCACCTGTCTACCTACAGTTTAGGGTAAGGATTATAGATTTGTATTTGTTGATCGAATGACAAAGAATTCACATTTATTTGCTATTTCTGCATGATATATTGCTTCACAGGTAGCCGACATTTTCTTCAGGGATGTGTTTCGACTCCATGGTCTTCCAAAGACCATATTCAGTGATCAAGATAGCCACTTCATGGGTGTATTTTGGCAAGAGAATTTTCAGTTAGTGGGTACTGAGTTGACACCAAGAACCAACTATCACCCACAAACTGATGGACACACTGAAATAGTGAACAAGTGGTTGAAAGGCTACTTGTAGAACTATGTTTCACGGCAGCAGAGAGAATGGCTGCATTGTCTCCATTTATGGGAGTATTGCTACAATACAACTTTTCATATGTCTATTGGCATGACCCCATTCTAAGCCCTTTATGGGTATCATGCACTATCATTTGATGATGTGATGTTTGGAGCAATTAAAGCTCCTAGAGCCAAGGAGTGGATTCAAGAGAGTCAGGATATACTTTGGGCCCTCAAGGAAAACATTCCTACAGCACAAAACCAACAGAAAATGTATGCAGGTCGGGGTCGGATAGAGAGATAGCTTTAGGTGGATGATTTGTTCTATCTTTGTCTTCAGCCTTATAAAAAATATACACTTGAGGAGAAAGGGGTTTATAATCTTAAACCTTAGTTCTATGGACCATACAAGGTGATCTGTTGTGTTGGAGAAGTAGCATATGAGCTAGAGCTTCCTATTGGAAGAAATATCCATAACATTTTTCATGTTTCATGCCTCAAGAAGGCCATTGGACAACATGTGGTTGCCACTATGGATCTCCCACCTATTGATGATGAGGGCCATCTAGTTTTTCAACCAGAGGCTATCTTGGATACTCGGGAGAGGCAGCTAAGGAGTAGGGTGATTAAAGAATATCAGATTTGATGGAGGAATATTCTTGATGAGGATGCCACTTGGGAGGGAGAGAATATTTTGCAGCATCATTATTTATTGTTGCTTGAGGACAAGAAACTTTTGGGAGGGGAGGACTATAATATTCCCAATTATCTTTTAGCTAGTTGGAATGTTATATGTTGCTTCTATTTTCAGTCTAGAGGAATAAATCGGGTAGGGAGACCCTTAAATATATTTAGTAGGAATAAAACACTTCCAGTGTGAATGTGGATCAGTTTAGGTAGTAAAAAAAAAAACCACCTTGGGTGTGAAAGGGAGCAATGCATGTAGACTAGATCAATGTTGACCAAATCAACAACGCTGCCAAAGAAGAGAGTGGAGCTAGTGGGGACAGTGCAGTTTTGGAGGAGGAGTCTTTGCATGGAAGTAACCTCATAAATGAGTGGGGCCAAGGGTGAGGAAGCTCACCAAGTATATAAGGGAAGGGATGGCAGTCATGAGAGGAATTTAGAATATTTTTTATATTTGAGTCTTATGACTTCTTTCATGATTCAGTTGTTTGGATGGGTTTGCTGTATTGTTTAGTACAAGGGCATTTCCATGCGGGAATTCCCCACTCTTTCTTGGAGGAATTGGGAAGGAAATATGAGTGGAGTATTATGAGATTCATTTCCACCATCTGGAATTGGGCCAAGTAGTCACCTATAGACACATCGCAGTCTCCTTAAGGAACTCCGATATTTTTCATGGTGTTGCAGTGGAAGGGTCAAAACCCCTGTTTATGAGCTAGTTTCCTAGTGAAAGGATCGACCTTTCACCTAGAAAGCAAGTAAGGAGAAGTTACAGCCATTTCTTTGTCTTTTCAGCTATATTTATGCAGAGATTCAGTAAGATAGTTTGATTCATCCATATATCTTCAGTTTATACTTTTTATATCTCATGCCTTTTAAGAAACCCTTGCCGAGTTATCTTGGGATTTTGTAAAAGAGACTAGATCTCCATTTTTCAGAACTTTTGAGTAATATATCAGCAGATCCATTTTTTTTTCTATTTCTATAGCAGTAACCCTCATTGGACTACAATTTCATATGCTTCAGAATTCCTGTGTTGCAGTATTCATGGGATTGCAGTGTTTTTGGGTTGTTCTAGGCTTGGGAGGCCTGTTTAACTAAGTTGGAATGATTTTCTTCTCATCCCATTGTATATTTGGTTGAAATGATATATAAGATAATGGATCGATGGGTTTTTCTTGACTGTTATAACATAATGTGCTAAATAATGCATTTTTGGTGCTTATATTGTTGTTTTTACTAATTAGGAATATTACAGTTAAGATGCTTCCAAAGAAACTTCTGGAGAAGGATCACCACTAGGGGATAATGAAGAGAACAACGAAACTGGTGGTTCTACCACCATGACAATGTTTCAAACTAGAAAGGAAATGAGATATCCTATTCGAGGCTTCAAGATCAAACACTAAGGAACTACTAAGAACAAGCCAAAAAAATATCTTTAACAGGCATGTGATTGTAGGCAATTAATTTTATGACATTAAAACAAAAATTTGATGTTTCATGTTTTAAGAGTCGAGAATCGGGAAAAAGATGACTTTAGTCACTTTCAGATTGAATGAGCATGAAAGGACAAGTGCTCGATGATATATTCACTTTTAGAGAGTCACAAAAAGACCAAAATTACTACTCAGGTAATATAAGAAAGAGGGTGTACCAAGTTTCCATGAACTGTAATATACACCTTGGTGATCAAATGAAAGAGAAATGACCAAGGACTTGACGTACGTGCAGGTAGACTCCCCAAATGTTGTGTTTGGTGTATCACTATTACAAGGCGGCAGACTCAGCTTCCTATGGATAAAGGATTGAAACCTATGAGGGTCTCCCTTTATATACACGATGGTACGGGGAGCACAAGTCCGTGCTAGTGTTGTCTAATGCCAGATGGTGAATGACAGCTACTAGGTTCAATGACGCCGGAACACGTCACTAGCCTAGACCTCTAAAATATGTGCATTAGGTTTCAATGCTTCCTTAGGTTGATTGAATTCATTTTATGGTTGATCTTGAATTAATGTTGTGATTTCAAGGCCTTACTGAATGTGATCTCAAATTCTTAATGCAAACTACATGCAAAAGAAAATCATTTCCATTCAATGAATTCTAGCTAAGATAAGGATAAGATTTCTATGATAAATTAGCAATCAATTGAATCACAAGAATAATTTCACTAATGCATCTAATACAACCCAATCAGAAAAAAAAAAAACTCTTCCCTAGTTTGCTAAGAGCTACTAACGCAAATTAACATTTTAATTTTCAAATTAAGTGAAAGAATGCAAATTTTGTCTTCTTAGATGAATGAGGACCACAATGCATTGTTACACTAAAAAGAAAAATAAACACTAGTTTTTAGCACTACGAATGTAATGATATAAAACAAAGATATCAGTTCAATATAAACATAAAACGTACTCAAAACAAGGATGCACTCTTCCAAACAAACAAAGGGATTTCGAACTGATTCAAAGATCAATGTAATTTATTCTGAAAGTGATGAATGGAGAGCTAAATGAAAACAAAGTGATTATTCAATAGACCAAAGACACGAAGAACCGAAAGAAAGACTAAAACAATCAGTTAGAAAATTGAAACGACAAAGATCAAAGTGACTCAAACTCAACTCAGAAGGCTCAGTGAGGAGAGAGCCAAAAAAACGACACAAGGCACCTAGAAACCCTAGGGAAACAAACTCCACTGATAAGATGATGGACAAAAAATTGAGAAGAACAAGACTACAGAGTCAAAACAATCTCAGTAGACCAATTTCAAGGTAAAAAACCAATCTAGAGCCAATAAATACTGAAAAAACTCAGAAAAGATCCCAAAATTCAGTCCTACAAGATTCAGTGTGAATTTTTAGTTGTAATCCGTGCTAAACAGGGGTTGGCGCACCTGTAACAAAATAAACATGTGCCAATCGGTGCGATTGTTCAAAGAAAAGCAGCGTCGAGTTAGAAAACCATGGAAAAAAATAAAAACCACTGAGCAGAGGTCAGACTTGACACTCTGGAACTAAACAGGATGGTTGAAAACAATTAGAAAATTCAAGCAAAGAAGAAAATTTATGAAACGACCAAATTTGACTCGACAATAAAAACGCTTGACGAACAACGAGATGAAAGACACACACAGTTCCCGAGTAGAGCCCCCATCTTGTTGTGTAGGTAAAACCCCTCTGCAAACAGAGGCGATCCCTCCAGCCCTAGGGTGGGTCTAGCAAAAAGAGGACATGCTAATACGTCGATTTCTAGTTAATGAATGAAACTAAGTCAAGATAGATGTCCTACCTTTGTTCCAATGTAGTTTTCGTAGTTGTGGTGTCAGTATCCTGATCTTCATCCCGACACGTCATGGTCCTCTAGCGGTGGTACTCAGGTGCCTACACAAGGATCAGAAATGATAGCAGCATACGAAACAATACTTACATTCATAACTATTCAATTGGTAAAGGAGAACTAAACGTATTGCACAATATTAAACATATCAAACACAAAACAGGAACCAAAACATCAGTCATGTATTAATAAGAAGAGATAAAGAGTTTATAACCAAAAGAGCCTTGACATTGCAGCCTCCTTCAGCGGGTAGACTCAAAACGCATCTCAAGCATTCGTTAGGGAATTGGACTTGGCGAGGAAATAATCCTAGACTCTCTCTCAACAATAGGTCTCTCTCTGCTCTATCTCAAACTAGCTATATTAGACTGTTCATCTATTCAACCATTTTAGCTATTGTACAAAATGTTCAGCTAGCTACATCTATGTGAGAGAGATGTATTTATAGGAGAGGAGGAGGAGGTTGGGATCCCTCATATGGTGGAAGGGAGGCCTTATCCTTTGCGAGGATGTTCAAATGTAGGAAAAAAGAAGCCAAAGGAAGATGTTTGACATTATTAATTTGAACAAACCATGCTGACTCCGCTCATGAAGTGGTTGGGAATGGAAAATTCGCTTCTATTTTTAAAAACTTTCCAAAAACAGCTCGGCATGGGAAGTCCACTGAGACAGAGTGCCAATGGGCACGAGGCCTAGTGCTAGTTTCTCTATGGGCGTGAGGCCATAACTTCCTACTAGCGCTGACCCAAAATTATATGTTTTTGATAGTCTGCTCTAGGAATAGTCAACAGACAAAATGTTCTTCTCATGGCAAGGGATGCAATGACACGTTTTGCAAGGCATGACACTACACAAAAGTCACATAAATGGTCCTCCAATGTTCAGGATGGGGATTGCAGGGACAGTGACAAAATGTTGTGTAACAGCAGCCCATGTCAACAGAAAAATAAGGTCCCAAATAATGTAAGGTTGTGTTCCTACAAACTAGTGTTTGATTGTACAAATAATGAGGTTGAATACGATGCACTCATTAGCGATTTGAAAATTTTGAATAAATTGGGAGCTAGGAGAATGCGGCAGTATATGGTGATTTAGAGCTAGTGATTAAAGAAATCAAAGGTGTGTACCAAGCTAATCATCCAAGGATGAGGCAATATAGGAATGTAGCACTTGACATTTTAAGAATGTTTTGAGAATATACACTTAAGGTAGTGCCTAGATTGCAGAACTTGATGGGTAATTCATTAGCTACTGTTGCGAGTAATTTCAGATCTACAATGTTTTCTAATAAAAAATTTGAGATCCATATAAAGAACAGGTCCATCGTTCCAGATAACTTGAAATTTTGGAAATTTTTCTGGGACAATAAAAAAGTGAACAATTTCCTTCAGAGTGAAGGTGAGTTTGAAAATTTTTCTATGGACAAAGTGTATGACAAGGATGACCAAGTTATTGAAGCAGATCAGATTGAAATTCTTCATCTCAAGGATGATAACATTCTGAAAGGTCTCATACCTTTGGAAGAGTTATTTTATCAAGATGATGTGGCAATAAAACCAACCTTGGTTCCCACAAAATAAGGAGTAGAAGATGTGAATATTGAAATATTCAATCAACCGAAGTTCATCAATGTCTCAAAGTCCTTGCCATCAGAGGTAAAGCCTAAATATATTGATTTTTTGACTGTGTTTTCTGACCTACTTTCTAGGGATTACTCAGATCTAAAGGTGTACAATCAAGATCTCATTCAACATACAATCCTGATCAAGCCAAATCAAAATCCCTTTAGACAAAATCTCAGAAGAATAAGCCCGAAGTTGTTGCCATCCATTGAGAAGGAGATAAACAAGATTTATAAGGTGGGCATCATTGTTCCAGTCATATTTTCAGATTGGATCTCCAATTTGGTTTGAGTGCGGAAGAAGACTGGTGAGATTCGACTTTGTATAGATTTTAGAAATCTAAACAAAGTATCGTTGAAATAAAATTACTCGTTTCCCAATATGGATCACATACTTCAGCGATTTGTAGGAGCCAGTAGAATGTCATTGTTGGATGGTTACACAGGCTACAATCAGACCCTTGTACATGAATATTATTAGGATAAGACAACATTCACTACACGATGGGGTACCTTTAAATATGCCAAAATTTCGTTTGGTTAGAAGAATGTCGGGGCCACTTTCTAGCGTGCCATGGACATAGATTTTGGTAATGAAAAAGATGTCTTCTTGGTAGTTTATTTAGATGATTTGATTTTTTATTCAAATTCATATGAAGAACATTTACACCATTTTAGAGTTGTATTCCAGTGATGTAGAAAGTTTGGAATTTCCCTAAATCCTAAAAAGTGCCTATTTTCTATGGAAGAAGGTAAGTTGTTGGGACACGTCATCTAAAAATATGGAATCCGATTAGATCCCGCTAGATTTGAAGAAATACAAAAAATATATTTCCCTAGAATGAAAAAGGAAATTCAAGCCTTCAACAGTAGGATGAATTTCCTACATAGGTTCATTCCCAACCTAGCAAAACATCTTAGAGAATTAACTAATATGTTGAAGAAGGAAAATGATGTTAGATGGTCAGAAAATTATCGTAAGTCATTCAACTCGGTAAAATTTTCTTTGACCACTACTCCAGTGTTAAAAGTCTTGATTATTCATTAGATTTCATCATATTTTCTTTTTCTTCTGAGCATACCTTGGCAGCAGTGTTTATGCAAAAAAAAAATATGGGACAGAGTTGCCTATGGAATTTTTTAGTCACACAATAAGGGATGCAGCTCTCCGATACAACATAATTGATAAATAGGCCTTGGCCTTGGTCAAAGCAATCACAGAATTCTGTGTTTACATTCTGTACTCTCATATTTTAGAATATGTCCCAAATTTAGCGGTTAAAGAAGTACTTACGCAAACAGGTCCAGAAGGAAGAAGAGGTAGGTGGATAGCAACACTTTTAGAGTATGAACTTGAGATCAACATGACTAAGCTGATCAAAGGGAAAGGCTTAGCCAAGCTCATGGTTGAGTCTAATTTACATGCACTTGACATCAATCTCATATCAGTATTGTTCGCTGACAAAGAAAGTGTAAGTCTTTTTTAGGTATCATATCTCTTTTCATCATCTCCACAGTATGTTGATATTATTTATGTTTTACAACATTTGAATCCTTCTCTGGGCATGTCAAAGAGTAATAGTATATCTTTGAAGCTTAAGGCTTCGAAATTCTACATACTTGATAGTGCACTCTATTGGAAGGATCCAGGAGGAGTATTACTCAATTTTTTGGTGGAAGATGAATCTAGAGAAGTGATGAAATATTTCCACAAGGGGGTTTGTGGAGGTCATTTGTACTGGAAGACTACGGCCAACAAAGTACTGAGAGCGGATTACTATTGGCCTACTTTGTTTGCAATTTTTTACAAGACGGTCATGAGCTTCCATGAGTGCCAAATTTTCCAAGGTAAATGTAAGCTCCTTCCTTTACCATTATAGCTCATTTCAGTTGAAGCTCCCTTACAGCAGTGGGGCTTAGATTTTATAGGTGAGATACACCCACCTTCATCTTCTCAACATAGATGGATACTTATTGCCACAAACTATTTCACAAAGTGGATCGAAGCGATCACAACCAGGCAAGAAACTAACTCAATCATAATTCAGTTTCTTGAAGCTAGCATTTTGTTTCGGTTTGGTTGTCCTAGAAATATCATCATGGATAATGCTACATCTTTCAAATCAAAGAAGATGATAGAATTCTGTGATAAATATAACATTAAATTGGGTCATTCTACAACATATTATCCATAGGGCAACGAATTGGAGGAGTCCTCCAACAAGTCTCTAATCAATATAATAAAAAATATGTTGGAGGCTAACAAAAATAATTGGCACAAGAAGCTAATAAATGCACTATGGGAAGATCGAGTAAGCAACAAAAGATCCATTGGCATGTCTCCATTGGGGTAAGGAAATCCTTGCAATATTCCATCTTGAATTTCTTGAGCATTTCCTTGATGTACTTGGTTTGATATATAAATATTCCTTTATCCTGCTGAGATATCTAAAGCCCTAAAAAATATGTCAATTCGCCAAGTAGAGACATTTCAAACTCACTTTGTATATTTGTGGAATTTTTTTTACTTAATCTGTCATCATTTCTTCCAAAAATTATATCATCTACATATACCTCGATAAGTGTTAGGTTATCTTGATCCACTTTCACATAGATATTTTTTTTGGTGTTTCCTTTCTTGAATCCTTGTTGATGTAAATATCCATCAAGATGAGCATACCAAGCTCTAGGAGCTTGCTTGAGACCATATAGTTCCTTATTTAATCTGTAGACATAGTCTTCCTTTTCAAAGAGCAGAAAACCTGCAGGTTGTTCAATGTAAACTTCTTCTTCCAATTCACCATTTAGAAAGGTTGACTTAACATCCATTTGGTAGACCTTCATTTTTCTTGAGCATGCATAAGCGAGAAACATTATGATAGCTTCCATTCTGGAAATGGGAGAAAATGTTTCTTCAAAATCAATTCCTTCAACTTGTCCATATCCTTTGCAGACTAATCTTACCTTATTCATGGTAACATGTCCATCCTCATTCAATTTTTCTCTCAAGACCCATTTAGTTCCAACAAAATTTTTATCATTTGGTTGTGGAACCAATTCCCAAGTATTGTTCTTCTCAATTTGATCCAGTTCTTTATTCATAGTTGCTACCATTGTTCATCTTGACTAGCTTCCTCAAAATTGCTAGGCTCAAAAGTTGCTAAAAAATCAAGGTGGGCTTCTTGTGATGAACGGAGTTTCCAACTTCTTCTAGTTCCAATTCTTTCATTTATGTTGTTGATAATTTTATTTTATGGATGATTCTTTTGACACCATTCTTTGAAATATTTTGGATAATTTTCTTTTACATCCTACAGATCATTTATTATTTCCTCTTGGTTGACAATTGTTTCCTTATTTGATTGGCCTTGTTATGGATCTTCTTCTTCATCCGTCACAGATTATCCCTTAGATCCCTCATATTTTCTTGAAGGGAAAATCTAATCATCATCCTTTGTAACACAATATTCATCCAAAGTAAAATTTATGATTTCCACTATTTGTTTTTGCCTCAGATTTTAGCATCTATAATCCTTCATTTTACATGAATAACCAACTAAAATACCATCATCAACACAGGAATCAAACTTGCCCAATTTTTTATCTTCTCTTTTGATGTAGCATTTGATTCCAAATATTTTGAATTATTTGATGTTAGTCGGTCTTCCTTTCCATAATTCGTATGGATTCACGTTACAATTGTTCCTTAGCAAAACTCTATTTATAATGAATACAATTTTATCGATTGCTTGAACCCAAAATTTATCATCTAATTTTGAGTCATTTAACATTGTTTTGGCCATTTCCTATATGGTTCTATTTTTCTTTCAATAAATCCATTTTGTTGCGGAATTTTGGTTGTTGATAATTTCATTTTTATTCCATTTTCATCACAATACTGTTAAAATACCTTGGAAGTGAATTCTCCGCCATTATCTGATCTCAGAAATTTGATCTTCAAATCAGTTTCGTTTTTTACCAATTCCTTGCAGATTCTAAAAAATATGAATGCCTCTGTATTTTTCTTTGAGAAGCTGACGGTTTTCATTCTAGTGTAACCATCTATCATTAGCATAAAATATAATTCTCCATCTAAACCTTTTGTCCTCATAGGACCACATAGATAAATATGTACTAATTCCAATGGACATGATGCAAAGTGTTCTTTTGTCTTGAACTTAACTTTTGTTTTATTGTCGTTCTGACAAGATTCACATATCCTATTGCTGGGTTTTGAAAATTTAGGAATTTCTCTTAATGCTTCCTTCTTGTTGATCCTAACCAAATTGTCAAAATTTATATGTACCATTCGTTTGTGCCATAACAAACTTTTGTCTTCTTTCACCAAAAAGCACCCTTTAGGTGTTTCATCCAAAATAAAGATGTGATTTGGAGCTTTGCTTGTTGTAGCCACAATTTTACCAAGCTTTCCTTTCCTGATTTCACGTTTCTTAGAGTTAAATAACATCGTCTTTCCTTGATCGCACATTTTTCCAACACTAAGCAGATTTTGATTCATATTTTCAACCAACAACACATATTTCGCTAATGCATTCTTGCTTCCAAGTGTGACTGTACCTACTCCTATGAAATTCGAAGACCCATCATTTCCAAAAGAAAATGTTCCATCCTTCTTTTCCTTCAGGGATATGAACTTATTCCTATCTCCAGTCATATGAGTTGAGAAACCACTACTAACATACCAAATGTTTATGTTTCTTTGAGCCTTGAGAGGGATACCACATTTTTCAGTCTTCTTTTTCCATATTTTCTCATTTTGGTTTTGCAATAATTCCTTTGAGGAACTTCCAAGTCTACAATCTTTAGCTAGGTGTCCAAAATTGTTACATTTGTAACATTTGACATCATCTCTCAAATGATCAAATATGTTAATGTTCTGTTGAGTTCCGGAATATCCATTTCTGAAAGGTCTCCTAAAACTATATTTATTCCAAACATATGTGCTACATTCTAAAGCTCTTTCCAAACCTTCCACATAAATAAAAATAACCACAGAAGATAGGTTGATACATAGGAGGAAATATTCTTCAAGGAATTGTCTCCCATGGTTCTTCCTGCGAGTCTTGATCTTTTGAGTTGGCTGGAAGGTCTACCTACTTTTTAGATTTTGCACATCCGTTTTTTTTTTTTCATAAAAGGACTTGGCTCCTTTTCATATTTTTCTTTGTATCCAAGACTAGTCTTGTCACTGTTTGATCATTAATTGTTGATGATTTATTCCAATGCCTTGGAGTTTTTGGTGCAGTTTTGAAGAGTTTTCCCTTTTTTTCTTGCTTTCGAAGAGAAACTATTCCAACTTCCAATGCTTCTCTTTCCCTTTTGATTTCCTTTAATTCTTATCTGAGCGATTCTTCAACTCATTTGTATTCTTCAACCTTGATTTTAAGATTTAGGATATGTTCCCTTTCTATCTATAATTCGTCTTCAAGAGTGCTGACATGATTCTTCTCGACCTTGACCTCTTTGATAACCCTAATCACTTCATTTTGAAATTCAACCTCAGTCATCTCTTCTTCTTCATCTCCTTCTTTGTCAAAAAATTCTTTCTTTTTATGCTTGGCCATAAATAATACTCTTCCATTGATTTCTTCTTCATTATCATTATCTTCATCATATGAGGTGTTATCTTCTTTAGAGAAGAAACTCTTCTTAAACCATTTCTTCTTTCCTTGCTTGTTGAACTTCCTCAGATCTTTCTTTCCTTTCGTAACAACTTCATTTTTTTAGGACACTTGGCTGAAAAATGCCCAACCTTACCACAATCGAAACATATCAATGGAAGTTTACCTTTGAATTTCCCTGTACATGTTCTCAATTTTCGCGTGAAGTGGGAAAATTCTTTATCTGAAAATTATTCTTCATCTTCTTCCTTACAACTACAAGTTTTCGCTTTCAAAGTATTCTTTTACTTATTAGTTTTCTTGGATGTGGTGAATGTTTTTTCTAGGTGAGATGTGTTGTCCTCTTCTTCAATCCTCATTTAATATGTCATAAGCACTCCATGAAATTCATCTCTGTTGAGATTGTCTAGATTCGAACTATATTCCAAGACAAATAATTTTGGGTTTAATCTTGCCAACAAGGTTCTAAGGATATTTCGGACAACAATTTTCATGTCGACAGGTTCTCCCAAGTCTTCCAATGCATTTTTTATTTCATCAACACGCTATAAGTATGCATCAATATTTTCATCTTCCTTCATTTTGAGTTGCTCAAATTTTTCCCTGTAAATTTGAAGCTTTTCTTCTTTCACATTTGAGTCACCTACATATATATTCTCAAGATTTACCCATACTTATATAGCAGTTTTGAAACTCAGTACCTTAAGATAGACAGATTCGATAAGCCCATTGATAATGATATCTTTATCCCTTGCATCACATACCACATTTTTGTTTCCTTGTTCATCCTGGGTCATTATAAATAATTTTTCAATGATTTCCCATACTTCGTATCCTTGCGCCAACAAATGAACCTACATTATTCCACTCCAAAGTGTGTAGTTATTTCCATTGAACAGAGGAAATATATTATTAGTATAATCCATGACCTCCTTCCAGTTGCTAGACTGTTATTGAAGGAACCAAGCTCTGATTCTAATTGTTGGAAACACTAAGAGGGGGGTGAATCAATATTTCTTACCAATTAGCACTTTTTAAATCTTTTCAGAACATTAGTTAATCTTAAATTATTCTTGATGTTTATCCAGTAACAAAAGTAAACAATATAACACAATAGGCACAAGAATTTTAGGTGGAAAAACCCCTCCAAGTCAAAAACCACCGAACTCTTTTCTAATAAATTCTTTAATATTCGACCCCAACTGAAATGAAATATACAACTTCCTATAATTATATAAAAGCATTCTTCTCCATCTACCACTGGAAGGACACCCCAAGGCCCTGGTTTATTCATTATTCAACTGAATGGATGCCCTGACATCCTAGACCAACCTACCACCCTGAAGTGTTCACAGGCTCCAACCTTTAGGTGACTTAATGCACCAACCTAGCACCTCCCTTCCACCCTATAATGATCAAAAATAAGAAAAGGGTGTGGACTCTCGTACCAGGGACAATGCTCCATGATACAATATGATTCACAATTATTTTCTTGAACTAGACCAATCACCCAATCACACTATGACCTCCAACCCAACCATAATATTATCCAACAATGACACTTATACCTCCCAACAATGCCTCTCCAAATCTAGGCAGATTGACTCTTTTACAATAATGCCTCTTTTACAATTTTACAATGATGATTTTTACAATACTCACTTTTGACATGACCTGATACTTGACTTGACATTGCTTCTTTGAACACTAGCAGTTGTTGAGGTATTGTTGTGATTGCTTCAAGTAATGGTACTTTGGCATTGCATTGTCCTTCTAGTATGTGTCTGAGTTTTCCTATTGTGTCCTCTTTCCTACACTTGCAAGACCCAAACCAATATACAAAAAAATACTTACATTTTCATGCAAACCATATGTCAGAGAAATATTAAAAATTCAAATGTAAATGCGTTCAACATTTATGAACAAAACCCAATCAAACATACATACAAAATAATTACATTGTCCTAAAAAAACACATGTCAAAGATGATATTCCAATTAAAATTCAAACAGTAATCATATACCTTGTTGTAATAGACTTACCCTTGACTTTTGATGTGTTGTCCTTACTGCAGTGATCCTTGAATCCATATTTTTTCTTTCCTTCTAGAAACTCTCTATTGAATATATTGTATATGTGTAGTTTCAGATCTCTAAGGTCTAAAATTTCATCCTATAGTAGCCCTCTGAGTCCTCTTTCCAACCCCATAGACCTGATCAACATTGGATTCTTCAATAAATAGTTATGCTCAATCTCCTACGATGACCTAATTATATACTAGTTCAGTAGAGTGAACTTGGACGAAGTGCCATGAGTCACTATTTCAACCTTTGCTTATGAAAATAAGATAAAAAGAACTATAAACAATCCTCTTTCTGTTGCTTTTTATGAAATTTCAATCCAATTCTCAGAGAGAAAGTTATGAAGATTTTCCCAAGGTCAAATTTTTGACATGAAATTCGGGAGCCTGCAAAAAACTCTAAATTCCTCAAATCATATCTTCGAAAATATACCAAACCAATATCTGAAATTTGGATACATGCTTCATCAATATTTCTCCAAAATGGGTGTTTAGTTTGATAATCTAAATCCTCATAGAAAAAAAAATATCGCAAAAATTCTATGATGACCTGTTATTTGTAGCAAAAACCTTACATGAGGAGGATATGAGGGTCACAATTTATATAAATTCTTAGGTTGAGAGGGTATTCAACAAGTGAACGTTGGAGGGATTTTAGGGGCTTAAAAAAATATTAATTATTGACAATTGAATGGCCACAACCAATGATTATTGTCATGCCACAACTCCATGGGGTTTAAGCCCACTAACTTGGGTTACTAACTTCAAACATGAATATATCTCAAATTGTGAATAATTACGTGGCATGCCATATATAAACAGAAACATCTCAACAAGTAGAAAACATCCAAAATATCCTTGAATCGAAATATAGTAGTTTTCCAAGTCAAAATTCCTATGAAATATCAAGGTAACCCCTTGTGTTGCTTGGGCTGACATCAATGACAACCACTTATCAACACGTGGAAAGAGTAGCACCAACGCCCACCACTAACCCTCTTGTCATGCATAGCACATCATCACCATCACTGTCAGCATAGCCAATGGAGGTTGGATGTCCCAACATGCAAACTCATATTTCAAAGGATCCTAGGGTTATTGAGTTTACTCATACCTATGAGACTGGAAAGACATAGGTATTTGCACACAAATCTATCAAAATTGTACTTAAACTTGACACTTTTGCTGAACAAAGTGCAATAGAGGAGCAACCTCTCATGGATCAAGATGAAACACCTTTGCACCAAAATAGTGAACCAATGCCATTGGAGGTTGAGGTAGCAGAACATGTTGAGTTCAAATCAGCTGAGGAGATCATTAGGGAGAAGGATGAGGAAATATTAGAGTTGAGGAAGATTTTCTCCATTGCTAATTCTAAAATAACTTTCCTACAGAAAGATAATTTTCAATTGAAGGTGAAGTAGTTGTTGCAAAGAAAACCTAAGCCAAACCTAGAGGCAGATAAAGGTAAAGGTAAGAAGATCATATATGTTGATAAAATTTAGGACATGGAGACTAAAACACAACCAATAATTCCAAATAAAAGAGGCCTCAAAGGGCTTTGGAGCTAGAAAGAAAATCAACTCATCCACCTGAAGAGTTGACGTTTCATGAGCTAATAGCTATGGAGATCAATCAAGACAAATAACTCTGGTTGGAAAGGGTAGATGAAAATTTGGATAAGCTCTTGAAGAGAGCGAATAGAGACAACAACCTCCAAATACACATGGAAAATCAATATCGCACCAGGAATAGAATTTCGGCAATAAGGCTAAAACAGCTGAAGAAAAGGCTAAAAGAAACTCAATTGAAACTTAAAGAGAAGGATAGATTATATTTCCTGGCTGAATCTTCCTTTTTTTTTATCATATCACTCATAGGTGCTACAAAACCAATTTTGAGAAGTTTTGAAGAATTTTGGTATTTTTTGTGATTTTTTCACAAATCTAGAAATTCCCTGCTCAGAGAAGCGTAGCAAAATTTTGCTACGCTTATTTTAGGGGCATCCAAATGATGATTTATTTATATGTTTTGATTCATTTTGATGAGTACATCATATATCATAAACCCTCTTTGCACGACAGGCTTTAATTTTTCATAAAAGGCCAAAAAAACACTCATTTTCTATGATTCTACCACATTTTTAGAGGCATTGCTACACTCCAGGAGTAACCTTGGGAGAAAAAACTTTTGGAGGAATTCCCATGGGTCATTTTGTAAAATTCAAGATTTTCTAGAAACTAGACACACCGGTCTAGTTGACCGTTCTTTCACAATTGCAATTGGACACCTAAAAGTGCCCCAAAATGGCTGCAAACTTCTACTACACTTCTATAAAGTTATGTTATGCTTCTGTCATAAAATGTTACACATTTGCATTGGATTCCTCAAGACACTTATCAAGCTTAGAAAATGTCAGAAGTTCAAGGTTTTTCTTTCCTATTAGTTGCATTAGATTAATTTAGTTGATTTTTTCCTCTTATCATGAGGGAACATGTAATTTAATGTAAGGGACACACACTCCTAGTTCATAGCTGAATTTTAGGGAATGGTTTCTAACCTCCCTAGAATATAGCAAATGACACATATCATGTATTTATGATGCATTTTGGATGGTATTTAGACCTGATGAGGTGTCATGGTTTGTACTTTCTATAAGTAGACTCTATTTAGTATTTTTTTGGGTTGGATACTCTTATTTTGTAGTGGAGCTATTGTAACAACATTTTGGATTGAAATCAAAGACAGTCTTGCAAAAATTGTGCTGATAATATTGTGGTATGCATTGGAGCATTTTTTTTCCTCCTTTGTATGTTTATATACTCATGTTAAATGCTATATTTTCCTCTTTTTGATACATCTTTCCATGTGTTTATCTTGTAAGTTTACAAGCATAAATCATGTCTTTTCATGCTCTGTTTTAGACAAGGTTTACATGATATGTCTATTTACTTCTAAATGAATGAATTCACCTCAGTGGTCATTATAACTCTCTATCACTTCATCCTATACTCAATGACCAATTAAGCATGCTTTCAAACTACCTATCTAGCCTCACATGTTCTTTGCAAATTGACCTTGGAATTTAGACCTAAAAATTCTAGACCTAGCCTTCTCACTAAACCTTTTATCTAGCACTTAAAACATAAAAAAAAAATCCAATTTAATGAGTTTACACACTCAGCCTAAGATAAATAGATATGCATTCAATCCATTGACTGAAAAGTGACAACGAGAGAGCCCTCTCTAGTCCTGGTAGGGCTAGCTACCTGACCTAAAGCCTAGTATGTGGTTACCTTCATTCAATCCCATTTTCAGCTTGGGGAGCGATTACAAAACTTTCCTTGGGAATATTTATTTATTCCTCTGAAGGTTAGACTTGTACGTGACAAGCTCTAGAATTAGAAATGGGCTTAACTCTTAAATTTGAGCCAAAGTCTAACATTCATATCTAAGCTGGCTCCTAAAAGACATACTAGGTCAAATCTAGACCCAAATCCCTCACCAATTGTGAATGACCCTAAGATTATTTTAATAAAGCACAAAACCAAGTCTCAGATAGTTGGAAGATCTATTCCTCCACTTTTCAAATCAAATTCCTTTCCTACGAGATTTGCTTCAGAATATTTGTTCTATAATTCAGAATCTGAAATATCTTTGTTTAGGTCTAAATCTGAAACCTTTATTTTAGAAACTAACCTTTCTTTAAAAAACTACATTTTATCCTTTTGATTTTGAAACCTTTGCACCATTTTATGATTCTTTTTATTCTGAAGTTCCTAATTAAGTCTGGTCTAATTTATACAAACTAAATGGCTTGGTGGATAAGTTTCAAGAAACTTTATAAAGAGATTATTTCCAATATCAACAGCAGGCTTTTTCTTCACCACCTATCATTACATATTCTCATAGTGCTACATCATCATCCCTTCCTTTCATTCCATCATTACCTCTACAAGTTTTCACTCCATTAGCACCTCCACCACCCCCTCTATTAGTCATGGTCACATTTTCTCCATTAATTCTACCTCAAAAAATCACTACACTACCTCAGAACTATGGTCATAGACTCCCCTTTTTTGAAGAAACATCATAGGTTACTTCTTATCAACACAATGCAAAATTTATTGATTTCATAGATATTTAAGAGATTGACAATGGAGATTCCAAGATGTGCATCATTGCACAAAGTTTCTCAGGAGAGGTTGAGAAATGGTTTCGTTCTCTCACAATTGGTTCAATAGGTACTTCATGGTAGTTGATTGACTTTTTTATGGCGAAATGGGAAGAGAAGAAGAATCCATTTCAAATTATAGCTGAGTAAAATGCCTTGAAAAGGAATCCCAATGAGTCTGTCCAAGAATTTACATCCAGGTTCAATAAAATCTATTATTCAATTCCTAAGAAATTAAGTCTTCTCCAGGACTTGCTTTACTTCACTATCCTGGTGGTTTCAATCCTGACATGGCCTATCATCTGAGGGAAAGAAACCCAAAAACTTTTGAATAAATGAAAATAAGCACAGTGAGCGTGGAAGCTAATTTGATCATCAAAAAGTATAAAATCACGACGGAGAAAAGTGTCACTATAAAAGAGGAAACATATACTTAATTAGAGGAAAAATTAGACACTTTTATCAAGACCATGGAGAATATTATGGATAAAATTTCCATCGTTGATAGACAAGTTGAACCCTCCAAAATCCCAATTTCAAGGTTTAAAGTCAGTAGCCTCAGTACAGGATCGAGAAAAGGAAACATATGAGTCGGGATCCACAAAGTCAACAGAAAATTTGCACTCCATATCAGTAGAACTACACTGAAGGCCCTGATGAAGAAGATGAAGAAGAAATTTCTGGTGAGGATCATTTATTTGAGGAAAATCAACAACCTATTTTCCTTATTGAAGAAGATTAGTTTTCTGCAGAAATTTGTGCACCGAACGATCAATAATATGTCTTGTCAAATGATGACATGTTATTAGTGCAGACGAAAGATTATCAGAGGGGATATCATAATTATCTTTCTAAAGTGTAGAGACAATATGGTTTGAGGAGTAGGAATGTTCCTATAACCTCCAATTAGAAAAAAAAGAATGCTTAAATAGATTATCATCATAAAGAAACTGCTACTCCAAATCAATGTAAAGACAAAGGACCTGTTATTCCTAATCATGCTAAAGGAAATGAAGCTTCCTCCAACGTTCAGAGAAAGGATAAATAAGTCCAATATGGAGGACAGAAGAAGGAGACTTCACACAAATATCAGCTCGAAAAGAAAGATGCACCATTGAAAGAGGTAGAAAAACATTCTGCTCTTTTTGGTCTTGAAAATGAAATTTCAAAATTGAAAGTATCCATTCCTCTACCTGAAATAGTCAAGAATGATAAGTACAAAGTTCACGTAGCTAAGTTTCTTAGATTTTATCATATGTTTGACATGGTTAAGGTGAGCGATTATCACCTAGAGCTTCTATTTGGTCCTGATGTTCATGGTGATCTAGAAGATAGTGAGGTCCCTCAATTTTATCTAAGCCTCAAAATCCATGATTTTCTATCCTCCATAATGCCATGCTTGATTTTGGAGCCTCTCACAACCTTATGCCCAAAGCCATTATGGAAATATTAGGATTGGATATCAAAAGACCTTATCATGATCTTTATTCATTTGATTCAAGGATGGTGAAATGTCTTGGCTTCATTAACGAACTAGAGGTGTCTTTAGAGAAAATCTCTACCAAGAATATCCTCATCAATTTTGTTGTGGCTGATATCTCTCCCAGATATGGAATCCTTCTCTCTCGTTCATGGGGAGCAAAGCTTAGGGGTACCTTACAGCTTGACCTTTCATATGCTACCATTCCCATCTTTGGGCAACTCAAGAAACTATACTGGGAAAGTAAAATGAAGTACATGATTAGTAAATGAGAAAAGACTAATAATAATCCCATACATGTTGTCCACACATATTTAGAGTCCTTTATCTTATTTAATGGTGAATTTTCAACATCTTCTAAAGTTTTGATTGAAGAGAAAGAAGAAAATTATGAGTTTTCAAATTCTATTTTAGAAATGGGAAATGCAGAAATTCATGAAAAGATGCCAAGTGGTTTGGAAACAAGCACATTGTCCCAAAAAAGAGATGAAATAGTGAAATAAATAGAAATATTTGGTACAACATAACTCTCTCAAGCAACAAGTAAAGTTCAATCATCTGATTTGCAGCTTCTTGATGATGAAAGTATTTTGTGGACCATGGACTTCAATGGAGCTTTGGGTAAAGAAGGGGCTAGACTTGGAGTGTGGATTCATAGCCCTATAAATAAGTCACTAAACATTCCTCCCAATGTTTGAATGTCCTCTTATAAGCTAGCTTTCAACTATTCAAGCAATGAATCGAAGTATGAGGCTTTGATATCCGGTCTGAAAATTCTCAAGAATTTAGGTGCCCAGAAGATTTATGTGTATGGAGACTCCGAGCTAGTAATAAAACAATTCAAATGGGAATAATAGTCCAAACATCCAAGGATGGGAGCTTACCAAAATTCAGTGTTATATATCCTCAAGACCTTCACCAAGTATACTTTGTCATTGATCCCAAGGGACAACAATGTTATTGTTGATTGTCTTGCTACTTCAGCCAACATGTTTAAATTCCATTGTATCCTAATAAGAAGTATGAGATAAACGTCAAACATCGCCCTGTCATTACAGATAATGTTCAGTATTGGTAGGTATTTCAATATGATAAACATATTAGAAGCTTCTTGTAGATATAAGAGGAACTTTTGAATTCACAAATGGATAACCAGTGCTATGAAGATGACCAATAATTCCATGCGATATAGATGCAAGTGCTTCAGCTAAAAGAAAAATCCATTCCAAGAGGTTTAGTAACTTTGGAGGAGCTTTTCTATCAAGATGATTTTGCACACAAACTGACCATGCTACCAACAAAAGTGAAAGTGGAAGATCTCAATCTTGGCACTCCAGAAAAGCCAAATATCGTCAAAATTTCAAAATCCTTGAGTGAAAAAATGAAAGGTAAATACGAAATGCTTATGTCTCATTTTTTTGATGTATTTTCTTGGGAATATTCTGATTTGAAAGTGTACGATAATATTATAATCCAATATAAAATTCCCTTAAATTTGAATCAGAAACCTTTTCGCGAGAAGTTAAGGAGAATGAATCCCAAGTTGCTGCCCTCCATTCAAAAGGAGGTAAATAGATTATTTAATGCTGGTATTATAGTTCCACTTCACTTTTAAAATTGGATGTATAATATATTTCCAGTGAGAAAGAAGACAAGAGAGATTTTCTTGTGTATATATTTCAGAAATTTGAATAAAGTGTCACTAAAAGACAATTACCCACTTACCAAATATGGACCATATTCTTAAAGAGTTATTTGGATCTTCCAAAATTTCACTGTTGGAGGGATACTCTGGGTATAATCATATTTTATTCTATCCAGATGATCAGGAAAAGACAGCCTTTACAACACCATGCGGCACCTTCATGTATGCCAAACTGCCATTCAGATTGAAGAATGCAGGGGAGAATTTTCAAGGAGCTATGGATATTTATTTTGCCAATGAAAAGGATGTCTTTTTGGTCATATATATTTATTGCATCACTATATTTTCCAAGACAGATGAGCATCACTTACAGCACTTGAAAACAGGTTTTCAGAGATGTAGAAAGTTTGGCACATCGCTGAACCCAAAGAAGAGCCTTTTCTCTATGGAGGAAGGTAAATTATTGGGCCATATCATATCAAAATATTTAATTAGGATATATCCTTCAAGGATTGAAGCAATTCAGACCTTGGACTATCCTAGGAGAAAAAAGTAAATTTAGCCATTCAATGGCAAAATCGTTTTTTTTAGAAGGTTTGTCACCAATCTTGCTGAACACTTAAGGAAAATTACTGACATGTTGAAGAAAGATAGCGAAGTAAAATGGTTTTAAAAGGTGAATAAGTAATTCAATCAAGTTAAATTGGCCTTATCTCATGCTCCTATTCTTATTAGTCCAAATTACACAGTTGATTTCATTATTTATTCATTTGCTTCAGAGCACACTCTAGCTGTGGTTCTTATGCAAAAGAAAAATCAGAACACAGAGCAGTCCATCGTCTTCTTCAATAGAACTATAAGAGACACAGCCTTGAAGTAAAACATCATTGAGAAACATGCATTGGCTTTATTCAAAGAATTTACGGACTTCTGTGTCTAAATTCTCAGCTCTTATGTCATTTCATATGTCCCCAACGCTGTTGTCAAAAATTTTCTTACGCAGAATGATCCTGAAGGGCGGCGAGGTAATTGGATCACTGCTATGTTGGAGCATGAATTGGAGATAAATCCTACAAACCTAAGCAAAGGACAAGATATGGAAAATATTAAGGTGTATTCAAATCTCCATGCTTTGGAAATTAATTTTATTGTTGCATTATCTGAGAAGCAAGAAGCTGAAACATTATCTGAGGTATCTGAATGTTTTTCTCCATTGCCTTGGTATGTTGATATAGTTCATGTTTTTGCAACACTTGAATCCTCCTCCCAGCTTGCCAATTAATAAGGCTAGATCTTTTAATTTGATATATCTTAATTATTGTATCCTTAATAGTGTCTTGTATTGGAAAAATCAGGGCAGTGTTTTTGAATTGTTTGGTTGAAGGAGAAGTTGAAAAAGTGATGAGTGGTTTTCATAAAGGTGACTGTGGTGGTCATATTTATTGGAAGACTATAGCTAACAAGATCTTGAGGGCGAGTTTATATTAGCCAATTATATTCTATGATGTCTATAAAATGGTCATGAGTTGTCATGCATGTCAAATCTTTTAGGGAAAGAGAACACTCTTACATTTTCCCTTAAAACCAATTGAAATGCAAGCACCATTCTAGCAATGGGGACTTGACTTCATTGGAGAGATCCATCCTCCATCATCAGCCCAACATAAACAGATAATCACTACCACATATTACTTCACTAAATGGATTTAATCCATCCCCACAAGGCAATCTACTGACATTGTCATTATTCAATTTTTAGAGAACAACATTCTGTCCCTTTTTGGTTGTCCATAAAAAATCATTAATGACAATTCAGCCACCTTTAAATCCAAGAAAATTATTGAATTTTGTGATATGTATCACATTAGGCTTGGTCATTCTACAACATACTATCCTCAAGGCAACGGGCTGGCTGAATTGTCAAATAAATCTTTGGTGAACATAATCAAGAAGATGCTACAAGACAAAAAAGAGAAATTGGCACAAAAATCTCACCAATGCTCTATGGGTGGATAGAGTTATCATGAAGAGATAAATCAGCATGTAACCTTTCCAGTTGGTGTAAGGTGTTGACACGATGTTCCCTACATTTTTAGTTGTACAAGTGATGAAAACTCTGCAAGAGATCAATAGTGAACCAAATGATATCCAACGAAGAATCAACCAAATGATTCATCTACAACAGTCAAGAGATGAAATCTTCAATCACACTTCAAAGCTTCATGATAAAATCCAAAATATTTATGATAAGAATACCAAAGCTAATGATTTTAAGCTTGGATATTTTTTTCTTTAATGGGATTCCCAGAATTAATACAAAGGTAAGCATGAAAAGTTTGATAAGCTATGGAAATGTCCTTACAAAATCACTACATTCAGAGGTAATAAAGCACTTTTATTAGAGTATCTTGAAGGGAAATAAGTTATCGGAAGACCAATCAATGGTAGGTTCCTCAAACATTACTTTACTTGATCATTGAAGATGTAGTCCACTTTAATTGTACATATCATTTCAATTTGATGCCCAAGAAATAAGGAAGTTGTTGCAGATGTTTGAAGCCCGAGGAAAATGCCTCGAGACTTCCACATTTAGCTCATGTTTTCTTTCAAAAAGTTCAAAAATTTTCAATCAGTTGTCAAGTTAGAGTCAAGTCAGTTATTTTTAGGTCAAAGTCATTTCGAGATTTATTTCCTCATTTCAAGTTTGTGAAAGTCTTTTTAATTTCCAATTTTGACTCCATTTCTCAATGGTAAGGCTAATTGGTATGCAGTGTTCTTGACACCTCGTGAAGGAGTTTCCATCCCCAGTTGGAGCCATTGTTAGTGTCAATATTTCAATGATCAAACATACTCTTTTAGTTGTTTTCCTAATAGTCATAGGTCAAAAATTTTGGTCTTTTCAAACGAGTTTTCAAAATAAATTTTGGTCACTGAAGGAGTCTAGGTTAGAATTGTTCTTCCATCATCTCATCCACGACCATCATCACTTTAAATCTCATCAATTTCATTATCATTTAGAATACTTAGGTCATTCACTCCATCTAATCTAGGTTTTTTTTCTAGGTTTCATTGTTTTTCCTTTGAAAAACTATAATTTGTCATCAAAAAAGGAAAAAAATCCTTCATTTCACTCATAAGTCTTTTAAAGTGGATCTAACATACTTAGGAAGAAAAATTAAGACAAGATGTCTTATTTAAAAATGTGTTTTAATGTAAAAATATTTCAAAAGGAAAAATTGTCTTACTCTTTCACTACAGGACAAAAAACTCATTTCAAAGCTTATAAAGGACAAAAAAAGCTCATCCAAACTCATTATTATCTTTTTTTGTGTGGTATAGCTTCTCTCTTACCTCCATTTCACTCCTTCGTGGTCAAGCGTTCGAAACAAAAACAAAAAACTATTCCAAGGAACACTTTGTTATGCTTCCAGAACACTTTGTTACGCTTATGTAACTTCAGCTATGCTTATGTTGGTAATTTTTACGCTTCTATAGCAAGTTTCTACACTTATGGAAGTAGTTGTTACTCTTTTGTAGCAAGTCGCTACACTTCTGGAATCAATTTTTACGCTTCTGCTACACGGTGTTACAGTTATGGAAAGAGTTCAGTTTTGGTTTTTTGGGCTCCCAAGCTAATCAAACAAGCTCAAGGCTTGTTGGAATCAGTTCTTAGACCTATTACAACAGTAATTCAACTTCTTCTACCCTCCTCTATTCAATTTATCAAGCTCAATGTTGATTTTCATACTCACTTCATACTCCATTATATTTTCACTTATTCATATCATTGAAAGATTACAGTGAAATAAACCCTAACCATCTCATCTAACACTATCCTACACCTCATACATACAACATACTCCCATCTCCCACCATCCATATCCTTCCTAAGAGCCATTTTTACCAAACCCTATTTTTTATCCAGTTTTCAAGTGTTAAACTAGGATATTCCCGTGTTTCCCTCATTTAACCACCTTCCTCACATCAATTTCACTTGATTTCACTCATATCATGGATCCAACATGAAATCCTATCTCCTAATATTTTTTTATAATTTTTCTTGGCTTTAAAACACTTCATCTCACCCTCTAATTCTACCCCATCCCTATACTTTGTTTTTCCCAAATTACACTACACATACCCATCCCATCTACACACTAGGGTTTCATCCTTTCACTGATAGAAAATATGGAGACTGAGAAGAAAAAATTCAAGGGAGGGTGCCACCTCGTATTAGAACCCTTCACCATGCAAGAAATCAACGCTTCACTCTTGGCCAAAAGATGTTTTGAGAGGGCTGGATGTTTTAGTTTCTGTTAGAAGATCATGGAGGAAGGATATCATCTTCAAATTACAAGCTTATTTGCCTCTAATATCAACATGGGAAAGTTCATCATTGCAGGTGTAGAGTTTAACCTATCAAAAGATTTTATTTCTTCAGCAACAGGTATTCCTAGTCACGGAGAAAATAAGTTCAAAGGCATGGACTTAGACCTTGATGATGACAAAAAAATTCTCAAACTTCATGCTAGAGAGGAACCAGAGTAATTATTCCCTTTCAGACACCTCCGTAACAAATATGATCCTTTTATTATGTTAATAATGAAGTATTTCACATGTGAAGGTAAATTTTCTAGGTTGTATAGGTACCATATCAGGTTTTTTTTGCATTTCACCTCTATCAAATCACTTGATTTTCCACCTTAATTGTACAGGAGTTTGATCAAAATGAATGAGAAGGTTTAGAGTAGAAAAAAAGATCATTACCCAAGTATTTTTTTACCATGGTTTGTTCAAAATCATTGTGGTTCATCACCTTTCATCCATTAACGTGACTGTGGAAACCTTCATGGAAAGAGTAGCAGTATCACCCACCACTAGCACTCCTATCATGCATAGCACATCATCACCATCATTGTCAACACAATGAATGGAGGTTAGCTCTTTTAGCATGCAAAATCAGATTTCAAAGGATCCTAGGGTTCTTGAGTTTACTCATACCTATGATAAAGGAAATAAACATGTATTTACGCCCAAATATATCAAAAGTATACTTACACTTGACACTATTATTGAACAAAGTGAAGTAGAGGAGCAACCTCTCATGCATCAAAATGAAACACCTTTGCACCAACATAGTGAACCAACGACATTGGAGGTTTAGGTAGCAGAACAGGTTGAGATCAAATCAGATGAGGTGATCATTAGGGAGAAGGATGAGGAAATAGTAGATTTCAGGAATATTTTCTCCATTACTAATTCTCAAATCACTTTCCCACAGTAAGAGAATTTTCAATTGAAGGTGAAGAATTTGTTACAAAGAAAAACTAAGCTAGAACTAGAGGAAAATAAAGGTAAAGATAATAATATCATATATTTCGACCAAATTTAGGACATGGATACTGAAACACAACCAAGAAGACCAAAGACAAGAGGCCTCAAAAGGGCGTTGGATCTAGAAAGACAATCAGCTCATCCACCTGAAGAGTTGACCTTTGATGAGCTAATAGCTATGGAGATCAATCAAGATATAGAAATCTGGTTGGTAAAGGTAAATGAAAATTTGGAGAAGCTCTTAAAGAGTGCTAAGAGAGAAAACAACCTCCAAAGGCACATGGCAAATAATTATCACACCAGGAACATAATTTCAATAATAAGGCTAAAACAACTGAAGAAAATGCTAAAAAAAACTCAAATGAAGCTTAAAGAGAAATATAGATTAGATTTGCTAGATGAATCTTCCTTGGTTTTTTAGCCTATCACTCACAGGTTCTACAAAACCAATTTTTGGAAGTTTTAAAGAATTTTGGTATCTTTTTTATTTTTACTCAAATCTAGAAATTCCCTCCTCACAAAAACTTTTGCTACGCTTCTTTTAGGGGCACCCAAATGATTATTTATTTCTATTCTTAGATTCATTTTAATAATTACATCACATATTATAAACCCTCTTTGCATGATAGGATTTAATTTTGTAGAAAAGGGGAAAAAACCACTCATTTTCTATTTGTTTGCCACTTTTTTGGAGGCCTTGCTACGCTTCTGAAGCAATATTGGGAGAATGAAATGTTGGAAACCTTCCCATGGGTAATTTTGTAAAATTCAAGATGTTCTGGAAACTACATACACATGGATATTTGACCGTTCTTTTATAATTTTATTTGGACTCCTAAAAGTGCCTCAAAAATGGTTGCAAACTTATGCTACTCTTTTGTAAAATTTTGTTATGCTTCTGTCAGAAAATGTTACACATTTGCATTGGATTCCTCGGGACACTTGTCAAGCTTAGAAAATGTCAAAAATTTGAGGTTTTTTCATCGTATGAGTTGGAATTATACTAATTGAGTTGGTTTTTGCCTCTTATCATGAGGTAACATGTAATTTAATGTAAGGGACACACACTCCTAGTTCATAGCTGAATTTTAGGGAATGGTTTCTAACCTCTCTAGAATCTAGGAAATGACTCATCTCATGTATTTATGATGAATTTTGGATGGTATTTCGACCTGATGAGGTGTCATGATTCATATTTTCTATAAGTATACTCTCTTTAGTGTTTTTTTGGGTTGGATACTCTTATTTTGCAGTGGAGCTATTGTAACATCATTTTGGAAGGAAATCAAAGACAGTCTTGCAAAACTTGTGTTGAGAATCTTGTGGTATGCATTGGATAATTTGTTCTTCCTCTGTATGTTTATCTACTCATGTTAAATGATATATTTTCCTGTTTCAAATACATCTTTCCATGTGTTTATCTTGTAATTTTATAGGCAGAAATCATGTATGTTCGTGATCTGTTTTAGAAAAGGTTTACATGATATGTCTATTTACTTCAAAATGAATGAATTCACCTCAGTTATCATTTAGACTCTATTTCACTTCATCCTATACTCAATGAAAAAATAAGCATGATTTCAAACTACCTATCTAGCCTCACACATTCTCTACAAATTGACCTTGGAATTCAGACGGAAAAACCCTAGACCTTGCCTTCTCACTGACCTTTCTATCCAGCACTTAAAACATCAAACAAAAATCCATTTTACTGAGCTTACACACCTAGCCTAATATCAATAGATATTAATTCAATCCATTGAATGAAAATTGTGTTGGAAATATTGTCATTGATGACAATGTATCATAAAGGAGTTACACCAAAATTATCATTGATGGCAAAGGAGCAGATCAGGAAATGTATAGCAATGTGCAATAGAGAGGCAAAGGAGTAGCAATAGAAGTATAACCTAAAGCAGAGAGAAGCAGCAGAGAGGGAAAGGAGAATCATGGAGAAGCTTTAGCGTGATCATTTAAGGCAAAGAAGCAGCAAAAGAACAAAGGAATTTAAGGCAGTTAAGGCAGCGAAAGGAAATGAAAGGCACCAAAGGTAGCAAAGATATAGCAAAGACAGAGAAGGAAAAAAATCAGAGAGGTAGCGAATGTAGAGAGGCATCAAATGCAGCAGAGATACAACAAAGACAGAGAAGCAGCAAAAGCAGAGAGGCAACGAATGTAGAGAGGTAGTGAATGCAGCAGAGGTAGCGAATGCGACTAAGAAGGAACCAAAGGCAGCAAGGCAGCAAAGGTAGAAAAGAAGAAGAAATATTAAAGATGCAGTGATTACCGCAGAGGAAACAAACGTAGCAGAGAAGCAGTCGAGAAAACAGAGGCAACAAACACAGCAAAGAAGCAGCCAGGACAGCAGAGGCAATGAATGGAGCAGAGACAGATGAAGGTATTCGAATTTTCCAAACATAGCGAGGAACATAGATCTTACACATAGATGATTAAGCCAAGAGAGATAGGTGAGAGATGAGAGAAAGAGAGGGCTTTAAACAATATATGTCGAGTGTGATAACTCAATATGACATTCAATAACAAAGACAAGCATAGGAGGAACAACATGAAGAAACTGGAGTTACAAAGCAGGATAGTGTAAACAAATGAAAAATCAACTAAGGGAGAGAATTCTTTGAATAATTCCAAGGGTGTTGGGAAACCAGCTCTAAAAAGAGAAGAAAAGAGATATCAACGCCTTAGAAATAAGCCACTTCGAGGGGGAAACCTTCAATAGATTACATGAATGAACAATTCTTGGATGATACAATTTACAAAACCTCCTTTCTATATATAGGAGTCCATGGGGCCATAATGTAATCCTAGTGGGCCACAATGTAATCCTAGCCGACCTAACAATAATAATTTAAGGGCACAATAATAACAAAATGGGGTTTACAAGGGTACAATAATAACAATAAGGGGGTTACACTAATAACAATAAGGGACTATACTAGTAATATAGGGACCTAACATGCCCTTCTCCTTCAAAAAAGTGTTGTCCTCAACACTTGAGTAGCTCTGGGTGCTTCTGTATAAAATTCTCATCCTCCCATGTAGAATCTTCAGTGGGTAAGTTCTTCCACTTGATGAGATACTCTGAAATTGATCGATTTCGTAGCTGTCGAGTTCTTATTTCCATGACCGCTTCAGGTTCCAATATGATTTTTCCTTCCTCATCAAGTTCTGGCAATATTGTTTGAACTGGAAGATTTTCACCTATAACCTTTTTTAAGCATGAAACATGGAAAACTGGATGTACTCGCGAAGAAGCAGGAAGCTCCAATTTGTATGCCATAGAACCAATCTTTTGCAACACCTTGTAAGGACCATATTACTTTGGTGATAATTTATTATCCTTCTTAGCTTGCTTGAGGGACATTTGTTTGTATGGTTGTGGCCGTAAAAATACCCAATCTCCTACATCAAAACTTCTCTCGCTGCGATGTTGATCTGCCTGTTGTTTCATTCGATTTTGTGCCAAATTCAGGTTATCCTTTAAGAGTTGGAGAACTTCTTGCTGATGCTCGATGTGATCTTCCCCTGCTTGAACCTTCGAATTTTCCCTTAAAGATGATGTGATGGATGGTGGATGATATCCATAAAGTGCCATAAATGGGGTCATTTTTGCTGCAGTATGGAAGGAAGTGTTATACCACCATTCAGCGAGAGGTAACCACTTGACCCATTGTGTTTTTTTATCAGATACAAAACAACGAAGATATCCTTCCAAACATTTATTTACTATCTCAGTTTGACCATCAGATTGAGAATGATAAGATGAGCTATGAGCTAATTGAGTACCCAAACAAGAAAATAACTCTGTCCAAAAATTTCTAGTAAAAATGGGATCTCTGTCGCTCAAAATAACCCTTGGGCTTCCATGTAGCTTTTGAATTCTGTCCATAAATGTAGTGGCAACTGTACTTGCTTTAAATGGATGAGATAATGCACCAAAGTGTGCATACTTCGTAAGTCTATCAACTGCCACCATGATGACATTATTTCCTTCAGACTTAGGTAAATCTGTGATAAAATCCATTGAAATCTCCTCCCAATGTTGACTTTGAATGGATAAAGGTTGTAGAAGTCCCGGGGTCTTAATTATCTCAACTTTATTCTGCTGGAAAACCAAACATTTCGTCACAAACTTTTGAATATCAGATTTAAGGTCATCCCAAAAAAATTCTTTCTTCACCCTGTGGTAAGTTTTTAAAAATCCCGAGTGTCCTCTTAAAGGAGAAGTGTGCAATTCCAAAAGAAGCTTTTGTTTTAGTTGGGAATTCTTACAAAGATATAAGCGATCTTTGTACCATAAGGAATCATTTTTCCAACTAAATGTATCAGATGTACTAGGATCTTGCTGCAACTTTTGAATGAGTGTCCATACATCTTTGTCCTTCTTCCATTCATCTCTTGCTTCGGTTACCCAATTTGGTTGGATAATAGAAATGACACAAAGCAATGATTCCACCTCTTCATTCTTTCTTGAGAGTGCATCTGCAACAACATTAAGCTTTCCTTTTTTGTAGATTATTTCAAAGTCATAACCCAACATCTTTGTGACCCATTTTTGTTGCTCTTCTGAAGATAGTCTTTGTTCCAAAAAGTGTTTAAGACTATCATGATCAGTTTTTACCTTGAAGTGTCTTCCCATTAGGTAAGTTCGCCATTTCTTTAGTGCATGAAGTATTGCTAGCATTTCCTTCTCATAAATAGGTTTCTGTAAATACTTTCCTTTGATTGGACGACTTTCAAAAGCAATGGGTCTTCCTTCCTGCATTAAAACTGCACCAATTCCATTTCCTGAGGCATCACACTCCACAATAAAGGTTTTTGTGAAGTCTGGTGTAGCTAAGACCGGTGCTAGGCACATTGCCTCTTTAAGACGTTCAAAGGCCTTAGTTGCTTCAGGAGTCCATGAAAATGCATCTTTCTTCAATAATGTTGTTAGGGGTGCTGCTATTCTCCCATAATTCTTAACAAACTTGCGATAATACCCTGTTAACCCGAGAAATCCTCGCAACTGCTTTATGGTTGTGGGAACTGTCCATTCCTTAATGGCTTTAATTTTGTTAGGGTCTATTTTAACACCCTCGTGAGATACAATATGACCCAGATATTCCACCTCTTGTACTCCAAAGAAACATTTGGATGTTTTTGCATATAATTGTTTCTCCTGCAATAGTTTGAGCACCCTGTCAACATGTTCAACATGATCCTTCCAAGACCCGTTGTAGATTAGTATATCATCAAAAAATACTAGCACAAATTTTCTAAGGAAGGGTTTGAAAATGGAATTCATCAACCCTTGAAATGTAGAAGGTGCATTGGTAAGGCCGAAAGGCATGACCAAAAATTCATAATGACCCTCATGAGTTCGAAATGTTGTTTTTGGAATATCTTCAGTCTTCATTCTAATTTGATGATATCCCGAACGAAGATCCAACTTGGTAAAATAAATTGCTCCATGTAATTCATCCAATAATTCATCAATCACAGGAATGGGAAATTTATCTTTAATGGTGAGCTTATTGAGCTTCCTATAATCCAGACACATTCGCCATGATCCATCCTTCTTGTGTACCAATACTACAGGAGTAGAGAAAGAAATTTGACTAGGTTGAATTATACCCGCCTCTAACATTTCTGCAATCATACGTTCAATTTCGCTCTTTTGGAAGTAAGGATATCTATAAGGCCTGATGTTTGGAGGAACACTTCCTGGAATCAAATGAATAGCATGATCATGATCATGAATAGGTGGGAGTCCTTTGGGAGTTCAAACACCTTGGAATGATTGTCCAAGACTTGTTGGAGATCTGCAGAAATAGATGATTTTGATGTTGGAACTTCTAGTGAGCATAATTGTGCAATTACGCCGCGTTGTTATTTCTTTAGAAGCTTTGTCATGACAATAGAGCTTATTATCTTTCCCGGCTTCCCCGCAATACCCCGTAATTCGACTTCCTTTCCTTCTGAAAAAAATTTCAAGAAAATTTCTTGAAAATTAAAAGCTACCGCCCCCAAAGATTGTAACCATTGTACTCCTAGTACAACATCAACACCTCCCATAGGAATGGAAAGCATTGGACTATTCAATACATATTCCCCATGGTTAGTTTAATATTATGGCATTTTCCAGAGCAATTTATAGTTCCTCCATTTGCAACCATCACTTGACATTCTGGTGCTGGGTATAGGAAACAATTTAATTCCTTGGCTACCTTACAATGAATAAAATTATGGGTGTTACCTGAATCAATCAACACTATTACCTTTTTTCTTCTTGATATTTCCTTCTATCTTGAGAGTTTGAGGTGTGGTAATTCCTGCCAGTGCATTACACGATATGGTCGGATTCATTTCTTCCTCTTCTAGGGCTGGTTCCTGGTGTATATCCTCTTCTTGTTCATTTTCTTCTTCTTCTTCACAATCTATGTAAAATAATTTCTTCTCAACACACTTATGACCTTTAGTGTATTCGCTATCACAAATCGTAGAAAAGCCCTTTTTCTCTTTTTTCTTCCAATTTTTGTGGTGTCAACCTTGTAGGTTGTGGAAATGTAGGAGTAGCAACACTTCCCTCTTTATAGAAGTGAGTGGTAGGCTTCCTTGTCGCCATAATTTTACATTCAATTTCTCTTGCCAACCTAAATGCCTTCTCCAATGAATCAGGTTCCAAAACACGAACTTCATGTTGGATGTTATCCTTTAAAGTACCTATGAAGAGATCAATCCCGTGTTCCTCTGGAATATCAGTTACCCTTATATTCAATTTTTGGAAGTTCTCAATGTGCTCCCCCATTAAACCCTTTTGTTTGAGATTTATCAATTGGCTAAAGAAGGTGTTGCTCTTTGTATCCTCATAATGTGCTATCATTTCCTCCATAAAAATTGACCAAGTGACAATTTTTTTACGAGAGCAAAGCCATCGATACTATACAAATGTATTTTTTTCTAAATGTAAAGTTGCAATGTGTACCTTTTGCATGTTTTTCACATTATGGAGATTAAAATATTGCTCCATCTGTAGTATCCATGTTACAAGATCCTTTCCATCAAACTTCCTCATATCCATTTTTGGGATATGGTGGTTCTGCCCGCCAACATTAGATTTTATGAAATCACGATTAATATTTATTTTGTTCTCATCATGAGTTTCCTCTACTATCTTTTCACCATTAGGAAACATTTCTTGTATCAACTTTGTCAAACCTTCCATGTCTGCTTTTAGATCATTCTTCATGTTTTTCATTTTCTCATCAATCTTAGCTTCCATGTAATCCATCTTAGATTCCATGCCAACCTCCATGCCATCAATCTTAGGTTCCATGCCATCTATCTTAGATTCCACGCCTTTCTTCAAAACTTCCATGTCATTTTTTGTTGATACTCTGCTAGAGCGAAATTTGTTGCACTTTCTCTTTGTAATTTTGATATTTCATGTTTCCATTCTTTCGCTTTCATGAGTCATAGTAGAGCTTTCCAAAGGCTTAATGGGTGTTGAATTATTTTTAGGGGCCATTTTATAATCCAATACTGATATATATTCTACAATATGCCTTTGCAATCAATTCAACTTGTTTCTTCAAACAAGACTCATGCAATTCAGAAAAAAAATTACACACCTTTTACTTGCTTTTGAGGAGCTCGATATTGAAATTGGATTATCTCTATGATTTCGGCTCTTAAATATATGAAATTAAGTACTGAAGTCACCCTATAAATTCTCTTTCGAATGCCACAGGTTTGACTTGATTTGGATTCTCCAAGACAAAGTTATGTCCAATCTCCCACAATGACCTAATTATGGACTGGTTCAGTATAGCGAACTTGTACGGCTTGCCACGTGTCACTGTTTTGTCCTTCGCCTCTGAAATTGATAGCCAAGAAACTAAAATCTATGTACTTGCGACCAATTTTTATGGCACTCCAATCTGATCCTCAAAGAGAGATTTATTGAACTTTTCCCATGATCACCTCTTTGAGATGAAATTCAGGAGCCTCAAAAAGCACTACCTTCCACAGATCATATCTCCAAAAATATTGTGAACTAAGCTCTAAAAATTTTTGACGATTTTCCTTAGGATTTCAGCTTCGCACCATAAACATTTCAGATTTTGAACCCTTAAAGAGAAAATTTATAGCTCAAATGCTACTATGACTCGCTTTAGAGCCTAAAAAAGACCTAACTCACGATCATATATCCTAAAATATTGCGAACCAAGCTCTAAAATTTTTAGAAAATCTTCCTCAGATTTCAGCTTCTGAATCTGACCAAAAATTTCTGCTTCAATCACGAAAACATCATATAGCTAAAATTCCACGATGACCTGTTTGGAGCAGCGAAACCCTAGAATCCAAAGCTCTGATACCAAATGTTGGGAAACCAACTCCAAAAAGAGAAGAAAAGAGATATCAATGCCTTAGAAATAAGCCACTTCGAGGGGGAAACCTCCAATACATTACATGAATGAACAATTCTTGGATGATACAATTTACAAAACCTCCTTTCTATATATAGGAGTCCATAGGGCCATAATGTAATCCTAGTGGGCCACAATGTAATCCTAGCCGACCTAACAATAATAATTTAAGGGAACAATAATAACAAAATGGGGGTTACAAGGGTACAATAATAAAAATAAGGGGTTTACACTAACAATAATAAGGTACTATACTAGTGATATAGGGACCTAACAAAGGACGTTGAATGGACAGCCAGGATTAGATCGCAAAAGTGAAGGCGAGAGATGGACAGTGGAGATCGAATCGCATCAGGAGTGATTTCACAAATCGCAACATTTAAGAGTTTGGCATTAAGGTGTCACATGGTAAGTTAGATTATTTGTGATGCGAAATGGAGAAGACACATGTTGGAATGGCGCAACATCGCAAATCACAAGAAATAGAGTATAACCACAAAGTAAATCTTATAAAATGCGAAGTGCGATCAGATGAGGATCGTTAGATCTAGGAGTAGATCAACAGCGGACATCGAATTGTGAGACCGCACATCACAACACTTAAGGGATAGCAAGACTGCGACCAAAAGTTAAGTTGAAGTTTTTGCAATGTGAAATGGAGGGACATGTGTCGACCTTGGGCAACATCGCATACCGCAACAAATAGGGTTTAACTTCGAATAACTCACAAGGTATGTTGTTTTGGTTGCAATGCAGTAAGGATCGAGGGACGTGATGTGATGAAGGGAGTCCACGTGGCAACACCGCACTCGAGCGCAAATTTCAGATCGCATGGTGTAAGGTTTATCACTAATGGTAGAGTGGGAAACTTGTGGGCGAGCATTTGCGATGAGATATGATTGGTCAAGCACTATGAGACCCAATAGCCCTTGTTCCATGTATGTTATATGCGCCATATTATAAATTTTACACTATTGATTGCTATATATATATATATATATATATGCGTTTTTTATCGATAAATGTATGTATGTTGATTAAAGCTTAGATTTGTAATCCGCCGCGTGTATAAAGGGAGTTATATGTGGGCCATATCCCACAGGTCACAAAGAAATGATCTGAATTCAAATCAAAGGACCAGGAGCTCAGGCAGAACAATGCTAAGGCAGTAAAGCTAACGAAGGGGCTGAACACGGAAGAAGAGTCGAGCTAAAAGGGGCAGTTATGAAGCAAAGGTGCAAAATAATGACAGAAGCAGAAAAGACATAAAGAAAACAAGCAGAAGAGGAAAAACACACAAAAAAAGAAAAGAAACTAATGGGCTGAGTAAATAATTTATTATAACTAAAAATGTATTATTTATTTTTATATTGTTTGTGATGCAAAGGTAAGTCTCCGTAGGCAAATAAAAACTCCAATTTGATATTGTAATGATTGTATATATTGTTGTAACATTCAGAATATGTTGAGTGAGGAAATGAGTGGGTGAAAGGCAAGAGTCATGGTTGCTCACTTCATATTCCCTGTAGAATGCAAACAACCATAAAGTTATCTATATAAAACAGGTAATATCCCTGTGCAGAACATTATGAAAATAGAGAGAGAGAGAGAGAGAGAGTGCATCAAAATTGAAGAGAGTTGAAGATTGTTAGAAAGCTGCCGAATGGAAGAGAACATAAGAATATAAGAAAGTTGCAAATGGTTGGAGAGTGAAATAATAAGAGAGGAATGATAGAGATTTTATGCATATTAGGAGCTAATATGAAGCAAATATGAAGGCTAAAAAGGTAGCAGTGAAGGATTAAAACAGAGCTAATATCCACGTAAATCAGCATATGATTTTATTGTAGTGTGAGGGAGTTGGTGCTTCCATATCAAGTTGTAGCTTGATAGATGTCCAGTTGTAGCTGGTTGACATAGGATCCTCCTATGGGTTGTAGCCTACAGAAAAATACATGGGATTTGGTGCTTCTGTTTCAAGTTGTAGCTTGAGATATGTCTAGTTGGAGCTGGTTGAGGTAGGAGCTTCCTATGGGTTGTAGCCTGCAGACAAATACATGGGAGTTGGTGCTTCCGTTTCAATTTGTAGCTTGATATATGTCCAGTTGGAGCTGGTTGAGGTAGGAGGCTCCTGTGGGTTGTAGCCTGCAAAAAATAGAAGGGAGTTGGAGCTTCCTTGCAAGTTGTATCTTGCATAATTTGAGGTAGTAGCCTCTTATAGGTTGGAGCCTACATAAAATAAGTGGTGAGAGGGAGTTGGAGCTTGCATTTTCATCACAACAATAATAATATGTGGTCATAATATCCCCAAATGGGATTGCTCAGCAAGGCATGCTTGAAAAATGCATTTTTCAGGAATGGCTGCTACAGAATTTGAAACCAAGACCTAGATCCCTTAGATCAATGTACCTAAGACCGAAATCCAAGAGGAGGCTCAAAATAAATTACTCTAGGTGGGTTAAACAGTTCTCCCACACCTAGTTGTCTTGGAAAAAATTCCCAATGAAGGGGCTGCAGCAATGCATGAACCAAAAAATGGAGCAACAACATTATTTTATTAATCCTGAATAAATGAAAATTTAAATAGCCAACAATCATATAATATAGTATCAAAGAGTACAATTCCTTGAGGAAAGAGTCAACCAAGATAGGAAACACAAGCCTCAATAGATCATGTACATGAAATGTGAAATATACTGCTACACTGAGAATGTCCTAGGCTATGACTGTGCAGTTTATAGGAGACACTACAACATGTTGAATGATAATAAAAATATATAAAAATATATGGCTCAATAAATGTCGGGGAGCAAGCTCTCAACCCCTGGAAACAGTAATACAAAAATCCTTAGAAGGATTGGCTGAAATATATACAAGATGGAAAAACTGCAGAAATGTCAGAGTTGCAGTAGTAGCTACAACTCAAGAACTGGAACTGCATGGAGATGGCTGAAGATGATGTGAATATGAATATGCCACATCCAATGGATCTTCCAAGTGAAAGGTTGATCCTATCATTGCAGGTCTTACCCTCCAATCAACACTGTAAACCGTCACTGCAATTGTACTATAAAAATAACACAGTCACTGAGGGATACTATGCTGTAGGTGGAATAGAATGTGTTAGCCAAGTCCCAAGATCTGAAATATGCTCTGAATCCTTCCTTAGTGATCACCCAAAGGAAAGAATTCTCCCTCCCCTGAAAAACAAGCCAAGGAATGGTGTTGTGGGATCTCCACTGCAACACCCTGCAACACAACATTATACTTCAGCAGAAATAATGTTGTAGCTGAAGGAGGTGGCTTGGCCTTGAGCCTGAATGTAGAGAGATGAAGTGAAATATCTCAAGAGGCCTCTTAATAAGGATAAGGAATCCTAAACAGGAATACCTTGTGCTAAACATCAATTCAACTCTGCTAAACAATAAGAGAATGCAAATAGTCTAAGCAGACAAGAAATCAATAATCATAAGCATGCATAACAATGGCTACCTTTCCTTCCTTTTAAAAAAATGCAAGATCCATCTCCATGGGTCCCACTCATTAGGGTTTCCTCCATCAAGGAAACTTCCCTCCTCTTTCACTACACTATCCCACAAGATGATCTCCACCTCCTATCATTGCATTGTTTGACTTGGTCAAACTTGACCTTGTCTTCATGCAAATGTCCTCTTTCACACATGAGGGTGTGAAATCCATCTCCACTGATGATCCCCTTTCATACTAAGAGGTATTTTATTCCTATTTGTGAAATGTATGGGCCTCCTTACCCATTTATTCATCTCCTAAGTGCAAACAGCAAAAATTAATATTTCATTTAGCTGTATGCTAAAAGTGGAATATTACAGTCCTCCCCTCCCAAATGTTGCTTGTCCTCAAGAAAATGTAAAGATAGAAATGAGAAGTCTCCCCTTCTCCCCCTGTAGCATCCTCATAAGATAAAACCCTCCAAGGATCAAGATGTTGTCTCATAAATATATCTCCAAGTTGTCCCTCCAACATATGCAAACTAGCTTTTGGTGAGCATCCCAAATAGCAATCATGTAAGAAATAGACATCTATGGAGGAAAAAATGGGTTTTCTATGGGCCTTCTTGAGGCATGATATATAATATAAATTGGGATTTACCATCCCCGTATGAATCTCCCATCCCCAAGCAATCATCCATACAAAGTGAGTTACCTCCCCACATGGAAACTCAAGGAAATCTCCTTCCACCTTGAGCTCCGAAAGTGAAGGTGGGCTGAAAATATGAATATGGTAAGCATCATAGCCTACCCCACGCTGTCCTTTTCTCCAATTAATATAAATGTAGGGTGGGTGTTGATCTTGGGCTGCAATGGTATTTCCCTTAAGTGGAAAAATGAAGAACAATCCTCCATGGATCTCCCTTCCAACATTGAAGAGAAAATTGGCCCAAAACATTTCATCCATGATGAATAGGACATGTTCATCATAGAGTATCCAAATGAGAAGCTTGCTGAAGGGTTTAGATGATGATGCATGATACAAACAATGTCTCAAGAGGACACAATGCAGTCTCATCCATTGCAACTTCAAAAAATAGCATGGCAAATAATATACAAAAATCATCACATCTACTAATGAATAGTATATGGTTGAATGTGTCAAAAATACATAATCAAAAACTTTCCCTTGGTTATAAAATGGATGGCTATCAAACTCATGGCCCACCTCAAAATAAAACAAATATGTGGCTATGGTGGCCATATCTCTTCTCATGCTCCTGTTAGAACATGCAAAGTAGAAAATGTGGGAATCTTCTTCCCTCAAGGACACATCCAACTCATGTGTCAATCTCCCAATCATGCTTTCAACAAGAATAGGTACAATATAATCAAATGAAATCATTATCAGCATCAAAATGAAGGACATACTGATGGCTTCATGTGGTACTTGAAGATACCAATAGTCTCCCAAGTATGTATAGCGCAGTTTTACAAAATGTTGCCTCAAGAAATCACAAGGAAAAATGTTTCTTGATACATAGTTAATCATGTATGTCATCATATAGCAAATAGTTGGATATAACAACTGAACATACATGTAATGAGAAAATATTTTCACAAGGCCACATAAAATATGGTTGCCTCCATCATATATTTTGGCTCAACATTGATCATGGAGCAATGTGAAAAGCTTGCCCTCTTGTGGAGAAATGCACTGCACAGTAATGGTAAGAGTAATAAATGTAAAAACAGATTTCCTACCATATGCCAGAAGTAAGATGATACATGGATCCATGAGTGAGTCCTACATAGTGTTTTGGCATGCTATGAAGAGGAATGAACCATGTACTACATGAAGATCACCCTCCTTATACTTGGAAATCCAATTCAAGAAAACCATAGCAAGTAAGATCACTACAAGAAAAAATCACATTGGTGAGGAGCGAAAATGGTCACCATAAGCTCATTGGTGAGGGTCAAAAGAGCCTTCGTCACCAAAAACAGAACGTCACCAAAGGTGGCGTTGCCGAAAGTATAGGTGTTGTGGTGACATTCAAGGTCCATCACCAATAATGATTTATAGTGACGGATAGTGACCGTCAACATTTCATATGAGCAATGGTGATGGACAA
>CM076577.1:496184790-496451801 GCA_034641835.2 Pinus albicaulis
TAGCCTCTGTCACCAAAAAATTGAACGTCACCAAAGGTGGCGTCGCCGAAATTATGTGTTGTGGTGACATTCAAGGTTTGTCACGAATATTGATTATAATGACGAATAGTGACCATCACCATTTTATATGAACAACAATGATTTTTTGTGATAGACCTTTCATGGCCGTCACTATTGGTGCATATATATGGCAACGTTCATTGACCGTCACCATAAAATCATTGGTGACATTAAGGTCCGTCATGAATAATGACTATAATGACAAACAATGACCCTCACCATTTCATATCAACAACAACGATTTTTGGTGACAGACCTTTAATGGTCGTCACTATTGATGCGTATATATGGTGGCGTTCATTGACCATCACCATTTCATATTTTGGTGAGGGTCGAAAAATATCACCATAAGCTCATTGGTGATGGTCAAAAGAGCATCCGTCACCAAAAACTAATATTCATCATTCCATTTGAATATCAGGGCACGATGGAATCAAACCACCAACCTCCTGCTTGTAAATCAGGTGCTCTTCCATTGAGCTAGCACCCTTTAAAGAATTAGACTTTAAACTAGCAATTGCCTCTAAAGGTGCAAAGATACACCAAAGGAATAAGAACCAGGAAAAATGAAAGAATTCAGTGTCCTTGCTCCTATTTTTATTCTACGACACTCTACAAAGTATGATCTTGATCTATGACATATTTGTGTCAAGTGGTTCTAATTTAATAGTAAATGTTATATTCAGATAAAATAAATGAATAACTGAGAGGCCTTATGGACTAATTTTTAATCCTTACACCAAAATATTTTAATATTCAAGTCTATGGAACAACTCGTTCAAAGTTCAAACTGAAGTAGATTTTAAATGGAAAGCCTAAAACCAACTAATTAGTGTAAAAGTTAACATTTTGGATATAACTTCTGTTCAATTTATATGACAAGTTATGCCATAACCTTGAAACTAGTTTCTTAGCTAAAAGATTTTATTAAGTCAACAATGACAAAGAAAGATAGTCATGGCAAGCAAAATTCTCTTGTTTTTTCTAATGAGGGTGCATGTAACTTGATAAAGGTTCCATGAGAGTATCAAACCATAAACAGTTTCACTAAAACATGGAAATGACAAAGTCTTGTTAAGCAACAAAATTTTAGTTGAATATATGAAAAGCATCGAGCTAAATGATATAATTAAACTAAAAGTAACTGTAAAAAACTGAAATTGCCATCATATACCATCTGGTTTGGCTAGTTCTTCAAAAAGAGAAAGTGCAATTGCATGATCCAGCTCCTCATCTTGATTTTGTAATGGACCATCCTGAACAAAAATGTCCACATACAACAATCAATGTTATCGTATTGGTAAGACTCTTGATATAATCTATCAAAGCATGTACTATGTAGGAGAATAACTGAAAAACACAACTAGAAATTTGAATCACAACATAAAAATATAAAATAACATGCAACAGGAATGGAAAAACTCCACAGTTTGATAAATATGAACAATCCATGAACAAGTTCTTATATATTTATATATATATAACGAAATAGAAATCTAGATTTATGAAATTCAAGTATCACACAACAATGTCTTGAAAAAATATCAATATGTAAAATAGTATTTTTTGCATTTGGATTTACTTTGCATAACCTCAGGAAAAAGTTTCCACAGAAACAGCCAATAAACATAATAACATGGACCTCATGAGCAATTGTGCAGGGGATAAAATATGAATGTAAAGCACTAGAGAAGTATTCAAAGAAAATGATGAAGTGTATCTAGAAATAACTGAGAACCCTCTAAAGTAAACCACACATTTATCATCGTGACTAGTACACTTGAAAAAAAATATCAAAATAAATTATGAACTATTCCACCAAAAAAAAGTGAATTTTTCCACTAAAATACAGTTTCAAATTAATCACTAGCATGACGCTAAATTTTTTAGAGCTAACAGATAGAAGATTGAAGTTTAAAAGACAATACACTCTAATGAATTAGAGATCACCGTGGCATTAGAGGGCACATGCTAAATTACATTATCATCTCCAAATGCACCCCTACGTAGTGTCCATCTGACACTTTGTGACTTGAACCTTTAAAAGGCTTGCTCAGCCACTTCATCATTCGAGATTTATTGTGAGTATGATGGTACAATGTGACTTGCATGTCCCAAATAACATGAGCCAACAATGAAAACCATAATCAAATTATTAATGCCTTAATAATTTAATCCTTGACAAGACGAAAAACATGAATCCAAGAAATAAAATGATAAGGTTCTCGTTAACCAACTATTATATTTACAGATATAGTAGAATTGTTGATTGGTTGTTTCAGAATTTAAAGCATTTTACTTATTCTCTCAAACATATGAAAAGACACTAAAATTACCAAGTTAATATTTCAACATAAATATTGCAGAAAATCAAATTGCAACTATGAAGATACTATTACAAAAATCTTATAGAAAATCAGATTGCAACTATGAAGATATTATTACAAAAATCTTGCAGAAAATCAGATTGCAACTATGAAGATATTATTACAAAAATCTTGCAGAAAATCAGATTGCAACTATGAAGATATTGTTCTAAATTTTAAAAATTATAGTAATAAAATCCATCTTCAACATGACTTAACATTTTATATCATATTAGACAAATTTTGTGTCAGGGAACAAGTACAAGGTTCTGAGTTAAAATATTTGCATCAAGGACAAAGAGATATCATATACAACTTTCTGAGTTGAGGTTTATCACTAGAGAACATAGTCTTGAGTCTTAAACCAGTACTTAATGAGGGAATTCTGGAATTAAATGGGTACAAAATGTGAATTCATCCCTCATGAGTCATGGAAACCCGTAGACAACTCTTGAGGATTTACAACCACTGCAGCTGCACCCATCACACTACGTATTTAGGTTGAATTGTCCACACCTGAGGCTTTGCAAGTTGCATCCACTGCAACTGCACCCATCACACCGCCTTTTTAGGTTGAATTTTGCACATGTCCTAATCCACAGAAGATGTAGTTGAATAGTCTGTTGTGCTGAATTGCACAACTTTTTCCCACAACTGACCATAAGTTCTTGTGTGTGATGAGTGCACTAGATATGTATCATGGGAGGCACAAAACCTGCAAACACAATTATCCATGTCCAGGACGGGGAGGATGTAGCAAGAACAAAGCTGGGACAAATTCTCCTTGCAATGAAATTCCAAATGTGACTCCTCATGAACAGAGAGCCATTCTTATCAAAATATTCTAAGAGAAACATGTTTTAAATTTAAATGGATACAATTCATTAACCACCCTGCCATCCTACTGTGTCATATCACCTTGAGCACCCCCCAAAATAGTGAGTCCCTTGGTAGAAAAGGCCAAATAGCTAAATAAGTTTTCTCAAAAATGTAAAAACAACATCCAGATATGGGAAGAATACACCAATGCCCAATAGGCTTGGGACTAGCAGTTACTAGCGAGGAGTTTCACACCTTTGGTCAAGATTTTGTTCTCACAGGCTTCACCCATGGGGGATAGGAAGGGATTGAAATTACGTCATTGGGAGGTGATGAACAATGTGCATATATTTCCGCTTGTGACATGATTGCTCTTCGTGAGACAATCATTGATCAGTACAAAAAATGTATATATTCTTGGAATATGATATAACTATGAATATGGAAGTGTTCAACTATCTTATTGAGGACATTGTATCTGTGAAAATCTGGAATTCAAATCTTTAAAATAACATAATTTATGGGAGTGACAAGGTATGCAAGGCAGTGGTAAGCTGGAAGTCAAATCTGAAATAACACAATTCCAAAATAACTTAGGGTTTACAGTGGCTCCACCAAAGATACTTTTACATGGAGGTTTTTCTCATGGTTATTTTAGATTGTTGGAGAATCTTTGGTGGAGCTAGGGTTTCTCTTGGTTTTCCCTATCTAGGGTTTTCAAAATCATGGAGAATTATATGATAGGTTGTGATTGTGTTCATGGGTTTCATTTATTCTTTATATATATGAAGTTTTAGGGTGAATGTTCCAACAAATCCTAACACCTTAAGACAAAAACACATAAAGTACAAAGAAGATTGAATGAGAGAGAGAGAGAGTAGCACTTCTCTTACATCCCTAACCCAAATATGAAAAGGAATATGCACAAGTGCATGATCGATTATAATAACAACTCACTCCTTCCTCTTTTTATGTGAGAGGTAAAGGGGCTTTAGTGGACCTAGTCCACTACAAGAAAACTTGCAAGACACAAGTAGGTTCACCCATGTGAAGCACTCTACTCTACGTGACATGTGTCAGCATCTAAGGTGACAGTGATTAACAAGCAAACCCTCCATGGCATGAGCACTACACCCCAAGGTCCAACAATCCTCCAAAGGTCCTAAGCTCCAATGCATCTCCTAGGTCATGTGTCTCCTTAAGGACAATGCATATCCAAGGTACTGTGGCACCTTAAGGACTCCCACACCTACATATCCACTCCCTCAACCCAAGAGTTCACATGTCAAGGGATTTTTTGTGCTCATGTTGATTTTGGGATGTTTTTGTGATGGTGAGATACCCAACTCTACTCCAAGCACACAAACTCCCTTCATGCATCAACAACATGAAGTCACCAAGCTCCATACTAATCCAACACTTCGAGGAAGAATGTCTTTCAAACATCCAAACAAGGCCTAGCAGCAAACGGTAAACCACCTCTAATTTCCAAGTCCATCAATGTAAAATTCATGCTATTATTATTTCAAGAATGTTTATATTTTATTCAACATGATGACCCACTATGTGCACTATTTGTAGGGAATCTTTTGGATTTTTCTACTTCAACGTGTTGATCCACTATGTGCATTGGTCAACAACTCCATTTAGTCAAGGAACTCTTCTAAATTTCTTTCCAAGTGTCATTTCTCTTTCCTGTCATCAAGCAAATTGGAGAAACTAGAAAGAATTCCATTAACTGTCGTCCATCCAGTTGTTTCCTAAACAAGTGCCTATTGCTTAGAGAAAGTAGGAAACCGTCATGCAACATGACTATAGCCACATAGTTTCAGTAGCTATAATCTAACAATGTTATTGAAAACACTGTTAGATTTGTTTCATAAAAGAGCACCTAGTCCCAAACAACAGAAAATGTTCATGGAGAATGGCTTGTTTCACTATCGTTGAGCTTGAATATAAACACTGATAGATTTTTTGATCGAATAAAGTCCCTAGCGAAAAATGGTGATGGTTTCTCTCTAAAACATATGAAGTTAAAGATACAAGATTTGAGTGGAGGACTTAAGTAGTTTCATGACTACCGCTCGACTTCTAATTGTTTGGTTTTTTGGTCTGCTTTATATTTTATATTTCAGATCTAGTTCCAAAATTTTTGGATTTCAAATTGAAGTTATAATAACATACTTCTAGGTTGGCTCACATCATTGGTATTAGAACCTCAAATAATAGCATATTCATATAATATTTTTCGCTACAGTTCAGATTAGTTACTTATGTTCACCAATCCATTTATATTTCAAGGAATCCTTGTAAGGAAGATAGAGCAAAGCACAACTCAGATATATTGTCACCAACATACACATAAACTCAGATATATTGTCACCGAGAGAGAGAGAGTAGCACTTCTCTTACATCCCAATTCCAAGCTTGAAAGGAATATGCACAAGTACATGATCGACTATAATAAAAACTCACTCCTTCCTCTTTTTATATGAGAGGTAAAGGGGATTTAGTGGACCTAGTCCACTACAAGCAAATTTGCAAGACACAAGTAGGTCCACCCATGTGAAGCACTCTACTCTACGTGAAATGTATCAGCATCAAAGGTGATAGTGATTAACAAGCAAGCCCTCCATGGCATGAGCACTACTCCCCAAGGTCCAACAATCCTCCAAGGGTCCTAAGCTCCAATGCATCTCCTAGGTCAGGTGTATCCTTAAGGACAATGCATATCCAAGGTAATGTGTCACCTTAAGGACTCCCACACCTACATATCCACTCCCTCAACCCAAGAGTTCACATGTAAAGGGATTTTGTGTGCTCACGTTGATTTTGGGATGCTTTTTTCATGGTGAAATACCCAACTCTACTCCAAGCACACAAACTCGCTTCATGCATCAACAACATGAAGTCACCAAGCTCCATACTAATCCAACATTTCGAGGAAGAATGTCTTTCAAACATCCAAACAAGGTCTAGTAGCAAACGGTAAACCACCTCCAATGTCCAAGTCCATCAATGTAAAATTCATGCTATTATTATTTCAAGAATATTTATATTTTATCCAACATGATGACCCGCTATGTGCACTATTTGTAGGGAATCTTCTATATTTTTCTGCTTCAACGTGTTGATCCACTATGTACACTGGTAAACAACTCCATTTAGTCAAGGAACTCTTCTAAAGTTCTTTCCAAGTTTCATTTCTCTTTCTTATCATCAAGCAAATTGGAGCAACTAGAAAGAATTCCATTAACTATCGTCCATCCAGTTGTTTCCTAAAAAAATGCCTATTGCTTAAAGAAAGTAGGAACCATCATGAAACATGACTATAGCCACATAGTTTCCGTAGCTATAATCTGACAATGTTATTGAAAAAACTGTTAGATTTGTTTCATAAAAGAGCACCTAGTCCCAAACAACAGAAAATGTTCATGGAAAATGACTTGTTTCACTATCATTGAGCTTGACTGTAAACATTGACAGGTTTTTGAGCCAATAAAGTCCCTGGAGAAAAACGGTGATGGTTTCTCTCTAAAACATATGCAGATAAAGATACAAGATTCGAGTGGAGGACTTAAGTAGTTTCATGACTACCACTCGACTTGTAACTGTTTGGTTTTTTGGTATGCTTTATTTTTTATATCTCAGATCTAGTTCCGGAATTTTTGGATTTCAAATTTCAGTTATAATAGCATAATTTTGGGTTGGCTCACATCATTGGTATTATAACCTCAATCAATAGTAGATTCATATCAGATTTTTCTCTATAGTTCAGATTAGTTACTTACGTTCACCAATCTGTTTATCTTTCAAGGAATCCTTGTAAGGAAGATAGAGCAAAGCACAACTTAGATATATTGTCACCAACATACACATCAACTCAGATATATTGTCACCAAGAGAGAGAGAGAGTATCACTGCTCTTACATCCCTAACCCAAGCTTGAAAGGAATATGCACAAGTGCATGATCGACTATAATAACAACTCACTCCTTCCTCTTTTTATATGAGAGGTAAAGGGGCTTTAGTGGACCTATTCCACTACAAGAAAACTTGCAAGACACAAGTAGGTCCACCCATGTGAAGCACTCTACTCTACGTGACATGTGTCAGCATCAAAGGTGACAGTGATTAACAAGCAAGCCCTCCATGGAATGAGCACTACTCCCCAAGGTCCAACAATCCTCCAAAGGTCCTAAGCTCCAATGCATCTCCTAGGTCATGTGTCTCCTTAAGAACAATGCATATCCAAGGTAATGTGTCACCTTAAGGACTCCCACACCTACATATCCACTCCCTAAACCCAAGAGTTCACATTTCAAGGTATTTTGTGTGCTCATGTTGATTATGGGATGTTTTTGTCATGGTGAAATACCCAACTCTACTCCAAGCACACAAACTCCGTTCATGCATCAACAACATGAAGTCACCAAGCTCCATACTAATCCAACACTTCGAGGAAGAATGTCTTTCAAACATCCAAACAAGGTCTAGCAGAAAACAATAAACCACCTCCAAAGTCCAAGTCCATCAATGTAAAATTCGTGCTATTATTGTTTCAAGAATATTTATATTTTATCCAACATGATGACCCACTATGTGCAATTTTTGTAGGGAATCTTCTGGATTTTTCTGCTTCAACGTGTTGATCCACTATGTGCATTGGTCAACAACTCCATTTAGTCAAGGAACTCTTCTAAAGTTCTTTCCAAGTTTCATTTCTCTTTCCTATCATCAAGCAAATTGGAGCAACTAGAAATAATTCCAATAATTGTCGTCCATCCAGTTGTTTCCTAAACAAGTGCCTATTACTTAAAGAAAGTAGGAAACCATCATGAAACATGACTATAGCCACATAGATTTAGTAGCTATAATCTAACAATGTTATTTAAAACACTATTAGATTTGTTTCATAAAAGAGCACCTAGTCCCAAACAACAGAAAATGTTCATGGAGAATGGCTTGTTTCACTATTGTTGAGCTTGACTGTAAACACTGACAGGTTTTTGAGCCAATAAAGTCCCTGGAGAAAAACGGTGATGGTTTCTCTCTAAAACATATGCAGATAAAGATACAAGATTTGAGTGGAGGACTTAAGTAGTTTGATGACTACCGCTCGACTTTTAACTGTTTGGTTTTTTGGTCTGCTTTATTTTTTATATTTCAGATCTAGTTCCAGAATTTTTAGATTTCAAATTTTAGTTATAATAGCAGAATTTTGGGTTGGCTCACATCATTGGTATTAGAACCTCAATTAATAGTAGATTCATATCATATTTTTTTCTACAGTTTAGATTAGTTACTTATGTTCACCAATCTATTTATCTTTCAAGGAATCTTTGTAACGAATATAGAGCAAAGCACAACTCAGATATATTGTCACCAACATACACATCAACTCAGATATATTGTCACTGAGAGAGAGAGAGTAGCACTGCTCTTACATCCCTAACCCAAGCTTGAAAGGAATATGCACAAGTGCATGATTGACTATAATAAAAACTCACTCCTTCCTCTTTTTATATGAGAGGTAAAGGGGCTTTAGTGGACCTAGTCTGCTACAAGCAAACTTGCAAGACACAAGTAGGTCCACCCATGTGAAGCACTCTACTCTACGTGACGTGTCAACATCAAAGGTGACAGTGATTAACAAGCAAGCCCTCCATGGCATGAGCATTGCTCCCCAAGGTCCAACAATCCTCTAAAGGTCTGAAGCTCCAATGCATCTCCAAGGTCATGTGTCTCTTTATTACTACTGTGCTTTCTACCTATTATTTTCATAGTGCCAAAATGTCCACTTGAATTAAAAACTGCATGCCATGTAAATAAATAGAAAACCTAATGGATGATAAGGAAAAGGGGCTATCCTATATGCCATGGAACATCATATTCAATACTTAGGATGCACCCCAAGGTGTCAAAATTGCATGCCAAGTGGAAAATTTTCATTTCTCATGTTAAAATCTGTGTTACAACTTACAACCTGACCTGATTGCACACAACCTCCTATAGATTTACCTATGGAAAATTCATAAAATACAGTGCTACAGTACTTCTCCCTGTGCATAGACATCAATTTTTCCAGAATATTTTTGCATAGACAATCCTTCTATAGTTCTAGGCAGCCCCTTTAAGACATTTTCTGACAAGTGTCAGAATTCTCTGAAACATTGAACTAACATGTAATGTGCAAGGATACATAGGGCTCGACTTTTTGGTAAGATTTAAGAAGTCTTAAAGGAGTCAGATCTGTCCAGAGTGACTGAAGTAATCCATACCACTCACTGTATTGTCATGTCCAGATTATTTAAATAATTCACATTCTTGAAGTGTTAAGTTCTTGGAATAGAGATCATTTTTTTGAAGCATAATTCAATAATTCTGGTTAGAATTTTTTAGGGGAGTATTCCCAATCATTACTTTAGAATTTTTCACAAGGGAGTGAGGATTCTATCTATCAAATCACTATTCCAACCATTACTTTACTATTCCAATCACGAATAAGTAACACTATTCTACTTAAGACAGACCATTACTTTACTGTTCCAATCAGGAAGTAACACTTGTGACTAAGATATATCACCACTTCTGTAATCTGGTTAAAATTTTTAAGGATTCTAATATAACTTCACTATTCAATATTGTGGTTAGAACGGTTAGAATTTTTCAGGAAGTAATAATTCAAATATAGCTTCACTATTCCAATTAAGAAATGACATTATTCTAACTAAGATTTCCACCAATTGCAACCAAGTAACACTATTCTGGTCAATATTTTTCTTGTGTTTAATATTCTGACCAGGATTTCCTAGGTTGCAAAGGGCTCCCTCACCTTTTTGGTATTCAGTCAGAATTACCAAGGATGAATGGGTATTTTGTTTTAGAATTTCTCTTAGTTTCTATAATTAGAAAACCTATTTACTACTGTTTTAATTCCATGATAGGATGAATCTAATAATCCAATAGTAGAAAAAACATAATAAAAAAATATATATACAATACGATGCACTACCTCAGAACGATAATATTTGGCCACAGAACTTGAGTTTGGTGGCTGAAAAGGCTCATGATTCGATCCCTTGGCCTTCTATAACGAAATCAATTTATTCAATTTCACATAGCTTTTCCCAGAGAACTCCATCAAAACCTCTGCGCCCACAAACGCCATGAAATTATTCTCACATCCATCATAGTTGCTTGATGCCAAGAAATATAACCCAATCCCAATTTATGATATTCCTTACCAAATATCAAAGGAAGTAATACAAACTCCTTCAACAAACCTTTAATTATTGATTCACATAGATTCTAATGAAATAGAATTGGAAATCATTACAAAATATTAAAGCTCAAAACATATATAACATAACGCAATATATCTTTCTCACTGCAATACAGGCACCCTGTATGCTCAAAAACGCAGAAATCAAGGGATACCGAGATAGAATCTCAATAGAGAGGATAAAATGTGATTCGATTAAGTGAAAAAAAAAATGTTGCAAAATTGTTCCTCAAGAGGTAACTAACATTTCCTATTTTGTTTCCATTGTTCAAATATGAGTCTATGATTTACTAGGTTTTCCCAATCCAAAAACTCTACAACTTAACGAAAAAAAAAACATTAGTTTTTCTTGTCAGAATTACCAAGGATGAATGGGTACTTTGTTATAGAATTTCTATCAGTTTCTATCATTTGAAAACCCGTTATATCCAGATACTGTGAATTTTATCCACATTAATATCTCTTTGATGGGTGGAATGTATGGCCAAATAATAATCTCCCATTGATCCCATTTGCCAATGAAACAACTGTCTTCTAAGTAAAAATCCTCTGTCAAGTTATGTGGGATTCCTCCTACATTGATATCTCTCTTTGCTTTGATTATAAGATGTGTACAGTTATTTTAAGCATGATTTGGAATATTTTGAATTATTAGGTATCTAAATGCAACCACTGGGTCCAGGTTATCTAGGATTCTTATCACAGTAATATATCTTTCTCTACTTTGGCCATAAGATGTATACCATTATTTTAAGCATGATTTGGAACATATTTGTATGCAAATTATTTTGTGACAATCTGTTAAAACCAGAATCCAAACTAAGACAGGTGTACATACCAACGCTCAAGTTCATAACATGATACACAGGGAGGTAGCTGATAGTGATCACCAAACAAAATTAGATGTTGAATGGTCGGTTCAAGCGCTACTAGTAGTTGAGGTTCCAAAATCTCAGAAGGTTCTTCAACAAAAATAATTGATGGTTGAAGCTTTTTAAGAACGTCCCGATACAATGATGCTCCCTGCAACGCTCAGTGAAATCAGAAGTTTATTGCGATCCTTTACATTCTGTTTCAAAGTTCTAATATATTCTGAAGAACAAGAGAAAAATTACAATGGTTTTCATACCCACAATCTTTGACCTGCGAAGCATTTCTAGCTACCGTAGCTGATTTATCTCCTGCATAACCTCGCATATTCTAGCATACTTGCTCTTAATATCTAAAAATATTTTCAAAGCCTTTTCATGTTCTTTTTGGGCGATCATGTGTACTAATAATACCCGAAGGTTTTGATTTAATTGCCATTGATTCTCGTATAGAAACCACTGATATCTGTTTAAATCTATCTGCAACACTGAAAAGTGAATTTTGTATCAGGTGTTCGAGATTTAGGAACTTAAATAAAAGAGGATCAATAAATCAAGGTTTTGAAATCTTATATGAATATGAAGTTGTTTAGCCCCACCAGAGAACCAACTATCGTTTGCTTCCCTTCTGCAAGGAAAGAAGCTTTCTTCCAACCATGACCTATTTCTTGTATCATGATTATTTTGAACATCTATCTCTATTTCATACTCTTCTTCATCACTTGTTTGCTCACTGTCTTCTAATCCAGTATCACTAGTATTAGAATATCCAGTCTCGTCCAATCTTTGCAACGGTTTAACAATAGAGAAACAGTTTTCTACCAGTTCGAAGGTCTCCCTCTTGGGAACCCACTCCCTAATGTTCTTTGAGAGAGTTTTATATAGCGAGTTCAAAATATTTCTAGTTTCATACCCTCTACCAACTCCGCCTCGAATAAATTCCAGAAGGGATATTTCTTTGGGAAATTTCTTTAAGAGGTATCTACCAAATTCGTTGTTAGAGATCAATTGCCTCACCTGATTTTCGGGCATGGAATCCATTAAGGACTCCACATTCAAAAAGTTGCTCTCACGTAGTTGTTGCAGAGCTATTTCCATTTCTGCTTTGACTTGTTCCAACTTAAGTGTACATTCAATCCAATCGAAGCAATGTTCATTCATTCTTCCAATTTTAGAAGATAAATTGTGGGGAATCAAGTCAGGTTCCTAACTTCTCCCTTCTATCCTCACTAGGTTGGGACAGAATTTCAAGAAAGACAATAAAAATTGATCCAGACCATGGTTTTTATAAGTCATGACAAGTATAGGACTAGGAGGCAAAGAATCTTCTGTCAATAAGAGCTCTAACATCTTTACACCAACATAACATTTACCTGTTTATTCCATGGCCAGGCACACATATTAATGGTTATGCACATCTACAAGCATTGCAAGCACTACCTCAAAACGATAATATTTGACCACAAAACTTGAGTTCGGTGGCTGAACAGGCTTCGTATTGTGATTTTGCACTTGTAATCACCACCAATACTCTCTATGTTAGTATATTCCTTAATGAAGTATGCTCTTTATCTCCAATTTTTTTCTACTTGCATACATGTTCTGTATACTCAATTATATTTGGTATATATATTGGGTTGCCTATTTTACTATGGGCGTTGAATTAACCTTTTGTATGACATCCCTCTCTAAATCATTTTGTATACTTTTGAGTTGTGATGTTTCCTCCAAACTGCATAAACCTAGAGATGTTTCATAAGCTCACTCAGAACAAGAACATTTTACCATGACCAGTACGAAATTATATATTTATTTTTAGGTCATGAGCTTATGTTATACAAAAACCAAACAGAGTTTTATCCTCATGTTGTTTTCTATCACTTAAGTTCTTATTATTTACATCTATATTCAGTGTGTGGAGTATATAAGACAATCTATTTTTGCATGAAAAGCAGCAAGTTTTGCCATAGTATTTGTGTGTTAAGCTGATCTCAAATCAAAATTTTTGCATTTGAGATTTACAAAAATTGTTCAGTTCTGCTAATATGAAGAGTATGTCCTTTAGTTTATTTATTAATAATTTTTCCATCTTCCATGCAATATGGCAAGAAAAAGGTCAGGGAACCTAAGGAGGATAATGTTACACCAGGGCCTGCTATCAGAGAAGGAGAACAAGTTTTTGGTGTGGCACGCATTTTTGCTTCATTTAATAATACATTTGTGGTAAGATGAAAATTTGTTATTTGTATGGGACTCTAGCTTGTTTGCAATCTTCTCTATAAAGACACCGGACTAATTGCCTTTTTTTGCAGCACGTAATTGATTTGTCTAGGAAGGAAACAATAGCTCCTATTACTACTAAGGTTCTTGTAATCAAGCATGTTATTGTCTCCAAGAAACTTCAATTTTGAGAGTGAAAATGATTAGAGGTTAGAGCATGAGATGTTAGAGACTCAAATTTCTCAAATATTGTTATACATGGAGCAAACAGACGGCATGGACATTAAAGCTGCTAGAGATGAATCTTCACCCTATGCTGCTATGCTTGCTGCACAAGATGTTGTACAAAGATGCAAGGTGTGTGGTATATGCCGAGTGTTAGATCATTTTTATCAGTTGAAGCCAACACTGTCTATTTTAGGTGCCTAATATGGATATGTTATTACTGGTCCCATGAGCTGGGAATAAATTCTTTGCACATTAAGCTCCATGCCATGGGAGGAAATAAAACTAAGACTCCTTGGCCTGGAGCACAATCTGCTCTTCGTGCTCTTGCTCGATCTCGGATGAAGATTGGTCGCATAGGTAAACATTTCTGTTACTGAAATATTAGTCTGAAGTATATGAAAGACGTTATCACAAGAATAGTCAAGGTTCTATCTTATATATAATTTTGTGGTTTTAACAAAGGACGTGACTCCAATTCCAATGGACAACACTTGAATAAAACCCACAAGGCTAAAAGTATCACATTATTCAACTACGAATTTCTGCTAAGCTTATGGTCAAGCAACAAATTATACTCAATTAAAGACAAAACCCTAGTTATAGAGAGATGAAGAGATGAAAATAGGGTTTAGGGAAAATCGATGCTCACAAATATGCTCATAATGAATTCACCTATATGTTTTCATCATCATTTTCTGTCCATTTTCTGTTATACTGGCTTCAGCAGCAGGAAAGGACATGAATCCCCTTCACCACGACCATATAGGCATGGCAGAATTCATCAAAACTTCCTGCAAACTGACTCTACATCTGAATCTCTACTTTTCGTCACTCACTTCCTAATCCAGGTCTCTGAGGGCCAAGCAGAGTGAGGTTGTGAGGGCTTCCATGATGGTGAGCCTGAAAACAAGAAGAGCTAGGATGAATAAAAGAGAAAAGGCAACCCTCAAATAGTGTATTGAGGATTTCGAGGACACCGCGACCCAGATTCATCAATCTCTAGCAGAGCTTAAGCACTTCAAGCTAAACACGTTCAAGGCTCAGATGAGCAACATGGAAACTTGGAAGAGTTTGGCCCTCACCAACGAGGACTCTTGTCTCGACGGTTTTCAGTCTGCCACAGGAAGGGTTAAGGCCATGGTCATGCCCCTTGCAGAAAGTGAGTAAATTAATCAGTAATGATTTTGTCAAAAAATTCGCAGCCACAAGAGAAGAAAATGAGCTAGATGAATTAATCATTAATTCCCTTGCCCTTGTCAATAAATTCGTAGCCACGAGAGAAGAAAATGAGCTCGATGTATGAGAGCAGAAACCCTCACGGATTTTTGATGTTCATTAATATATTTTTTCCTCTCTAACTGATTAAAAATAACAGTGTTTAATCCTAAGATAGAGATCATTTGAATCGTCTAACATTAAAATCAAGGGCGCACAATGTTACACGTAGCAATTTAGGAAATTTGTTTTCAAATAGGTACTCTTTACAGCGTAATGAATAAAAAATTTGCAGTCAATAGGACAAGGATCATCAAGATGTTGAACCATCCAATGTAAAGATGGTTTTCAGTGCTAGTGATCTAGTGACATAAAATACCCCATAAATTTCTGCTTTGGGATACCCCCAAGATTCAATAAGTAATCCAAAGTGAAAGGATTCGTTGATAAGGTGACAGTGCCAACAATCCTAAGCTGACCCAAAGTGACACCTTGTGAGTCTTGCACAACTAGGGTGCGAGTTTGAGCATCAAAAGCAAGTATAATTGCACAAGTGGAAACATCTCACAGTTAGGGCACTTGGCCACAAATCTTTATGTATTTTCCCATGGAGGGTACTTTTAACATTTCGTAAGTCACAAATCACATATCTGGAGGAATTTTGGATAACTTGGCTTCAACCATGAAAGCAAATAAAATTGAATAATGATAAATAGAAGATAATTAAAGAGAACTAACCTCTCTACCTTCTTGTTCTTCGCGCTCAGCCAATTTGTCCTCTGATCTCTCTTTCTCTCTTTCCATTTTCTTCACAAATTTATCTTGCTATTTTATTGTAGATTTAGCGACTTCAACATTTGTTGCCTCTACAGCCATTTGTTCCTCCCTCTCCACTTCGACATCCTCTGAATCAGATCCTGAAGCTGAATCTGTATTTGTGTCTGACCTTTATCACTTACTGATGAACTGCCATGGACATCATCTAATTCCACTTTGGCTCTTTCTTGGCCTTCCTTGGTGCATCCTTTCATGTCCACAACCTACAACTCTGAAACATCTGCAAAAAATATACCTCTTTCTTTACCATGTATGCTATCCCATGGTATGTAAGTGATTTCTTTCTTAGTTTTCTTAAGAGTTGTACTGTAGGAGTCTTCCCCTTTCCTGCTGAATGTCACAATTTTCTGAGTTAACATTAATAATTTGAAGTTCCTGCTTCATTGTTCTCAATTTTGACCATGGCGGCCATCTTCTTTTAAAGTCACTGATATTGTATCTCTATCTTTAACTTGAGACTCAAATGTGAATTCGTGAGAAGTTTCCAGTTGGGCTCTTATTGAGCTCTCTTCCTTTACATGTGAAGGAGAAATACTACTGACAAAAATAATTAACCTTCATCATGCTGGTCAACACTTTCATTTGTGGGAAGCCCTTTGTAACCATATATGTCTTTGCTTTCTACCCCATATTGAGCCTTTGTTAAATCTTTCGATATAGATGGATCAGATCCGCTCCCCTGAGTGGAAGAGTTATGACTAGAAATGATTTCTGGTTCATTGTACGCTTAATGATACTGAAGGATTCACCTCTTGTAGTAGGTGTCTCATTCTGGATTATGTATCCATCTCCTTTGCATCTAGAATAAGTCTCCGAGTTATTATCGTGTCTCACAAATTTGTTTGAATCAAGAGATACTGACAATGCCAAGCCATCTGAATGACAAGCACTCTATGAAAAAATTGAATTATATGAATTGGGTGGAGCATGCTTAGAAGCAACAGATGCTGATAATTCATTATTTGAAACCCTGTTTTTGTATGCATCTTTACCTGCAAAGAAAGGAGTCTTACCTGTAACATTTCCATTTCCAGCATTACCAGAGTTTCTCAAACTACGTCCATGACTAGCAAGCTCAGGGGAAGCCAAAATTTCTGCCCAGTCATCATTTCCAAGGACCGGAAATGGCTTAGCAACCTTAGGCAATGATCTCCCAAGTGCCTCTTAGATTGTTGCCTCATGATGTGAGGCAATTGAACTTGAAGTGGATTTCTTAAGGCCATGGAGATGTCAGGCCGGTGAATGTTTTTCACCATGAATATTTTTTATGTGCGATTTATTCAAAATTTCAGGGGTCTCCTGTGACTTCTTATTGAATTGATATTGCAAAGGAGGAATTCCATTTGGCTTTCCAAAGCCGATGTCAAGTTCATTGGATCAAGGCTTTTCTTGCTTTCCAAGTGATGCTGAACCTTGATGGTCAATATGTAGATTTACACAATTTACTGAAATGGAATTGAAATCTTATAAATAACTTCCAAAAAATTCACCAAAACTAATGCAGTAAGGGTTAGCATGATAGAAAATCCCCAAACATCCAAAGGGGTTGGTTTCAAATCTCATTGGGTAATGTTACCAAGAGAGCTCTAATGGTCAATCTGTAGAATTTCATAATTTCCTTAAGACAACACATGTAATGAAGTGAGGGCTTGCAGAGTAGCAAATTGCCAAGCATCCAGAGGTTTTGTTTCAAATTGCATTGCGTTTTTTTAAATAACATGAATTTTATTTAACATTCTGGCATTCATTGCATAATGTTTGTTAGAGATAAAAATTCAGAATATAAGAATAATTAAGTAGATATATGTGGTAATTTTGATGGATGCATGCAATTTGGATTGAGCAATGAGAAAAGGCATTAATGAAACTATGGAAAGAGGCAAGAGATATGAATATATTTAGCTTCTCAAGTAAACTCTGGGCCACCTGAAGCTTTGAAGAAATCCATGCAGCCATTGTTGTGAAGTAGATCCAGGATGCTCAGCCTTCCATCTTTCCATTCTCTGACTAGTCTTTCCTTGTGCAAACCCTTGAACCGGGGTTCGAATTGAGTATTTTTAGTGCTTAAAATTGTGGGCAGTAAGGAACCGGGGATGGGACAAGCTATTCTATACTATACAATAAATAAAATATACTCTAGACATAATAAATTATATAAGTCATTGATATAGAAATTGTTTGAAATGTTCCTAGCAGAGTATTTCACACCTTTTCTAGACTTATATCTATTTAGTTGATTTTTCATCTTCAGTATATGTGATTTTAAAGTTTCAATTTGCCATAACATATTCTCTATGGATTTTTCTCTGTCCTTGGATTCTGTCCCTCTTAAATAATCCTTGAAATGACTTTCCTCTAATCTATTATTACTCACATTACCTATAATTGTTTTGATGATGTTAGAATCATCATCAATTGAAACTCCATCCGCTTCCAATATTTTCTTCTTCTCATATAAAGAAAACAAGGGATGATGAGAGATATCAAAAGACAACTCCACTGCATTTTCAACTTTCTTTCTTCGCTTGCACTGCGAAATCCGGTGCCTGTGAGTTTTATCTATTAAAGGGGAAGATCTCGCTGTAAATGCCTTCACAGCTTGCTGCTCATCCTTCCATGGCTTTCTTGCCTGAAAAACTTCAAGTAAGTGGTCATATTTTGAAGCTAGACATAAAAGCCCTCTAATCCACAATTCAATCCCTTGTCACCGGCATTCAATATGGTGTCTAATATTTCCACTCAAGTGTCAATTCCTCTTCCTCTTCATTAATCCACTTGCATCAAATGTTGCAGAAGTTGTAGCTCCATTACCATTACACAACTCTAATTCTACTTCAGCAGCATCACACATTCCAGAGCATGGACCATCATTTTCACTGTCAAATTATGTTTCTCAAAATGAACTTGAACATTCAATGGCCTTCTCAACAGGATTGAATCTGATTTCATCTCCAATGAATTTTAAAATTTCCACCATTGACTCATCTGTTTGAACTTGTATATTAGCCTCATAAATATTATCCAATATAGTCTCAGTGTTTGATCTGTTCTCCTCCAATTCTTCAACATATACCACATTTTATGTGCATGGAAAAGTAGAACCACAAACATATTGGAGGCTTTCATCTTCAGGGAGACCACTGGTGTGAGTGGTTATCAATAGGTTGATAAGCTTCTGATCAGGAATATTATATATTTCACAGGCAATACAGCTTTGGTAATTTCTCCTCTTTTTTTGAGAAACTGCACTTTGCATCTTGATAAAGCATTTACGATGGCCATTTCTAAAAGCATCAAGATAACAGGTGCTTTTACCATCCTTAGTTTCATTTGGGAGGCCAAAACACATTTCTACTCTATTTTGAAACTGTTCAAGATATTTTCTACCCCGATATAATAAAGTATGTGCAACATTCCAAATGTTAGAGCCTCTCTCTTTATAATTCATCCCACAGCCGCAGATGTCCTCAAAGTCATCCACAAATGATCTCCATCTCCTGTAGTCCTTGGAATGGATCTTATGATGCATATAAGGAAATCATATTGGTTTTCTAGGTCTCTTCAAATGATCTGGCCCAAATGAATCTTCCAACGGATTGGAGAAAAAGCCATTCTCGTCCAGACTTACAAGCCCTTCTAGGATATCTATAAAATTTATTCCATCACATGTAGATAAGCCACATGAGATTGAAAATGTAGAAAGTATTTGAGTGTAGTTATTGGCTAACACATTCAAGACTCTTAAATTGGAGAAGCTCCCAATACTATCAGGGATGTTTCCCATCAGCATATTGAAGTTGAGGTCTAGAAAATCCAAATTGATGCAGTTCACAAGCTCTGAGGTAAATTCCCCCACAAAAAAGTTATGAGAGAGATCTAATTTCTCTAACTTCACCTGAAATCCCAGCAAGGAAGGGATTGAACCAGTGAATTGATTGCGTGTCAAATTGAGCACTCTCAGGTCTGTCAAACTTTGAATTTGTGGGCCAAAGTAATTTCCTAATTTATTGTAAGAGACATCTAGGTACTGCAGCTTGTGCATCCATGCAAGTGAAGGAAGGGAGCCTGGCATAAAATTGGAGCTACTGTTAAGGGAAACCAAGCTTGTGCAAGCCTTGATATCATTATCATATGGGGTTGACAACACATTGCTGGAGACATCAAGGACTTGAAAGGCTGGAAGCTGGCATACAATCTGCCAAGCATTGCCCTTCAGCTCAAAGCCGGACATATGAAGCTCGGTGACATTATTTGTAGTGCAATTCACACCGCTCCAATTGCATGGGTCACCAAAACTTGCATTCTTCGACGGGGAAGACGATTTAAACAGGGATTTAAAGACGCGTGTTTTTTGGGTATCGAGACAAATTCCAGAATCCAAACATGAAAGAATGAATAGGAGACTAAGAAAGGGACAACATCTCCAACAATACCTCATTTTTAACAGCAAATAAATGAAGAATGCGTGCAATCCCCGCTTCAGCCTATTTGTTGGGCATCCATCTCCTGCATTGATTTCCTCTCAAGCTTCCTCCCCAGGCCCTGTATTTACATTCAGAAGGTGAGATCTCAAATAAATCTGAGTTTCAAACCCTGTGCTGACCTTTGGCGCCAATAGGAAGGCAATGGACAGTCAATTAACATAAGATGGAAACGACCCTCCAACAATGATCTCGAAAGTGCAAAGATATCCAAGGAATAGGAGATAATTTTGAAAAACTATCATTCTGAAAACTCTTATATAGGTATTACATAAATATTGATATTAATCTCTATCTATATTTCAAAGAAAAATGTTGAAAGTATTTTAGTGTATTTAAAAGTAATATGACATGGTATTGTTATTGATTTTTTATATGTTTTAGTTTCATTTAGGTTAATTTGATTTGAAAATTCATTTTCAAGGATATGCATTGAATTTTTATCTAGAATCATTTATTTTTAAATTTGTTTTTATGTTTTGATGTTGTTTTTTCAACTTCAGTTAATCTAGGCAATTTAATCTTCGTGAGATTCATTTTAGAAAATCATTTAGGGGTAATTGCTAGTTTAGTAAAGGTGAAAGATAACTGGTCTCTCGGTGAATCACTGTGTAAAGTTGATTAAATATGAAAAAAATTAAGCACTTCACCGAGTCATGATTAAATAAAGTAGTACGAAAGTTATTTCCCAATATTTTAACCAAAAATTTCAAGTAGTTTTAGATATCGAAATGGGGTCCCATAAAACATCTTTGCTCCATTAACAAGACGTATATAGATATCCACACTTCTACACATACGAAACTCAATTTTGAACACTTAGAACAATTTTTCAATATGGTTGGGAATGGAACATGAGTGTCCCCATGTCCCTAAATTTGTTCAGTCTATGGAAAAATCTCTAAATTCATGGGTATAACTTTATAACTTTCATGGAAATCAACACAATAATATATCTGTTTGTTATTCTTACACACGTGTGCTACTGTCGCGCAAGTGATATGATTCGTTCCTCTTCCTTCAAAATGAAGACCATGCATTTCCCTAGGATAGAGAAATGGTGCCAAAATTAGGCTTCAAATAAAGACCATGCATTTCCCCGAGAGGATGAAGAGATTCATGGATCTGAGTCATCTCTTTCAATCTCAATCCACTAAACTGACAGTGCTTTCCCATCCATCCCTACATAAACAATGGATTGTACTACTAAGTTTCTTCTTTTCCATATCAATTTCTGGCCATTAGGCTTCAAATTAGGATTTCTTAATCTTGTCTGTTGTAACGAATTCATTCTTGACTGCCTTTGTCCACTTCTTCACTTTCATGCCCACCTTCAACTCCTTCGCTACCAATATCGAGTTGGAAAATTGGTCTAAATGTTGCGTCCAAGCCATCATGTGAACACCCATGTTGATGCTCTCCAAAGTTGAATTCCACATGCAGTGTGTTAAGAAACTACTAGTAAGCCCTTGAGACAATTCCTGGATTTGTTGGCATGATAGGGAACATGTTGTACTAAAAGAAACATAAACAATTGAATTTGGAGCTTGGTCATTCAGTGATCTCAAGAAACTTCCAACTTTTGAATTACCCTTCTTATCCATCCAAATTAATTGAGGAAGAAAACAACCGATGGGAAAAAGAGGATAATCACGTAATGTTCTCGGTGTATTTTTTGTCATCCATGAATTGAGATTCCATGCCTTAAAAATCGTTCATGAGATGTCTTGTCATCAGTGCTAGACTTTCTGCTTTGCATCCAGGTATGGAAGTAATAAATCTATCCGAGAAGCACCAGTTGTATGATACAATGCATTCCAAAATTCGAGTCCCCTTCACCCATATCGCTGAGAAATAGGCATTGACGCAACTGAAACTGTAGGTAGGGACTTGATGTTTTTTCGCCAGTTTGAACCCACCCCAGAAACTAGTCATGCACTATCACAATCCTATTGGAATTTTAGAAGCAGAGGTTATGTATCATACGATTGAAAATCTCTGGGAGATCTTCCCTCGGATAGAGAAAACCAGATCGCTGAAGTTGTTTCTGGACATATGGTAGTCGTGAGATCTTGCACGTGGTAAAAATTTTGATTCGAGGGAGGAGGATGAAAACCGAAGTATTTGATTGGCAAAAATCTACCTAGACAAAGCCCGTAGAGGAACACCTTCGGTGTAATGTCAAGGACCTATGAAAAAATAAGACTTAAAAAAAAAACAATGGCATGGAAATTTTGGAAGATATAGACCATTGAACAAGTTGGTTTTAATTATGAAATGAAATGAAAATTTAATGTCCACGAGATTAAAACTAGTCTATGGGATCATTAGTTCCTTGTTTTTGGCCCTTTTCAATTCAATATTTTTCTTATTCAAATTGATGATGAGCTTACCCAACCTTCCAAAAATCTTCTAGCTGAAAAATACAATGCCAAGAAATCGATGCTAACATATTTTCATAACTTTCTTTGATGTCTTTGAACGCATCACATTCTAAATCTGCAAGATATTCACCTAACGAGGCTCTCGATCACCCAATCAATCCTCCAACATGGCTCCCACAGGCTACAAAGTCACGATCCAATCTGATCAAACACTTTGATCCAACAAACCTCCACAAAACGTTGTTGTCCACACTATTAATTTGTTGCTCCTGCAATATTGGTTAGGGCACAATGCAATCCTTAACCCTTCACTCTGGCAGTAACCTAAACTCTTCAAGGATTACGGTCCTCCAAGGATAAACTTCAAACTCTTTATAGATTTAGAGTTAAAGAAAAAATTGTGGTGATGTTTGGATGGGTGCTAATTTGTAGGGTTTTCCATTTTTATAATTTTCTTTGTTGTGCTTTCTACCATGCTACCTAGTTGCTTTCCTTTTGCCCTAGAATTTTAAATTTTTCAATGTCTATCTCTCTATTGTTTCTTGCCCCATTTGAAATGTCATCCTTATTTGATAGGTGTTTTCTTCAATATAGTGTGAATATTTTTCCATCACACAGCTTCTGTGGGGTTTTTCTACGCAAATAGCTTGTAAGGCCCATTCATTGGGGCATTTGATGAAATGAAATGATTATAGATGATCACCAACTAATGGTACCTGCAGAGATTTACTCTAACAATTCTACAATTTTCCTGTGCCAACAATTATACAACATTTTAACCTCATGAACTAGTCTCATCTATTCTCTTAGCTGATGCTATAAGCACTTATTGCTGTTGTCAAAGCTTTTACTCTCTAGTACCATTGAGCTATTTCAGTTATTTGTGGACATTGATCTATTTTCATTTCATTTCTTCAATTTTTCTGACTGTTATGTGTTACCTTTGGCCAGTGCCTTCTTTCTTACCTATGCTTTTTCTACTTAAGCATTCCATCCAGCAGAGTAGTAGGGGTAGCAGGAGCCACGCAGTCCATCCAGAGCCCAACAGGGGCAGCGCAGAGGCCGCAAGAGTCATGCAGGGCTAACGCAGGCACAGTCAAGGTAGTGCAGGGGCAGTGTAAGCCCTTCAGGTGTGACGCAGGCCCTTACTGAGCAGCGCAGAGGCCGACGCAGGCCAGTCAGGCTGATGTAGAGGGCTTTAGAGTAGCATATTACTGTCGTTTTTATTTCTCGGTTGGGTGAACCAGTTTTTGTGCCATGATTGTTGTACTTAGATTCTGCATAATAATGAAAACCCTTGAGAGCTAGCTGCATCGGTTTTCCCACATTAGGTTTTTTCTGGGGACAGTTGTCCATAAAATATGTGTGTCACTTTGTCTATAAGCATTTTATTCATTATTTGATCTGTATGTGGAGGTTACTAGTTGTATTTACTATTTACTTCGCTAATTTATTGAATATTTCAGAAATTAACTTGTAACTTAATTCAAGTAGGAGAATTAAATCAAGATATTGCAGTAGGCTTTCTTAGATTAAGAAATTTTCACATTCCCTAGGTCTAGCCCCATTAGGTCACCTAGGGCAATAATTTCCCAGGAATCTAGCTGGAGGAAAACTTCTATCTCCTACAGGTAGCTGCATTGTTGGGTGCCCTCACTCTCCTCAGAACTTGGGCCAATTTTGACAGTGGAATCTCCGGATACCTCAAGCCCTAGCCCTAGGATCTGTTAGCCACCTGTAAAATTTGTTATATCAAAAGGTGGCTAAATAATTTTTGGAGCCTTCAAGAAAAAATTCTATTACAAAAAATGTTATCTCTTGAAGACTCATGAAGACATCATGCCCTTTGTTCAAATCTTCACTACTATTTCCATTTTAAACTCTGAAATTCTACTGATTTCATTGAGAAAATACTACTGCAAAAATCCATTTTTCCCCTCCCTCTACTTCAAAAAATAGCCTTCATTTTTACCCCTTTCATTCCCATGGAATTCTTATATTTTCCATTTGTTTCACCTTTTTCCTTCATAAAATCCACATTACAGAGTTTAAAACTCCTTTTTTAACTCTGCCTAAACCCCCAAATCCATCAGAAAACTCTGAAAGAATCATAAAAATACACTTTTTATACTAAGGGTTTAAGCCCCTTTTGCACTAAATCCTAAACCACTTCCCCACATGTGCCCACGGGCTGGAACCAAGCACTGAGTCCATTTGGCGCTAATCGCATCGGAAAAAACAGAGCGCGAAAGTATTTTTGTTAAGTTGAGACCTTCGATGCGATTGGCATTTTATTACATAAGCCCCGGTCCAATCACTGATTCATATAACCCTTGTGCCCACAATCGGGTGCTAAAACATTGTATAAACACATTCCCGATTGCCTTTTTCCTTTGTAAATTCAATAAACCCACTTTTTCCTAAGTTTGGTTTAAATGTGCCCATGCAATGTTTTTTTAATATAAATGGGTACATTGAAAAGCCCCGCATCAAAGATCTGATGCGATTAAGCCCCATTTATATAAACCCCTGCCATCCACTTTACTCCATATAACTTGTGCCCGGGACCAAGAGTTAAAAGTCTCAAAGCGCCAATTGCATCGCAAAATTCTAAATGGGTAGATTGAAAGACCAAGCTCGACCTTCTGATGCGATTGGCCCTTATATATATAAGCCCTGGGCCTATCACATTCTATATAATCAAAGGCCCTGCAGACGGGCGCCTATCCACTTCATATATATAAACCCGCCCCCAAAGCCAAACCTTTGTGTTTTATTAAATTTTTTATTTTCATGTGTTATAAGGGGTTTTCCGTCGGTTTGTTGTTTAAAGAAATCTCGATCGTTGATCTAAAGCCGAGTAACGATCAGCGCAACATCGCATTGGAGATTTTCAAAGGGCACATTTCACGTTTTTTTTACCTCTCCTCGATTGGCCATTTCTCGATCAATCATGAGCCATTGATCTCCTCCCCGCCTTCCTAGATCTAACAACCCTCATTTGCTCTGATCATAAACCTTTCCACCACCTCTTCAACCCCTTCGATTCACTCCCCACCATTGATCTAATCCTCAGATCGAGGCCAACACTCAATCGCATCATCACCATACAAGTTCTTCCCCCCTTTGATCGCATGCCTCCGATTACATCTGGACCGTCCACGTGTCCAGATCGGACGGTCCCGAATGCATCTCCCGACTTTGGGTAAATTTTATACACCCTGCTTCATAATTTTTTTTTGGAAAATCTTAGCCGTTGATATTTGCAGATCAACGGCCCTCATCAGCCCTTCCTCCACCATTATATTATTTCTTTTATTCCCCAGATGCAATCTCCGTCGTTGATCCTCACATCCAACGGCTCATATTAAACGCGATAGGCCTGCCTCCTGTGGGTCCTGCCTTCTTCAAAATTTGATCTCAGCCATCCATCGTAGATCTAACAGCTTATATTGAAACCACCCTTCCTCCTATCTTCCCGCGCATCTGCCCCATATCGCGCTCGTTCTCCACCGTCCGATCCGAGACCCTAGATCTAATGGCCCACGTTCCATGTCGCGTAACTTTCAGCGCGAAGGATAATTTCCTAAAGGCCACGTGATAAAAGCTGTTTTTCGAGGCCACGTGTCGGGCGGGAATGCATATCGCGTTCAAAACCCATGGTTTTACCTCCCTAAACCGCTTTCCCTCTTCTCCATTGTGATTTATCGCGCGCCTCCTCAGTCGTTGATCCTTATGAGCCAATCTCATCCGACGGCTCATATTCCTCTCGAAACCCATTTCAATTTTTAATTCATTTTCGTCTGCCAAAGATTTTTTAACCTTATCTCTTTATATTTCTACCATTTCTCTATAAAGTGACCCCTTCGCTTTATTTCCTCCCGACTTGTTCCGACCGTCAATCTCTGCAAGATCAACGTCCCTAACTTAATTCTTCCACCATTTTCTCCCACTGCTCCCTTTTAACCACTGTGCATAGATCTCCATCGTTGGATGTTGTCATCCAACGGTCATGATCCTCCCCACCACCTATGAAGAATTTTTCCCAAAAATGCAGGATTTCATAACATTCGTCTGTATTTTGCAGGATTAAATGATTTTTCCATTACATCAAAGGAAAGTCAAAGGTTGGGGATGATGATCCCTTATGCCTTTGAACATACTGGAAGATCATTCTACAAGGTTCAAATCCATGTTTCATCAATGCTTCATGGGCATTGATGCCATATGAGCCCTGTGCGGCCCTGCACATCAACAAGACACAAACAATTAAATAAAACAAAAAAGTATCAGTGTTGAAGATCCAAAAACAGCAGAGATTAAAGAATTGAACATTTATCACATATTTTAATGGATTACAGCTAAGACCGAAATCAAAAGCCTAATCCATTAAATTAAACACAATTAAAGGGAAAATCAAAATATCATCAGACAGAAAGGCCTCCACTGCCACAACAGAGGCCAATTGATCCCTCTCAACTACCATAGCGCCACCTGTTGCCTCAAAGCATTCAACAGAGGTCGAGTTAATATCAGAACATTAGATATTTTCCTTAACGTAGCCAAACAGTTAATTCTGCCAAAGGAACTTAATGAAAAATATCAACAGAGTTATTGCAACATAAAACAGAGCCTTAAAAGTCAACGAAATCTACCACCGAACTTAATTCTTAAATGTAAAAAGATTAATATAGACAGAACATCTGTAAACTTCTCCATTGAGCCCCTCAAAGGCCAAGGAGTATTAAAATCTGTATTAATTGACCCTAGAGATCTTTTATCTCCTCCCACCTCCTCATTTCTTTTATAAATACTACTGTAGAAGATGAGAAAATGTTGGTTGCTGAACTTTGAAATATACTTGAGCTTGAAAATTCTACTTGTAAATAGTGTTCATGGGCTCTTGAAGCTCTGTTGGTGGTTTGATAAGTTAGTCTGAGAAGTGAAGATGATTGTTAAACTAAAACATTGGACTTAAAGATGTAACTGGTTTGGAGCATTAATACAAGTTGATTTATGGGATCCTGGTCTATGTCGACGATGATGTTATTTCTTATTGTAAATCGTTATTTTATTTCTATTTTCACTTTTTCCATCTTCTCTAATAAATAACAACAAGCATAGAGTTAGGATTTATTGTCTATTAGTACCCTTCTCTGACTGATAAGCTTTATCTACATGTTTTCTTCCAATTTGTGTTGTTTGGGAATGATTTAATTCAGTTTGAGCAGTTAGGAATGCTGGCGTTCCCTCGTCCTACTGTCTTAGCTAAATATTGTTCTCAAATGTTGTTTTCAGCTTATGTTAAATAGATATGAACTAAGGAAATTATGGTGAGCCCTATCCTAGTTTTATCCCAAAAAACTATCTGAAAGTTTCCTGAAGAGTGTGTCAAAAGTTGGCTAGTTTTAAAGTACTTACCAGATCTTAGACCATTCTTTGTTATCATTTGTTTTCCCTTTGTGTTTAATTTGTTTTCTATTGAAAGTGCATCAAAATCTAGCTAGTTTCAAAGTACTTACCAGATCTTAGATTACTTTTATGTCTTTCTTAAGTGTATGTCAAAAGCTGGCTAGTTTCAAAGTACTTACCAGATCTTAGGCTGCTCTTTGTTCTTCATTTGTTAAATTCCCCTTCTTGTTGTATCATTTCATTCCATAAAATCAACTTTAAAGAGATCCTTAGACATAGATGACTTGCCCCATGGACCACTCTTGCCCCTTGTTATTTCAATTAAACCCTATTATGACTCCATAGCCCAATGGACTAAAACCTACAATTATCTATCTTTTTGGCCAAAGCTTGTTCTGATTGCTTGCAACTTCACACCTTTAAAACTATTTCCATTTAGAACTTTCCACTCAAACAATAATCATGCTCAACCATCCAAAACAAACAGAAACCCTCGAACTTCATAACTAGCCTAATATCATTAGCCAAAAGCTTTAAAGATAAATCCATCTTTGCACTTATTGGAGAGATCCCTCTCTGGATTCAGGAGGGCTAGATCCTAGAATCCCAAAGTGGTTGAAACGATGTTCTCCTTACAGTCAGAATTTTGCCAATATTGCTGATTACAGGGCGCCAACAGGATCAAGTTTTTCCTAGGTGTTCCCAAGGATAGAACATAGTAGGATCAATTTGACCTATTGAAGTTAAAACTCTTGTCTGATCCTTTCCCCTCACCTTGTCTAAGATAGGAACATCATTGGTTGCTAAATTCCATCCCCGAACGTGGGCTGGGTCCACTTGGCCCCATGTGGCCCCATTTGGTGTCAAAGGCCTTTCATCAAGGACCATTTGGGAATCCAAGTTCCCAAAATATTTTAGGGATTGATAACTTCCTTCATAAGTCTTATTTTTCTCCCTCAACCCTTCAATCCCTCTCCTCTCTCCCTAGAAGATAAATTCCCTTGCTTAAAAGGAAAGCAAGTCCCACTCTTTATTTTATCTTAGGGAAAGGGTTTCAAGGGTCACTTCCCACCTATTCATTGACCTATACTCTACAAGTGACTTCCTAAACTACTGGGGCTCCACCCATCAGTGAAAGTACGTGAAGAGCAAGGAGCCTTAGATGTGGTGACAATGGGCTAAGCCTCCATTGTTTCCCTTGTCCTAGCAGTTGCCCTCTTAGAAACCCCTTTTAGGTCCACTACTAGTTTGAGTGGTAACAAGTTGTTCACAATTCCATTTGTGAACAACTCTTTGGCATGCCCACTTTTGCCATACTACAGGTCCAAGATGAGAATTCCAGGGCTATGGAGGCTGCCCTTCTTCTCACTGAATCAATCCTCTACAATATAGTGAAATAGGGCTAGTTGGTTGGCCCACTTGACTGTTACTTTAGTCCTTCAAATTCTGCACATCCTTAGGTCCTATACACCTGCCCTTCTACCAATTTTTGTTGTCCTTCACCAGAACAAGAGTCAGGGCTCTTCTTTGACAGTAACCTAACAACCCTCCAACTGTACTTGGATTACCATCAATCTACCCAACCATAGTCAATTATTTTTACTAATCTAGGGCCCACAATATTTTCTTCATCTAGGGATCTTCAAATCTGCCAGCTAACAACGGTTTGAGTCCTCTCAAGATCACTATTCTTGTGCATCAACAATTTGATCTTTGTTTTCCAATCTATGAACAAATATGAACTACTCCTCTTATCATACTTCTAAAAATCTATAGATGACTTAACTAGTGTCACAAATCAGCCACTAACAGTCCATTTACTATTTTTTAATACGTTTCTTCAGATCTTTGTCTAAAAATCTATGGAAAGTCCACCAAAATCAACTCTTCTGCATTTCAATCCATTTTTCTTATGGCACATTTCTTCTGCATGCTCAATCTTCTGCTCAGGTTCCACCCTCCTTTGGATCTGTTGTCTCCACACATACTGAATCTACAAACCATCTTCCAACTCTACGGTCTATATTGCAGAAATAAACCTCGCTCTAAGGGTCACAACCTGTCTTCTTCTACACAAATTTGTCATAGTGTTAAGGCCATACCTTATGAACTAAACATGCTAGGAAATTGTCCTAGCTAGGGCATTATACTTATGTACTTCTAATTGTTGTAGAACAAACCCTATCCACACATAGAAAAAACATGATTCTTGCCTCCATAAGAGACTTGACCTAGCTCAAATGGATCCATAGATTCTAGGCATTTCTTTGAATGAATCTTGACATGAAATTCATATCTCAATGTCGACCCTCAAACTAGGGTTAACTCGGTCAATATTATGCCTGTGTCAACTTCTGTTATGGCTCTAAATTACAGTGCAAGCCCTCCTCCATTTATGTTGGTCTTTATCATAGACCTTGCAGCCTACTAACCACCACAAGGCAAGATGGTATCAACCCTCTCTTCTATTTCATGTATAAAATCTAACCAACGGGATTCAATATGATCTTGTAATGTACTAAAACAAGATACTGAATCCTTCCTACAATTTGTGGAAAAAAAACACGATCACATAATCACATATAAGTAAGAGAAAGAAATTATCAATCGAACAACACAAGATGTATCTGGGGAAGCAACTGCTCAAAACCCTCTATCTCTATTTTTTATTAAGTCAAGGAATCATGAAACAATACAATGCTTAATCTCTCTTGAGATTCTCCAGCACTTTTCCAATTGTCTCATGTTGATCTAGGCAAAATTGGTCTAGTACTTAGCCAATACTCAGCCTTCCTTCTGCTTGCCTTGCTCACACAATTCCTATGGAATTATCTCCATATTAATTAGGAAAATTAACCTTCCTTGATTGCACAATCCATCATGGCATCCCAATGACTTTATAATTGCACATGGGAAATTTTCTATAAATACAATTGATAGTTATGTTCCTCTGAATTGTGTTACAATAAGGATCAAGGGCCTTTTTATTATTTAAAATAAGAGAAAACCCTAAACAACCAAAACCCTAACCCGAGGTGATGTAACACCAAGAGTTTATGGGCCCCGTTGGGGTTAGTTGGGCAGCGAACTTCCCAAGGTCGTAACTTGGTCATATGATATTCATTTGACGCACATGATACCTTGTTAGAAAGATCTCTCTGAGGACTACAACTACTAATGAAATTTATATGAAATTGCCAAACCATTCATGCCCAAAAAACATCGTTTGGGGTCTCAAAATGGCTTTGAAAGTTCAAGACCCGAAAAATGAAAAAAATAGTAAATTGTGCTATAATTAAGGAAACTGAAAAACTGAAAGGGACAATGGCGAGGGCCCAAGTGGAATAGGCGGGTGGCCACCAATATCCACCTCGATCACCTTAACTATAATTTCTTGAGCTAACTCAGTCATCATGACTTAGTTGACTGATACAAGTTGTTATGAATTGAAATTACAATTTATTGTCCAATTTATTTAAGGGAAAAATAAATTAGACGCCTCACATTCCTCACTCCTGGTACATCAAAATTCCTCACTAGTGTGGGTGCATTTGTTTTGTCCTTTCTAGTTGCCAATTTCACTATTTCTTGTTGCAAATTTCAACACTCCCTCTCAACAAGAAAGGAATTCAATCTATCCCCATCCGGTACCTTTGGAATGTTCTGCATGCTACACTTCTCTAATGTTGTTTGCACTTGCAAATCTTGAAACTGAATCAGTATAATGCATCTGTCATCAGAGTCTTCTAACTGTTGTTAGCTACTGCACCTGTCTAGTACTGGATTCTCTGCGCTGCTGCTGACATCTGCATACATGCCCTTTGAACTGTTGCTAACTCTGATTTGTGCTCTAGTATTTGACATATGTCACTCTGATTTTTGTCTTGTTGACATCTTACTACATCAATCTAACTGATCCTTCCTACTACTGTTGTACTGTGGGCTCCTCGTAGCCAAGTTCGATCCATAAGATGCGCCATCTCAATGGACCTTGCCCAAATTTATTATCTTGGGATTATGTCTGCACATCACCCCACCTTACACCTCAAGGTATGGCTGCTCCCTCTTCCCATCTGGCTCAAAATTTTCCCCTCATGGAGGTTTCTGCCTGAGTGTATGCTTCCACTCGGTTTCCTCTCTACTTCTCCAATCATGGCAGCTACTCCACAACATTTTGAGACTGCATCTCATGAGGCTGCATGTTGAGAGGTAATTTATGCTCCCTCTAAACCACCAAGTCTCTAACTTCTACCTTTCTCCTCAAAGCTTTGCATGCATCTGGTACCTCAAGTGCATATAGGTTCTTGACTCACGCACAATGTAATTATCCTGACGTTACAAAAAGTTTCTAAAAAAGAGTTGATTTTAAATCGATGATATCTCCCTCATCTGAGCTCCAATTCGACCAGTTTGCTTTTTCCATTTGGGTAGTTTTTCACAAGGAATCAAAATATTCTATTTTTTTTGAAAAATTTTCACCAATATCTTCAAATATTCTTTGCAAACTCGTCGCCCAAAAAATTCTTGTTCTGATGCCATGTAGAAAATCTAACCAACGAGATTCAATATGATCTTGTAATCTACTAAAACAAGATACTGAATTCTTCCTACAATTTGCAGAAACAAAACACGATTGCACAATCACATATAAGTAAGAGAAAGAAATTATCAATCACACAACAACATGATGTATTTGGGGAAAGCAACTGCTCAAAACCCCTGTATCTCTATTGTGTATTAAGTCAAGGAATCATGAAACAATACAATGCTCAATCTCTCATGAGATTCTGCAGCACTCTGTCAATTTTCTCTTGTTGATCTAGGCAAACTTGGTTTAGTACTTAGCCAATTATCATCCTTACTTCAGCCTACCTTGCTCATGAAATTCCTAGGGAATTAACTCCTTATTAATTAGGAAAATCAATCTTCCTTGATTGCGCAATCCATCATGGCATCCCAATGACTTTATAATTGCACACGAGAAATTTTTTTTCTGTATACAACTGATAGTTATGTTCCCTTTAACCTCTGACGTCTCAACTAGGTATTCCTCAAAGATGACATGCATGCAATTATTAATAGTGGATTATTAGTTATCTGATTGATCACTCATTGTGAATTAAATTATATTTAATTCATTAGACCTCTCACTAGCTCATCACTCAATTAGAACTAGTTAAACTGATTTTAACTCATTTAATTGAGTTAATTACACTTACACCCCACTAATGCATCAACTTCAACTGGACCCCAAAAATATTAGAATCCCTCTAGATGCCTCATCTTAGACCCTCAACTTGAATTTCTTGAGCTAACTCGGTCATCATGACTTAATTAACTGACACAAGTTGTTATGAGATGAAATTACAATTTATTGTCCAATTTATTTAAGGGAAAAATAAATTAGACGCCCCACATTCCTCACTCCTGGTGCATCAAAATTCCTCACCAGTGTGGGTGCATTTTTTTTGGTCCTTTCTGGTTTCCAATCTCACTGTTTCTTGTTGCAAATTTCAACATTTCAGAATTTGATGTGGCCTTCACACAAAGACACCATTGAAATCACATGCCCAGATTCTCATGAGAAACCTCTCTTAAGCTTGATCTGCCAGAAGAGAACCAACAATATTCCATCCTACTTCCTAGCTCAAACCGACCATTAAGGTATGCAACATTCTTCTGAACCCTCACATGATGATCTTTCTCTTGGAGGATGATCATGACCTCCCTTTAGCAACCCTTACTCGGCCCTCGTACTCGACCTACTTTAGGACTACATCTCTCTTCACCCCTTTGATGTGCCAGATAGTGGGAATACATGTCAAACATGCTAAGATGTGCCAAGTGATAAGGCATGCCAAGATGTGCAAGGGTGTTTCAATGCGTGTCAGGGACTGTCAAGACAAAAAAAGGGAGAAAAAAGTTAAACTACAAGGAAATGAACACATAAGAGGGTTAATAAGTCATCAATTTACCTTTTCCAAGAGGGGCATGCTAGGCACACCAACACTAGGCAGCAATAGGTGCCAAGTGCAAAGTCTTAGTGCATTCTAAGTGCCAAGTATTCCTTTGTTGCTTCTCATCTACTTTCCAACAATTGATCATCACAAATAAATTTAATATTAAACCATTCCAAATCATACCAAGGCATCTCAACGTATTCCATACATGTTAAGACTTTCCAAGCACCAACACGTGCCAAGCGCCAATATGTGTCAGGGAGTGTTATGCATGTTATGAAGTGGAAGGGAATGTTGAAGACTGCTAAGGTGTGCTAGAGAGTGATAATGCATGTTGATGAGTGTTCAGGAGTACTAGGAAAAAACATTAAGGGAGCACTAGGTAAAAATTCATGGAAATTAATGAATATGAGGAACCTGTGCCAGAGACTAGTGTTAATGAGTGTTGGTTGTCATGCCAAGGAGGGAGTGACAAGGTATGCTAAGCATTGGTAAGGCATGCTAGGGAATATCAAGGCATGTCAAGAATTCCCAAAGTGTGCTTGGGAGTTCCAGGGTGTGCTAATTATATCATGTGCCAATTAATGGTGCCAAGATATGCCAATACATGCTAGGTGCTAAGGATGTGGCGCAGGGTGCCAGGGTATGTCAATATGTGTCAAGGCAACAAAAGGAAGAACCAATAAGAGGGTTAATAAGTCAGGAATTTATCTTTTTGAAAAGGGGCATGCTAGGCACACTAATAATAGGTCCCAATACATGCCAAGTGGCATTGTGTGCCAAGTGCTAATGTATGTAAATGCATTCAACCAAGGTGTTCAAGGGCATGCTAGGGACTATATGCAGCATGCCAACACATGCTAGGAGAGTTCCATGTTGTGCTAGCGCATGCCACCATGTGCTTGGGCGTCAGTGTCATCACAATATGTTCTAGGTACAAAGATGTTCCAAGACATGTGGGGTGCTAAGAAATGTTAGTGTGTGCCAAAGCATTAATTTAAGGTGTGCCCAGATTGTTGAGGATTGTTAGGTCTTTCTCATTAATAGAATTGTCAAAACTTGATTATGTATTAAATAATATATTTCCTACACACAATAGTGGAACTTTATCTAAAGGGAATTTGCTAGATAATAAACTTAATAGATATGAATCATGTGTTGACTCATAGGAAATATCTATTCGACTAGTCATTACTTGAGGGAAATGATACACACTAATTACTTCTTAAAAAATTGACTGACTCTAACCACTATGGCCTTGGACATATTATAAAAAATACTCCATAATAATGGTCTTAAATTGTTATCTTTTGATAAAAAATTTATTAACGGGCACATAGCGTCATCAAAAATTCATTGGAATGATCAATGATGACGGAAATTTTTTGACCGTCACCAAAAGTAACAAAAAGAGCATTGGTGAGGGTCATTAAAAGTTTGTCACTAGAAGTGTCACCAAAGAGAGAATTAGTGATGGGAATTTAACGACCCTCACCAAAAGTATCATTGAAAATGGATTTGGTGACGGACCATAAAGGACCATCACTATATACACTTACAGTGACGGTTTTTTAAGGACCATCACCATATGTGACATTGGTGACAGACCTTAAAGGTCTGTCACAAGCATGACCCTCACCAATGCGCTTTTTCCTTGTAGTGGATCATACCAATGTAATAGATGTTTCCCTCCACTAATCCATCATTATCACCTCCTCTTTTTCCACCAGGTGCATCAAGTGTAAAGTGCTCCTAGGGATACTCCATCAATAACCCCAAGCTCCCAAGTGACTGCGTTTTTGGCTCATGCAAATAAGCTCTTGCCAACTCATAGCCCCATTATTTGACATGCTCCTGGTCAAAGACATCTCCCATAATGCTGTTATACATAAGAAGTTCCTCCCAAGGTGGAATTACCTCTTGATCAACTAAGGCCAAGGAGTAGCCCCTTTGCACCATGGTAGTGCCACCTCCTACTCCTGCAACATCATGCACATTGTGAGAGAAAATATGCCCTTGCCCTCCCAATAACAACCAAAGCAACAAAATAATTTTCTGCCTCCTCATACTTTCATCATATAATTCATGTGATGAAAACATAATGAATGATATGAAGATCACATCAACACCATGCATCCATACTCTTTACTTCTCCATGATGCAAGTATCTTGCCACATCTTCTCCATCCACTTACCCTTAGAAAGAGTATATGCCAAGTGATGGCAAAATTCCTTCAAGAGTAACCAAAGCAGCCAAGCCTCCTGCTGCTCGGTATCATAAATTTGCAAGTAGCTCACTATCTTATTGCTTTCCATCCACACCCACTCAACCACTTGTGTATTTCTCCTTCCATACTCCATCTTGGTACTCCTCCCATGAGGGCTACCATCATTCCAAATCAGATTTATGTCCTTCCATTTCATGGGATTTTGAAATGCAATCTTCTCAAGGATCAATTTGATCCCATAAGGACCCAAATAGGTGGGAGGAAAAAACCTCCCATCATGATGTGTATGGCTCAAGAGATGTCCAACACAAGCATGAGAGATGTTATCAATCCTAAGATGTCCTCCATCATCTATTTTCTCCTCCTTGAATCCATGAAGATCCAAGTGTGAGTAGGGAGGAAAAACCTTTCACTCCATGATGTGTTGAATTTCACCTCTAATGAAATATCTCCATGAGATCCCCCTCTCATCAATAGTCCTCCAAAACCAATGAGGTCTTGGATTTGCTGAAAGTAGAAGTTTCTCTTTGAGCTGAGAGGTGCTCATTGAGAAAGGGTCATCTAGAAAGGAGAAAGGGTTTCTCACTTCAAGATGTCTACTATCTTCCATCCTTTCCTTCAAGTATTCAAACCCAAATCTCAAGTGTGATATGAAATCCAACAATGGCTCATGAGGATGATGGTTTATTTCTTCCTTGAATGTTTCCATGTTCCACAACGCAGTGCAATCTTGCTGCTCTAGGTTAGCAATCTATGTTGATTCTTGGTCATTTAAATATGAGTTTCCACAATCCTCAAAAGAATTTTCTGAAATAGAAAGTGGAATTTCATTCACACCTTGATGGAACTTGGGATCTCTTTGTATGGTTGCAATAGTTCTTTCCTCCAATGAAATGGCTACCCCATTTGCAGATGTAGAAGGCTACTCTTCCAAGGCTGTGACAATGCTGGTACAAGTATCCTCCCATGGTGGTGTGAGCTTTTTCTACTCTGATCTCTCCCTATTAAAGGTTATAATGAAAATTTGAGTGAACTCTGCAAAATTATTCACCCTTGCATGGCTCAAGTGGCTGAACCACAAAACATTGGCTTCACCCTCCAAGTGCAGCGCTGCAACTTCTACTGCTTCCCTCTCTACCACTGGCTGTAGTAGGAAGAATATCTCAAGCTTTCTTACCCAAGCCCTTGTTGTAGAAGATCCATCATATGTAGGCAATAGAAACCTATTACCTTTGATTCCTCTCTTGTTGCAGGACCTCCTCTCTTCCTTCAATTGAATGAACTGTGGAAGAGCTAGAGTCTCCTTGAAGGCTCTAGGTTGAGATTTGTACTCAACAAGGTACTTACTTAGAATCAGATGATCCAAGTATCTCCCATGCTCATTGTCTTCCTCTTGATGAGAATAGGAAGTGCATGGTCCTTCCTTCTCTATTTGGTCATCCTCCTTGGGGAAGTTCTTCATAGATCTCAAGAATGATGAGACAAAACCCATCCTCTCCAATATTTAGATTATTTTTTTATCTTCTTTGGCTGAAACTCACAGGCTGAGCCAAGATTGAGGCTCTGATACCACTATAATATCCCCAAATGGGATTAATCAGCAAGGCATGCATGAAAAACACATTTTTTAGAAATGGATACTATAGGATTTGAAACCAAGACGTGGATCCCTTAGATCAGTGTATCTAAGACCGAAATTCAAGAGGAGGCTCAAAATAAATCACTCTAGGTGGGTTAAAATAGGTCTCCCACACCTAGTTGTCTTGGAAAAAATGCCCAATGAAGGGGCTACACCAATGCATGAACCAAAAATGGAGAAATAATGTTATTTTATTAAGCCTGAATACATGAAGATGTAAATATCCAAAAAATGTATAATATAGCATCAAAGAGTACAATTCCTTGAGGAAAGAGTCACTCAAGATAGGAAACAAAAGCCTCAATAGATCATGTACATGAAATGTGAAATATATTGCTACACTGAGAATGCCCTAGGCTATGACTGTGCAGTTTATAGGAGACACTGCAAAATTTTGAATGATAATACAAATATATAACAATATATACCCCAAGAAATGTTGGGGAGCAAGCTATCAACCCCTGGAAACAATAATACAACAATCCTTAGAAGGATTGGCTGAAATATATACAAGATGGAAAAACTGCAAAAATGTCGGAGTTGCAGTAGCAGCTGCAACTCAAGATCTAGAACTGGATGGACATGGCTGAAGATGATGAAAATCTGAATATGAATCCTACAATGGATCTTCCAAGTGAAGGGCTGATCCTATCACTAAAGATATTACCCTCCAATCAACACTGCAAACACTCACTGCAATTGTACTATGAAAAAAATGTTGTCACTGAGGGATACTGCACTGTAGGTGGAATAGAATGTGTTGGCCAAGTTCCAAGATATAAAATATACTCTGAATCCTTACTTACTAATAATCCAAAGGAAATAAGGCTCCCTCCCCTAAAAAACAAGCCAAGGAATGGTGTTGTGGGATCTCCACTGCAACACCCTGCAACACAACGTTATAGTTCAGCAGAAATAACACTGTAGCTGAAGGAGGTGGCTTGGCCTTGAACTTGAATGTGGAGAGATGAAGTGCAATCCCTCAAGAGGCCTCTCAAGAAGGAGAAGGAATCCTAAATAGGAATTCCTTGTGCTAAACAACACTGTAACTCTGCTAAACAACAGGAGAATGAAAATAGTCTAAGAAGACAAGAAATCAATAATCATAAGCATGCATAACAATGGCTGCCTTTCCCTCCTTTTAAACAAATGCAAGCTCCCTCTCCATGGGTCCCACTCATTAGGGTTTCCTCCATCAAGTAAACTTCCCTCCCCTTTCACTGCGTTGTCCCACAAGATGATCTCCACCTCCTATCACTGCGCTATTTGACTTGGTCAAACTTGACCTTGTCTTCATGCAAATGTCCTCTTTCACACATGAGGGTGTGAAATCTAGCTCCATTGATGATCCCCTTTCATACTAAGAGGGGTTTTATTCATATTTCTAAACTGTATGGGTCTCCTTACCCATTTATTCATCTCCTAAGTGCAAACATCAAAAAATAATATTCCATTTAGATGCATGCTAAAAGAGCAATATTACAGTGGTTTTCTCCCTTATGTTGTGCTTGATGATTACGTGTTGATGTGATGTTTTAATCGGCTTAATTACTTGCTCTACACACATTAATTTTTTTGATTCATTATGTATTAAGTTGCTTATGAACTGAAGGTGTAATTGAGTTGAATGAAAAGAGTTTTAAATGTCCATTAATGTACTAAACTGATTCCCCCCCACCCCCCTTCTCAGTTGAACTAAGATCATCAATTTGTATCAGAGAAAGTTCCTTTCATATCAGTTTAACAACTGGAAGGAGATCCTAGGTCCCCAAGATGGCTAGCCTAGAAGGATGCTCAACAAATAAAGCCCCATTTTTTACTAGCACAAACTATTCTTTCCTAAAAATTAAAATGGAGACATACATAATGTCTCTAGGAATAGAAGTTTGGGTTGTTGTGGAAGAAGGATATGCTCCAAAGGATACTGACACAGAAAAATATGCCAAACAAAATTTCATAGCCAACGCAAAAGCCATGAATGCACTTTTGAGCGGTCTGTGTGAGTCTGAATGTATCAAGGTAATGCATAGTGTGACTGCCAAATAAATATGGGATACATTAGAAAGTATCCATGAGGGAGATAAAAAGGTGAAGGTGGCCAAGCTGTAAACCTATAGAGCTCAGTTTGAAAATGTAAAAATGAATGAATATGAAGATATAGTGAGTTTCTTCTTAAAGGTTGCAGAAATTATGAATAACATGAAAGCTCTAGGAGAAACCATTAAGGAATGTGTAATTGTGGAAAATATATTGAGATCTTTACCATCCAGGTTTAACCCTAAGGTTTCAGCCATAGAAGAATCATCAAATTGGGAAAACTTGACCACGAACCAATTGCTTAGAAACTTAACAACTTATGAGATGAGACTTCCACAAGGGAAGTAAAATGTGAGGGAGGCATCCTTTAAGGTAGAAAAGTGCATGAAAGATAAGTAAGATACATGTTCATGCTCAGAAGAAGAAGAGGCCAAATTTGTCAGAAGATTAGATAAAGGCACGGGTAAATACAAAGGTAAACTTCCATTTAAGTGCTTTAACTGTGGAAGAGTGGGGCACTATGCATTTAAATATCCTCATAAGAAAACAGAGAACCAGCCATACGAGATAGAGAAAAACAAAATAAATAAATGGCAGAAAGGGAAGAGAGTCAATAGAAAATAATTTTATGCTCAGCAAGATAGCAGTGCAGTTGAAAGCTCAGATGAATCCTCAAATGAAGAAGGTGTTAGCCCCCTATGGATTTTTTTTGACAAGCAAACAGGGGGCTAATTTTTTTTCTGAGCCTTCAAGGAATGCATCTCCTTCGAAAACACAACATCCTTGAAGCCTCCTGGTGCCTTTTCCCTTTGTTAATCATCACTGTTGTTCCCAGTTTTAAAACCTCTCTGTTTCTGTGAAGAATGCCCAAAAGACCTCCATTTCCCTTATTTTATCCCTATTAATCCTCTGCTCTTATCCCCTCTTTTCCTTCTTCAAAGTCCTCCAAATTCCCCACTTACCCTTCAAGTCATTCCCAATCCCCTTTTAAGCCTTATAATATCCTTTATGTGGCTTTAAAACCATTTAGTCCCCCTACCGTTTTCCTCTTCTGGCCTCAAAACGCATTGAAAAAGGCCAAAAACCCACTTTTTTATTTATGACAGGCCTAGCCCCCTTCGACCAGCCCCTAACCACTTCCCCTCCATAAGCCCAAGTGCTAAGACCAAGCACTAGCCCATAAGGCGCTAATCGCATTGGAGAATCGGAGCAGGACATGCTTTTCCATTGAAAAAACCAAAAGTTCTGATGTGATGGTGTTATAACCTGTTGACTTTTAAATTGATCTCCACTGTTGATTGGAATAGATCTAATGGTCATCACAAGTCCCATCATGCCCATATCTCCCCTTTGTCACCCCTCCAATTGCATGCCAACTGTGGATCTACCACCCTGATCCGACAGCTATCACACAATCAGAGCACTGCCAATCTCACCAATCCCGCACTACTAACCCCTCCCAATTGGCATGCCCCAATTGAATCTCCACCGTTAAATCCCTTAAATCAAATGGCCCTGATCTCTTCTCATTCCGCCCCGCTTCCTCGATTGGTCATCCTCCGACCCAATCACAGCCGTCGATTCCCCTGTAGATCTGACGGTCTGGAGCTAATCGCACCATCGCCCATCGGAGTTTTGGCCCACCCATCACTCCCCTCTGATTAGATCGTAGCCATCCATCCTTGATGATCTAACGACTCATATTTCCCCCGCCCACTAACCACATCCTATGCCTGTGTATTTCCTCCGTAGATCTCAGTCGTTCATCCGGAGTACATACGGCCCATAATGAAACCGTCGTCCTTTTGGCCCCACCTTTACTGACCCTACACGTCCCTCAGATCGCACTCCTCCATCACCGTCAGATCTCATGGGCCCAGATCCAACAGTCCACATCAATATCGTGCAGTTTGGGCGTCCGAAGGTTAACATTCCAAATTCACGTGATATGGGCAGATTCCCAAAGCCACATGTCAGCCAAAGACCCATATCGCGTTGAAAAAGTTAAAACTGCCTCCCTCCCTTTTTACCGCACAAAACTAGTAGTTTTTCGTCCTAAAACCTTTTCCCCACTTCATTACCCGAAACCTCCTCTACAAATCCTAACCGTTGTTCTTTGCAGATCAATGACCCCCATTGCATCTCGCGTCTCCTACATATTTTCTCCTCGCACGATCATAACATTCCATCGGATCATCTCCATCGTCGATCTCCTCTTGAGGTCTGACGGCCCATATCAAATCGCCCTCCACCATGAATGGGTCCCGCCATTTCAAGTCCATTTCACATGTTTTACCCGCATTTCCTTTGTATTTTGATTCAAAGGCTCGAATTATAATGTTTTGCATTGAAACATTATATCATTTTTCCCGAGCATTAAAATTAATTTTTTTCATTAAAAAGTCATATTCCCACCATTTCACTGCATTTTTCCACCGGTTCCAGTGCATCCACAGCATTCACCATTGTTGTGCCACCATTCTTCCAGGCCTCCACAACATTTCTTCTGCCACCCCCCGGATTGTTATAATTGATTTATTTTATTGTGCAGAGTATACAGAGTGATAAATTCACCTTGTTATCTGCAATCAAAGTCACTGTGATTCAAAACACAGAGAGGCCATTACATAAGTGGCTAAGTGAAATAGCAGAGACGGATTAGAGGATTTAAGCCTATTAATTGAATATTCAGCACCTAAGCCCGTGATCAAATAATTAAGGCATAGTTTGAATATTAAAAGAGCACATGAAACAAGCCATATCTTCTTTTCATGTCAGCAGTACATTCTCTCAGGCAGTGCACTTCCAACAGAAGTCTCCATGCCTCCCCGATCTCCCAAAGGCCATTTCACTGACATACAGCTTCCAAATACTGTCAAGACAGCAATAATAGAGGTATGGAAGCCCAGAAGACCTTCAGTCACCTTACTTGCTTCAGAAGACAGAACAGAGTGCCTTACAGCCATAAAGGACTCCAAAGAAACATTAGAGGTCAAATATCGACCTGACAGAGACTCCGAACTAGACCACCAAATACAACACAGAGCTATTAAGCAGAGTGGGCATGAAAAACTCCTCCACTCTATCTTAATGGGTCGATTTAATGTGTATCACCTACTCCTGCTATCCATTTTTCCTATAAGAATCCTCGAGCACATATTGTAAAGGGTTGCATTTTTGTTGTTGTTGTTGTAGGGATTCATTTTTTACTATTAGAACAGTTTTGGGAGAGAGTAGCAGAGTGGTTTGTAATGTAGTAGGCTGGGAGGAGAAAGTTTGGACTGTAATCAGTCATTGAGATAAGTGTACATGACTGGTTTTGCATCAATTAATCAAGAAAATTTCACAGGATCCTGGTCTATTACTACGGGTGATGTTGTTCTCATTATATTTTTTTGTTATATTTTTCATCTGTTCATTGGTCTTCTGGTACGCATTAGAAATCTGGCATAGGATATACCATTGTATGGTACCCTATGTTTCTGCTATCCCTACCTTTAATGTTTTCTGTTGATAGTGAATCTAAGAGAAAATTCATGTCATTTAACCAGTGTAGTAGCTGTAATTCACTGCTAGCTGATGTGTGAATTCAGGTTTGCTGCTTAGTTGTTCTTGTTGGGTTCAAGCTAAAGGATTTGGGATACCAGGGATTCAATGTAAGCCCTGTCCATTGGGGTCCTTGTTCAATATAGCCTTTCCAAGATCCCATGAGCTGGTGTCAAAGCATCGAAGTTAGAAGTCCTTCTTTGACCTTAGGCCTGGTTCTGTGTTTTAGTCTTAAGTGTTTTCCTTTTGAGAGTACGCTGAAGCAGATCTAGAGTTAGATGACCTCTGATCTGATCTCAAGCTACCCTCTGTGCCTCTTCATTTCTCTCCTTATTGTCCAAGTCCACCATCTACCTCAAAGATTCTTTAGTATAGATGACTTGCCCTTTGAAAGCCTTGGCTAGTTGTTTGCAAGTAATCTCCTTTTATGAATCCATAGCCCAATGGATGGCACAGCCTTAACTTATCCTCTTTTACCAAAACATCTTGCTGCTCTGCTCCTTTCTTTACATACCTTCTCTGTTTATGATCTATGACCAACCCAACAACCAACCAAATCATTTTAAACCCACCTTTGCGCTTCATACCTAGCCTAACACCTAATTTTGAACTTTCAAAGATATATCATTCTTTGCTTTATTGGAGAGATCCCTCTCCGAGTCCAGGAGGGCTAGATCCTAGGGCCCCAAAGTGGTTTTGATGTTGTCTCATCTTTTGGTCTTGCCAATCTGGCCAAAACATGGGAACCCCAACAGAAGGAACCTTTGAATTTGTGTTCATGGCTAAGGAAGAGCCTGAAGGATTTATTCTGGAAGATGAGGAATAAGGTGAGGTAGATCTTGAGGGGGAGATAAGGATTGCCCTAGAGGAAATAGACAGACTTAGACTCAAGTGCAGAAAATAAAAATACATTCTCCTGAAATATGTAAATGAAGAACCTAATTCGGAAAACCTCATTCAGTTGAAAGTAGAACTTGAAGAAGCTAGGAAGGTGGAAGGCATTATGCTTAAGTAAATTAAATATAAACATCAGGAGCAAGATAAATTGGAAGAATAAGTAGTATGTCTGAGAAATAAACTACAAAATGCCCAAAGGGAGTTATTTATGAACACTTCACGAATGAAAAGCTCTGAACAATTGGACAAAATACTAAATTCTCAAAGATGTCCTCTCATAAATATTGGGATAGGCTATGAAGGAAAAACCAGTAAGTCCAAGGTAGAAGATAACAAGAATATCATTTTTGTAAAAATTGTAATGGAAGAAGCTCAAAAGATTCCTACATAAGTAGAAGCCAACAAGAACATGATTTGTAAAGAAACAAACAGAAATAAGCAACAACATGAAAGGACAGAGAATGAGAGGAAAAAATAGTCAACTGCTAAAGGCTCATATGCTCCTAAGGATGAATTGAACAAATTTGGAAGATTTCAAAGGAGGTTCCTTCCTCTTGTGAGAAGCATCACTTGTTTTGACTGCCACAAACATGAACATACTGCAATACAAAGAAAAGAAAATTTAGTCCAACCAACTAAAGATGCACCTAATGAAAAGAGTACCTCAAGCAAACAAATGCAAAAGACAATTGATCACCAGGTACACAAATCATTTCCATGGCTACTGTTATGCATGCAATGATTTTGGACATAAACTTGTTGAATTTAAATTATGTTAAAAAGGGAGCACAAAATATTATACATCAACTCAAACGTAACTTGGTAAAATAAGATGTTATGTATGCCACAAGCTTGGTCACAAAGAAAAATATTGTAAGTTGCCATACACATTAAAGAACTCTAGACAGAAGATGGAATCCAATCAAATCAGACAAAACTGTGAATCAAAAAGAAGTGCAGACATTATGAAGAACCCCAATAAAGTATGCAAGGAAAGGAGAAAGGGGGAGCTTGTTACTTCAATAACATAATGAATCCATCATAGTCTCAGGGGGAGCTTCTCTAGGAAGCAACACAAATATCCAACCAGAAATAAATAAGAAGCAACATCCCAGGGGGAGAGAAGTTCATAATTAGTCCCCATAAAAGTAGTCTAAGAAGAGCTCCATGAAATAAGAATAACTAAAAGTTCAGAAAGGGAAAGGACAATTCCTCTAATAGAGAACTATAGAGGAAGAAGAATACCTGAATCATTCAATAGCCAACAGGTTGATGGAAGGAGAGAAGGCAGCAAGAAACCTTGGTGGTATAGGGAATATCAGCCATGAACATGTAATATAAGAAGACAAAAACACATTAAGTGATGAATGATTAAAATCACAAAAATTATGCTTTTAGGTATATAACTAGAAATATCTATAGAGGATGATCACACTGTGCATCATGCTACAAGAGTTAGCAATGAAACAAATTTAAGAAGGATGAGTAAGAGAAATATTTATCATCATTATATCATTCCATATTTCATCTATAGAAGGTCCCCTTAGAGGAAAGTTGTTAAATGAGTGATAAAACTATGAGTGGTCTACCCTTTTAGATTCCAAGTAAATAAATTGAATATTCCTTCCCGAAGATCATTATGTTAGAATAGTTGAATTTTATATAGAGCATCAATGATTCTGAAGCAGTCCTAGAAAGGAATATGTAGTGACATTTTTTTAATCCAGAATGATAGAATAAGTAAAAGGTTAATGATGCCAAGATCAGATTCATTATATTGATGATTGTTTTTAAGAAAAGTGGAGATCTAAATAATCAAAACTATGAAGGTTGTCTTAACTATGGGTGCATGTGCGAGCTGAAGTGAAATTACTGCATATTTAATCAAATTAGTATCAATTGGTATTTGGATCAAGAAGCTCGCCTATCAACAAAATGCCAAGTGTTATTAGTGAAGCAGTGGTATGGTACAAGTCCTCAGGATCAGATTATTATGGAAGAAGTACATCAAGGTAGTATACCCAGCGTTATCTGCATTATTAAATCATAAAAAGTTCAATGAAAGTGAAAAATGATCATTATCTTGTTTACACTTGAAGTAGTATATTGAGCATTGAAGAAGTATCTTTTTCTAAACATAACTGCATGCCTTCCTCATGTCAGTACAGATATATCTTCAAGGCTTCTTTCTTAAGATCATTCATAAAATTGTGCGAAGTCTGTTTGTTGAGATTTCAATTAAACAACTTGAAGATGTTTGGTTGAAGATCATCATGATAGAACAGTTAAAGTATCTGAAGTGTGAAGGACTATTTGTGTTAATATTAAATTTGAAGCTCAAGAGTCTAGTATTGATTCATCTAAAGCATACTTTAGCATAAACGATTTGATAGTATTTCACCATTAAAGAGAGGTTGATCATTGACATACATACCCCCTTATGTCATAAATAAAATTGCATAGTTGATAAGCGAGACTGACCAATACATTGAATGTATCTAGACTCAAGGGTTTGTTTAAAAGTACATTGTACAAGCAGTAAAGTCATTTGATCTCTTAGATTGAAAGATATTGTCTAATCTCACAATAAGTTTTAATTTCTAGTTTGATTCATTGTTAAGTGTAATATCCCTGTTATCAGCGTAGCTCATATCACCACCAATAGGTAGTAAAGGTGAACCACAGCTATAAAATATATATTGGCATCCTCATATTTGAATAGATGTGTACTACAGATACAAAGATATGTACTACAGATTTGTATCTCAGATGAATGTCATAATATGAACTGAAGTATATTTGGAGCAGACTTTATATGTTGTATGGAGCATTCTCAGTATTTTAGTATTGTTCCAATGATGCACCTTTGATCATATAAGTATGATAATATAAGTTTGTTCTATGAAGTATCCTCATCATCACTTTCAGTTGTAAACAAGTGAAAGGAGTTTGTGCTTTGAGATGGTATCAACTTACTGTGTATATACAAGTTCAATGGTTCTCAAAAGTGTTATCCCAACAAGTCTTGTACACCAGTCTGGAGCAGCAAGGTATAAAGTCAAAAGAAGAAGGCCTAAACACAACTCAGAGAGAGGAAATGAAAATATAGAATATACAGTAGGAGATGTGAAACCCTTTGCCATTGATGTCAAAGGGGCGGGCGGGGGGGAGTAAGAAGAAGAAGAAAGGCTCTTCTGAAAAGCAAGCAGAGGAAGAAACGCACTTCTCAGAATGAAAGGGGGAGGAAGTCCTAGAGGAACTATTGGAGTATTGGTGGATGTTTTGCCATCAATGCCAAAGGGGGAGACTATTGGATATTGTCATTGATGGCAAAGGATCAGAAAGGAGTTACATCAGAATTATCATTGATGGCAAAGGAGCAGAGAAGCAGCGGTTATAAGGCAAAGGAGAAGATCAAGCAATGTACAACAATGTGCAACAGAGAGGAAAGGAGCAGCAATAGAAGTATAACCTAAAGCAGAGAGAAGCAACAAAGAGGAAAAGGAGAAGCATGGAGAAGATTTAGCGTGATTATTTAAGGCAAAGAAGTAGCAAAAGAATAATGGAAGTCAAGGCATTTAAGGTAGAGAAAGGAAATGAATGGCACCAAAGGAAAGAGAGATAGAGCAAAGATAGAGAAGCAACAAAATCAGAGATGCAGCGAATGTAGAGAGGCATCGAATGCAGTAGAGATATAGCAAAGACAGAGAAGCAACAAAAGCAGAGAGGCAACAAATGTAGAGAGGCAGCGAATGTAGTAGAGGAAGCAAATGTAGCTAAGAAGGCACCAAAGGAAGCAAGGCAGCAAAGGCAACAAAGAAGCATAAATAGCGGAGATGCAAAGATTACCACAGAGGAAACAAATGCAACAGAGAAGCACCCAAGACAACGGAGGAAACGAATGGAGCAGAGACAGTAAAGAGGTAGAGACAGATGAAGGCATTTGGATTTTCCATACTCAATGAGGACTAGAGATCTTACACAAAGATGATTAAGCCAAGAGAGAGAGGCGAGAGCCAAGAAAAAGAGAGGTTTTTAATCAGTAGATATCGAGTGTGATAACTCGGGATGACATTCATTAACAAAGACAAGCACAAGAGAAAAAGCATGTAGAAACCAAAGTTACAGAGTGGGACAGTGTAAACAAATGAAAAATCAACTAAGGCAGAGAATTATTTGAAGAATTCTAAGGGATCTAAATGGATGGTCAGGATTAGATTGCAAAAGTGAACGCGAGAGATGGACGACAGAGATCGAATTGCATTAGGAGTGATTTCACAAATCACAACATTTAAGAGTTTAGCATTAAGGCGTCGCATGGTAAGTTAAATTATTTGTGATGCAAAATGGAGAAGACACCTGTTGGCATGGCGCAACATCGCAGATCACAAGAAATAGAGTATAACGACAAAGTAAATCTTATAAAGTGCGAAGTACGATCAGATGAGGATCGTTAGATCTGGAGGCAGATCAACAATGGATGGAAAATCACGAGACCACACATCACAACACTTAAGGCATAGTAGGAAGGCAACCACAAGTTAAGTTAAAGTTTTTGTGATGTGAAATGGATGGACACATGTCAACCTTGCATAACATCACATCCCACAAGAAATAGGGTTTAACTTCGAAGACCTCGCAAGGTATTTTTTTTTTGTTGCGATGCGGTAAGGATCAAGCGATGTGATGCGATGAAGGGATTCCATGTGGCAACACCGTGCTCAAGCGCAGATTGTAGATTGCATGGTTTAATTTTTATCGCTAATGGTAGAGTGGGAAACCTACAGGCAAGCATTTGCGATGAGATATGATTGGTCAAGCATTGTGGGACCCAATATCCCTTGTTCTGTGTATGTTATATGCATCATATTATAAATGTTACGTTGTTGATTACTAATCGTATGTATTATATAGATATATATATATATATATATATGCTTTTTTTATCGATAAACGTATGTATGTCGATTAAAGCTCGAATTTGTAATCCGTTGCATGCATAAAGGGAGTTGTATGTGGGCCATATCCCACGAGTCACAAAGAAATGATCTGAACACAAATTAAAGGACCAGGAGCTCGGGTAGAACAATGTTACAGAGTAAAGCTAATGAAGGGGTTAAATGTGGAAGAAGAGTTGGGCTAAAAGAGGTAGTTATGTAGCAAAGGTGGAATATAACAGTAGAAGCAGAAAATACACAAAGACTGCAAGAAAAAGAGGACAAACACACAGAAAAGTGAGGAAATTGATGGGTTGAGTAAATAATTGATTGTAACTGAAAATTTATTATTTATTTTTATATTGTTTGTGATGCAAAGGCAAGTCTCTGTAGGCAAAGAAAAACTCAAATTTGATACTGTAATGATTGTACATATTGTTGTAACATTCAGAATATGATGAGTGAGGAAATGAGTGGGTGAAAGGCAAGAGTCGTGCATGTTCACTTCATATTCCATGTAGGATGCAAACATCCATGAAGTTATATGTATAAAATAGGTAGTATCCATGTGCGGAACGTTACGAAAATAGAGAGAGAGAGAGTGTGTGTGTGTGCAACAGAATTGAAGAGAGTTGAAGAATGTTAGAAAGTTGTAGAATGAAAGAGAGCAGAAGAATATAAGAAAGCTGCAGACAGTTGGAGAGTGAAAGAATAAGAGAGGACTGATAGAGATGTTGTGCATATCTGGAGCTTATATGAAGTAGATATGAAGGTTGAAAAGGCAGTAGTGAATAAGGAGTAAAACAGAGCTGATATCTAGGTAAATCAGCATATGATTTTATTGTAGTGTGAGGGAGTTGGTGCTTCCATATCAAGTTGCAACTTGATATATGTCCAATTGTAGTTGGTTGAGGTAGGAACCTCCTGTGGGTTGTAGCGTGCAGAAAAATACATGGGAGTTGGTGCTTCCATTTCAAGTTGTAGCTTGATAGATGTCCAATTGGAGCTGGTTGAGGTAGGAGCCTCCTGTGGGTTGTAGCCTCTAGAAAAATACATGGGAGTTGGTGCTTCCATTTCAAGTTGTAGCTTAATAGTAGTCCAGTTGTAGTTGGTTGAGGTAGGAGCCTCCTGTGGGTTGTAGCCTGTAGAAAATAGATGGGAGTTGGAGCTTCCTTGCAAGTTGTAGCTTGCATAATTTGAGGTAGTGGCCTTCTGTAGGTTGGAGCCTACAAAAAATCAGTGGTGAGAGGGAGTTGGAGCTTACCTTTTCATCAAACAATAATAAGATGTGGTTTTCTCCCTTATGTGTTTCCACTTATATCTATTGTCTATGTGCTTGATGATTACGTGTTGATGTGATGTTTTAATCTGCTTAATTACTTTATCTACACACTTTAAGTTTGTTGATTCATTATGTATTATGTTTCTTATGAACTGAAGGTGTAATTGAGTTGAATGAAAATAGTTTTAAATTTCCATTAATGTACTAAACTCATTCATCCCCCCCTCTGATCAGTTTAGCTAAGATTTAATCAAAGTGAAAATGAGGGAGCCCTCTCTGGTCTTGGTAGGGCTAGCTACTTGACCTAAAGTCTAGTCTATGGTTACTTTCCTTCAATCCCATTTTAAGCCTTGGGAAGTTGGGGGGAGTGATAACACAATAAATGGGTAAGATACCACTTGTTATATAATAGGTAAGGATCACATCCATCCTATTTCCTTCCGATCTTCTGAGAAATGACCCTTAAGATTCATGTGGTATAACACCTGCATCATAATCAAGCTTGGGTGAGATAACTAACTTCACAATGGTAAGGATCACACACCCCCAAACCTCCTCAAACCATTTTCCAAATGAGGAGGGACAATCCCAACGAGCTCAATGTGTGGGTATGATTCCAACTGGGGTATACTCTGCTACAAAAAGATAGGGGAAGATACCTTACTTGTAAAAATAGAGAAGGATCACACATCCTATGGGTGACAAATATGGGAGATACCTTATTTTCCAAATATCTCTCAACCCCAAGAGCCCTCAATGTTCTATTCTCTTGAGGATTTCAATAGGGGTCACATCCATTAGTCAAATTTTCTCTCTGAATACCAAGAACTTCCCTTTTGGAAAATCCTTGGTAAGAATATATGTAATCTTCTCATATGTCAATGTGTGATGGAGTCTAACAGAACCTCTTTGCACCATGCCTTGAATGTCTATATGTGCTTATACTTGTCATGAAATACAAGACTCTTTTCTAATCATATCCCACTCTTGTTGTTGCAATATATCATTGTAGTGTCCAAAACATACTCAAATATCTCTCCAAAGAGCTTCCTCAACCAAATTGTTTCACAACTAGCCATGCTAGCAGTAATATACTCTTCCTTGGCGGTACTCAATGTTACAGACTTTTGTTTCCAACTCATCCAAGATATAATGGTAGATTCAAGATTAAAACAATCACCTGATGTACTCTTCCTGTCGATAATATTTCTTGTCCAATCAACATTGGTATATACATGAAGTTCATATGCGATAAATATCTCAGAACAAGGGTGATTTTCCCATGAAAATATCTCAAAATATATTTGGAAACAATCTAATATGCACGGAGAGGCTCAATAATGAATTGAATCAATGTGTTCACTGCATAGCATATGTCCAGACCAGTGTTCACTAATAACATCAGAGCCCTAATTAATTGTCTATACTCAAATGGATTTTCCAAAGTGGGTCTTCCATATTCTCCACATAGCTTCTTTAAATTCATTTCCATTGGTGTGGGAAAATAATTTCATTCTTTCATTCCAAATTTTTCTGATAACTTCATGACATATTTTCCCTCTGAAAGGAAAAAATGATTGGGCCTTTGCCACACCTCAAGGCCTAGGAAGTAGTGCATGAGTCCAAGGTCCTTCATCTCGAATTCATAGCATATCTCCCTCTCACACTTGATCATTAGGGGCTCACTACTATGCTCTGGGGACTTGATTCAAACCATATAATTCCTTCTTCAACTTGCAAGCATGTGCCTTTCAATCTTGCACTTAAAATACCTGTGGTTTATCAATGTACACTTCCTCTTGTAACATGTCATGGAGGAATTTCATCATCACTTCCATCTGATGAAGGATCCATCCTTGACTTGTAGTAAGAGAAATGTAACCACCCCCTCCCACATTTACCCAATTTTCACTATCCTTCCAGGGTAAACATTACATGAAGAGTTACTATGACATGACAACTCACAACTTCCCATAGGGGATAAACGTCACTTAGAGGATGAAAAACCACCCTTGGTGGCCAAACACTAAGTTGGACCCATTTTTTCACACTTTAGCCCCCAACCGCATGCATGACAAGGCCTCCAAATGCATGCATAAGCTTTTTTGGATGCAGTTGGGACCAAAATTCTTCAATTCTAAGCATGTGGTCCAAGGATTAGTGCCAACTTTTCAAGCCTAACTCCAGACCACTTCCCTAAATTTCCTAACACTTTCCAGAATCATGTATAACATGGAAACAAAGCTAAACATTCGATCTCAACTCAATATTTGACCTATACTGACCAGAACATACTAGGAATTTCATCAAATAGATGGAAAACATGTAAGCTATAGGTCATGAATGCATATCTAGTCATAAAAATATGATATTCATATGAAAATCATTGAGAAGGCCCTATGTCCTCTCTACATAGCTGCAATAATACTTATTATTCCATACATTTATCAAATTATCAATAATTAAACAATTTATGACATGAGCCATAGAAGATACACATCATATAAATAGCATATAACCAAAAAATAACCAACATATAAACCATGGAAACCTGACCATAGTATCACCAAAATATTACCAACATTTATACCATACCACCCGACCATAGATTGGGCAGAACCAAGTCTCTCTTTCAGCCAATCACCCTCACGCCATATTCCAAGCATGAATGTGGGATCTCATGGAATAAACCAAACAAAACCAAACCAGGTATTCCATAGGAAAAACCACCTCAACCCTCAACCAGTGATTCCACCTCATATTTGGACATCACTAACACCAACCAAATTGGTCTTTAACCAAACTTTATAGGGCTTTAGGAACTAGCAACTCAACCCACAACCTTCTAGGGCTCCTGGGAATTTTTCCAACCCTACTCTAGGACTAGTAACTCAACCCACCAAGGGCTCTATAGCATTTTACCAACCTATGATCCAGGACTAGTAAACCAAACAAATATATTTTAGGGCTTTCAGAGTATTTTTTCCAACCCACAACCATAAGGAATTATGAGCACCAACCATAAAACAAATCAAATGGAAAACCCAAAACACCATGGTTATCCAAGAAATGGAAAGGCAAGGGTAAAACAACTGTCAATCTAGGAAATCCTCCATGACAATGAAAACACATAACCAAAAAAACACATGCATCTACCATGCATCCATAAATCAGCGAGGAAATAACACATGCAAATTTTCAAAATGGAACAATAAAATCTAGTTTTGACTTTTTCTTGGTCAAACTAGATTAGAATTCAAATTTCTATTTCAGAAAAATACTTGGAGGTAGTTAACTGAAGTGACATAGCATTCATCACTTAGTTAAATTATTTAATTCGAATTGGAGACACTTGATTTTAGTTCAGTATGATTGATTTCTAATTTCTAGCAATTTATTTCAGTTAAATTGAGTTATTGTTAGGTAGACTAGTTATAATTACTAGAGGAACTACTCGAAGGTCCAGTAGTGGGGTATGACTTCAATCATCTTCAGTGATCAACCAGTTAACTAATAAATCAGCCCAAAATAATTGATGCATGCATAGAATTTCAGTTACCCAGCTGAGATTTAATTTCAAGGGCAGTGCACTATTAGTTGTAAACTATTCCAAGATGTGCAGGTGGTGCACGCAGTCATAGAATGGCCTAAATTAATTGCGTAATTCATATTGAGGAATTTCCCAATTAATATGGGAACAATTCCTTAAGAAACAACGCAAGGAAATAATATCATGGTAGGCTAAGAAATTGATTAAGTATTGACCATAGTCAGTCAGTGAAGCAGTGAGATAGATTATAGAGGTTCAGGTTGTTCGAAGGCTTGAGAAGAATATGTGTTCATCTATATTATTTGATTAATGAAATATAGATAGGAAGGCATTTTGAGAAGTTTCTTTCCCCTAGATAAATATGTGTGTGTGTGTTGAATCTTGATGCATGTTTATGATTTGTGTTCTCAATCTTGAATTTCTTTCTGTAGGTGAGTAGAGTAGATTTGAGTCTTATGTTTTAGTGAAATACATGAGTAGTTTTGAATATACATATAATTTCTACATGGTATCAAAGCAGGATTCAATGTTCATAGTATAGAAGATAATTCGAAGTTGTCTTTACAGGGGTGTCAAATTTGCAATATCAATTCTTCAAAGCTATTAGGATGGCCTTCTATGGAATAATACTCGAGTATTCCCTTGAGGGAAGCTCAAATTATGTTTCGTGGAAATACTGCATGGAGGTAGTGTTGGAAGATAATGGGTTGAAGGAATTCATAGATAATGATATGTAGAAATTGCTACGAGTTGATGTTCAAGACCTAGCAAAGTGCAAGAAGTGTGTAGCCATGGAGAGGAGGATCATATTAGATGGAGTACGAGACCATATTGTCTCTAATATTCATGGGAAATAGACTATGTATGAAATGTGGAAATCATTGACATATTTGTTCCAAAAAAATAGTGACCACAGGAAGCTGACACTGAAGGACAAGCTTCAAAATATCAAGATGCAGAAGGGAAACACAATACCATAGTACCTTAGTAGGTTCACACAATTTTGTGATGAACTTAGGCTTGTTGGTGTTATGATTATAGAAGATCATCTGGTAAGCCTAGCACTTCCAGGCCTTCCCAAGAGTTGTCACAACTACCAGGATTTGGTAAATTATAGGGAGAAGCTACCAAATTGGGAATGCCTTTGGTATGATTTGGTATAGGGGGAGATAATGCAGAACACCAGAGATGGAATATCATCCAAGTGTGATGATGAGGATAAATTTTCCTTGGATATAGATGAAAACAAAGGGAAACGAAATAAATACCAATCCAAAGCATAATATGGTCAAGGGGGGAAGAATAAATACTTTTCAAAAATAAAGTTCTTTCATTGTCATGAATTGGGACATTATGCCATGAAGTGTACACACAATAAGGTGGGAAAGAAGCCCTTGGGAGGATTGGTAGGTGAAGCTTTGGCTTCACAGTTCAAGCTTGATTTCACCCTCATTGCAGTCATTGTGAGCATAATTATGGGTAGCGTATGGTACTTGGAAACTGGTGCGTCATTCCATATGATAGGCAACAAATAATTTTTCAATGACCTAGAGGATAAATACCTCCAGATGGACATCGATATGGGAAATGATGGGAGGTATACCACGATAGATATTGGTATAGTTACTTTTCAGAGGGAGTCTGACTCCCCTCTGAAACTCAAGGATTTCATGTATGTTCTAGGCCTAAAGAAAAATCTTGTTCCAGTTGCTATGTTGGAAGACGATAGCTATGATGTGATCTTCAACAAATGGAAATAATTCCTAAGACACATAGCCACAGGAAAAATGAAGCATATCAGGGTTCGATTGAAGAACCTCTACAAGTTAGATGTGGAATATTGTGCAACATTGATAACAAAAGCATAGAATATGTAGAGCCAAGATATGGGTGAATTATCACATAGAAGACTTGGTCATTTGCATCATGGCACTTTGAAGATCATGCAATAGATTTCTAAAGGCCTCCCCAATGGATAACTAGATTAGTATTATACATACAAAGGGTGTAACTTAGGGAAGTACACACAATCCATCTTCAATGATCGGGGCAACAAGGTGCATGCATTCCTTGAAAGGATCCACTCTAATGTTTGTGGAACTTTCTCGACTACCTCAACTACCAAGCATAGGTATTATGTTATATTTGTAGATGAGTTCTCATAGAAGTTTAATATCTTCTTCATGCAGATTAAATACCATACATTCTCCAAGATTGTTGAATTTAAAGCACTTATTGAGAAATAAACTGGCAAGAAAGTGAAGGCTCTTAGGAGAAATAATGAAGGTGAGTACGTGTCAAATGAGTTTAAGAAATTTTGTTCAAAGGAATACATTCGATGGGAGTTGACAACACCCCACAACCCAATAAAAATGGGGTGGTTGGGAGGAAAAAAATAAGTATTGTGGTAGAAGCAAGGGTGATGTTTCATGACCAAGTCCTACCACTGCACTTGTGGGCTGAAGTACGCAACACATTTTTCTATTTGAAAAATAGGAGTCCTCAACGGATTCTTGGCATGAGTACACCAGAAGAAGATTTTTCAGGGAAGAAACTAGATGTGTCACAACTCAGTATCTTTGTATCATCAATTTACTATCACGTCTCCAAGGAATCAAGGAAAACTCTATAGCCAATAACTGAGTTGGGAATATTTGTGGGACCTACAAAAAACACATCACAATTATCGTGCGTACTTTCCATCCCTCAGGATGATAGCTTTTCGTAGGGATCTATATTTTGATGAGGAGAAGTAAATGATGCATTCTCTTTAGAGGAAGCTTTAGTTGCATTCAGATAAGGAGCCTTTAGTTCCAAAGGAAGGACCTTAGGAAGTTTTGGAGAAGCCACAAGTAGAGGAGCAGAGAGTGGAGACATCCACTCAAGCAGAGACATCCAAATAAGGAAGGAAACAAACCAAGTAAGTTGGAAGATTATTACATGATTCTAAAGAGAGTTTGGGAGAACCACATCACAACGCAGGCATAAGATGTCACCAGATTGGTACATTTGCTACATGAAAATGATGTGTGAGCTTGTAAAGAGTGAGCCATCCTAATTCAAGAAATTTGTAGAGTAACCAGTATGCATTGATTTTATGGTAGAGGAATATGATTTCATTATCAAAAAAAATGTTTTGGAAGTGGTCCCAAGATAATAGGAAAATTTAGTGGTGGGTTCAAGGTGAATCTACAAGGTAAAGAAACCAGCACATGAAAAAAAAGAGAAACACAACGAAAAATTTTTGTCCAAGGTGTTCTCTCATCTGGATGGAATTGAATATGAGGAGACATTTTCTCTAGTAGCAAGGTACTCTTCCATTAGATCAATCATAGCGATTTCAGCACAGATGGGATGGAAGATCCACTAGATGGATGTGAAGACATAATTCCTCAATGGAGTTATTGAGGAAGAGGTGTACATTGAATAACCCAAAAAAAATTGAGACCTTTGACAAAGAGTCACATGTGTGCAGACTCAAGCGAGCATTGTATTGATTGAAGCAAGCACCCTGTGCTTGGTACACCATTATTGATAACTATCTCACTGGGTTGGGCTTCACCGAAAGTGAAGCAGATGCAAATCTGTTAAAGGGAATTTATTAATTATTGTGTTATATGTCGATGATTTAATTTTAACTAGTGGTGAGAAGTTGATCAATTCTTTCAAAGATGATATTGCAAGATAATTTTAGTTGAATGACATGGGACTCGTGCATTATTTCCTCAGTTTGAAAGTATGGAAAGGAGATGGAGAAATATTTGTCTCTCAAAGAAAGTATGCCAACGAGATACTAAAGAATTTCTACATGGAGAGCAGAAAACCCATGGACACTCCTCTAACGAGTATTTGGAGGAAAGAGGATGCCAATTTAGGTGAGGAAGTGGAGGCTATCATTTACATGCATTTTGTGGTTTCACTTATGTATTTGGTGAACACACGACCAGACATGTCTTATGAAGTTAACCAATTTAGTCAATCAATGGTTAAGCCAACCAAACTATATTGGAAGGAAGAAAAGCATGTGTTGAGATACCTTAGAGGTACTACTCAGTTTGGTCTTTGGTATAGAAAGATAGAGGGAGTGAAGCTGCAAGGCTTCATAGATGAAAATTGGGAAGGAATTCCATCAAACTCAATCTTGTATCTGAATGACACCTATAACCCACTAATGAATCTTTGAATCTTGGTTATCTCCTCCTTATGACAAGGCACATATTTGAAAAAAAACTTCAAGAATCTCGTAATATACTCCTCATCGGTCATAAATCATATATTATACTCATAGAAATCATTTTCCATGTCATCACAGTATCTTTCATATAGATAATTCTTCCTAAAATTCTTTCGAACTCACTCCAAGTCAGATACTCTTCCTGAACTCCTTTGAAATTGTTCACATATTCCCACAAAATGTCTACTTTTTCTTTAAGATTTAAATATCTATCTTGGCTTTCATATTCTCTGAGTAATCATGCAACTTGAAAAACTTATTCATCCCAATCAACCAATCTTCTGCATCTTGTGACTTCTTCATTTCTCCATCAAATGTAGGAGGCTTTGCTTCCTTGAAATCCTTTAGAAAGTACTCCTTCCTACTCCTCCTATATGTATGGTGACGATGGCGATGGTGTTTTCTCTTTGAACTATAACTATAATAAAACCCATGATCATTACCCATCCTGTCATGTGTATCCAAGAACCTACCATCTTTGATTGTATCATCCCTGTAAAACCTGTATCTTGATTGAGAACTACTTCCATATGCCCCATTAGTTATTTCTTCCTATCCATGACTAATCCTAAGCGGTCTTGGTCTCTACAAATTCGAAGGATGACTGCATTAACCTTTTCTTTCTTTTCATGTTCTATGGAAATTATTTCCTATGACTAAATGATATTTTCATTAAAGGATGATTGCATTAACCTTTGCTAACTTTTCATGTGCTATGGAAATTAGTTCCTATGACTGAATGATATTTTCATTATCTTCCTTACAAATTATGATCTCTTCTTTCAAAATTCACAATGTATATTCTATGTTAGGGGAGTACTCATCACCATGTTGTTCATCTGATTTGTATGGAGAATCATGTGAATTGTAGTCCACCATTTTCTTGTCATCTTTTATTGTCTACTTCCTGCAAACATACCATTTTATACAACCAAATATAAACATAATCAAGCATACCTCAATGAAGTTCAGGGGAGGTTATCTTGTCTATAAAATCAATCTAAATTAGCACAACATATGTATATATAATGAAATTCGCATGTCAATCATCTCAACATTATCATCATCGTTACACAATACCACAACAGTGACCATCAAAATTCATGCATAGCAAGAAACAAACAACTGGCATGCATGCATCATAAACACATTCCTCCCATATAGTCCAAGTGTTGAAGTTAAGATCTCTAATACCAATTTGTAACCACCCCTCTCACATTTACCAAATTTTACTAGCTTTCTAGAGTAAATATGATACAAATAGTTACTATGACATGGCTCGACCTCCTAGATCCCTTTAAGGAAGTGGGGCCAAATACTGATGACAAACTCACAACTCACAACATCCCACAGGGGCTACAGGTCACTCAGAGGATGAAAAACCACCCCATGTGACTAAACCCTTAGAAGGACCCCTTTTCTCACACTTTAATCCTCAAACACATGCATGAAAAGGCCTCCATGTGGTTATAGGCCTCCAATCACATGCATAAGCTTGTCTGGGTACGGTTGTGACCCAAATTCTTTAGTTCTAAGCATGTGGTCCCGAGATCAGTGAAACCTTTTCAGGTTTGTCTCCATACCACTGCCAAACATTTCCTAACACTTTCCAGAATCATTTATAACATGTAAATAAAGATAAAAATTCAATATCAACTCAAACTTTGACCTACAATGAGCATAACATACTAGGAATTTCGTCAAACACATGGAAAACATGTAAGCTATAGGTCATGAATGCATATATTATCATAAGAGTATGAGATTCATCTGAGAAACACTGATAAGGCCATATTCCCTCTCCACATAGTTTAAATAACACTTATTATTCCATACATTCATTAACTTATCAATATCTAAACAATTCATGACATAATCGATAGAAGATACACCTCATATAAAAAACATATAACCGGAAAATAACCAAAACATGAACCATGGGAACCTAACCATAATATCACCAACATATTACCAACATTTATACATGAATCAAAATAGAATAATAGTTCTTATTAACATATGAAATTCCAACCAAATCAGGGACTTCCACATACCACCTGACCATATATTGGGTTGAACCAAGTATCTCTTTGAGCCAATCACCCCCGTGCCATATTCCAAGCATGAATGTGGGATCTCATGGAGTAAATGAAAAAAAAAAAAACTGGGCTTCTAGAGGCCAAACCACCTCAAGCCTCAAACAGTGATTCCACCTTATAGTCAGACATCACTAACACCAACCAGATCGGTCTCTACCCAATATGTCAAGGGCTCCAAGAACTAGTAACTCAACCCATAACCTTCCAAGGCTCTAGAGCTTTTTTCCAACCTGACTCCAGGATTAGTAACTCAACCCAATTTGTTCTATTTTTTCTAGGGATTCCAAAGCATTTGATCCAACCCACAACCATAAGGAATTATGAGCACTAACCAAGAAAAAAATCAAGTGGAAAAACCCACAACACCATGGATATCCAATAAATGGCAAAGCAAGGCTAACAACACTATCAATCTATGAAATCCTCCATGAAAATGACAACACATAACCAAAAAACCACTTGCATCTATAAATCAGCAAGTAAATCATGCATGCAACTTATTACCTGCAAATCAATCTAGTTTTAGTTGTTGACCCACCTGTTCCCTTGCACTTTCTTTCTTTCCTTTTCATTCCTTATCCAAATCCAATGTATTCCAAAGTGCTCTAAGAATTCTCTAAAAAAACTCGAAGTGTTGAATATTATGAACGAGTGAGATAATAGAGAGAGATCTCCACCATAGAACTATCAAAATATTAAATTAAAAATAACTATGAACTGATCCTCATAATAATCTTTATCTCTGAGGCATCTATTTCTTAATTTTCCTTCATATTTCCTCACATGAAAACATGTGAACCTTCATCTCCCTTTTATCCTATGTTCCTTTATTTCATAAATAAAATGCCAATTATTGTCACTTTTCCTTTGCCAATTTCCATAACCATTTATTAATTGTAAGTGATCCCCATCCTTATGTTTTTCCCAACATTCAGTTTGGAATACATGTCCCATGACCTTGGTTATTATTTTTATTTACATAGGAAATCAACCAGGTGTTGTTACGTGCAACTATCAAACGAATGGTTTCATATCGAGCCATAGGAGCAAATATATCATCTTAATATTCTTCCTCTTTGTGGGAGAATCCTTTTTCCATGAACCTTGTCTTATATTTTTCAATGCTTCCATCGAATCTATGTTTGATCTTGAATAGCCACTTTGAACTCACCATAGACTTCCCCTTTTCTCTCGACACAACATCGCATACGTCATTATTCTTAATTAATTTTTATTCTTCAGCCATATCATTCTTCCAGGTTTTTTCTTTCACGGATTCTTCAAAGGTGTGAGGCTCAGCTTTAATCATATTATTCATCACTACATCATATCCCTGGTACCTACATGGCTTCTTGCTTTCTCTAAGTGTTCCATGGGAAACAACATGTCTCCTAACATATTGTAATGTGTCACGAAGCCAAAGTGGCCTCTTCCTAGTAGGGAAATCACATGGAGGAGGATCCAAGGGATCCATAGGCTCCCTAGGATAATCAACAATATATATCTTGGATTCATGCATGGAAGGACCTTATAAAATATCTATATCATCATTCTTATTTTTAGGAGGAGGAGGAGGAGGAAGGTCCCTTTCTTTTCCAAGGGAAACATATTCAGTGAACGTTACATCCTTGCTAATTTCAACCTTCCTTTGACTAGTAAAATATATTCTAAAGGCTTTAGAATCTTCACAATATCCAAGAAAACATACATTTTCTTCTTATGGATTCTATATTGTTTCTTTTGTCCTTCGGCACATAGAAATATGTGGGGCAAACAGATATACGAAGGTGACCAACATTGGGCTTAACACCTGTGAATACTTCTATGAGAGTCTTTTTGTCCAATTCTTTATGAAGAACCCTATTTTGAACATATACCACAATATTTGTAGCTTCACCCTAGAGGAACTTCGAAAACTTTTGATCATGGAGCATGGATCAGGTAGCTTTCACAATAGACCTATTATTTCTCTCAGCTACTTCATTTTTTCGGGATTATAGGGAACAATAGTCTCCTTCTTGATACCTTCCTTCTTTAAAAAATATATCAACTTGATTGAGATGTATTCTCCACCATTGTCAAACCTTAAGACCTTAATTTTCTTCCCTATTCTATTTTCAACCAAGGCCTTGAACCCTTTGAACATTTCAAATACCTCATCCTTGTGCTTCGAGTAATATATCCATGTATTTATTGAGAAATCATCAATTAATATAATATAGTAGATATTGCCACCAAGTGAATGTACAAGCATCAGACCACATGTTGTACTTTTGGAGACAATCTCAAGGTTGTATTGAGATCAATACCCAAGACATTTTCTATAACTTAGAAATGAAAACATGTGTTTTCCCTTGATTTTGTAACTCCATAATGTAATATTTAAAACCCTTTAATCTTTATAAAAGAACAAATACTTTTACAATTCCTTTAAATGGTGAATAGAAATGAACATAAACAAGATTGAAAATGTTGGTGGAAAGCTTCTGATAACAGGCTGCTATTACAGAATCTATTATCTTTAGTTTTGGAAGAGTATGGTTAAGAAGAAATGACTTTCAGAATAAAGGAGTACTTCATTAATGATTTTAACTCTAAATCACCAATGTAATATTAGATACCAATGGCTACATTACTTTATTCTGAGAAGAAATAAAAACACATGATGAAACAGGAAAAACTGATTGTACCCAACAATTTCTGGAAATTATTCTGAAAAAATTATGCATCATCATAAAGATAAAGTACAAAATTTGTGGTGCTTCTGAGGTCCAAAATCCAAAACCCTCGTTCTTCTTCTAAAAATTATTATATATAAAATTTCAAAAATGGATAGTTATGAAACTATCAACTTCCTAAACTACGTTTATCTGATTATTACATTTGAAATAAAAAATACATGTCTCTTAAGGAAATAAAATAAAATAGAACATCACACATAAAACACTATGTCATTAGGTAGCCCGAGACTCCAGAATGGAGGTAGTTCCTGCTTCTAATTCCTTTGATTGTGGTGACATTCATTATTTTCACTTCCTCCAGAAGTCTACATTTGAATTGGGGAAATTAGCAAGCTTCACATGCACCATTCTGAAATTAGTAATTCTAGAATATGTAGGTTTTTCAATAAACATGGTTTTCATCATCCACGGTAGTCAGAAGTCTTTATGTAGATAGTTGGCATTGGTGGCTCCTTTTAGAATTGCAGTATTCTCATGAGTAGACCCAATTTTTCTCTTTGCTTCCACCAATAGTGTTTCATATGTCTCCCAAGGGAGTAAATTTCCTTGTTGGTCCCAAAAAGATGATAAACCAGCGCTCGTTATTTTATCAAACACAATATTAAACTTTTTCACTGCTCCCTTTACTTAATTCAGCTTCTTCTTTGTTTCTTTCTTGTATGAATTTTTCACAATGATCATGTTTAACTCCAAAACACATCTTTTCTCAATTTTAGGAATGATTGAGCTATATGCAACGGACATGGTGTAGGTGAACCATTTAGAAAATTGGGAGAAAAGAGGAAGTAAAATAAAAAAGGCCTTCATTCCCAACATCTTTCCTTACTACAGCTGTCCAGAAAATAACTAATTGTTTTTTTCTATTTATGTACATGGCATTCAACCCTAACTACGTGAAAATTTCAACATGACTATACAGGAAAAAATAAGTGACAAGAGAAGGAAACCTAAAGCAACCAGTAAGAAATAGATTCATAAAATTAGTGTTAATAGCATCCTCCCAATAAGATAGGTATGTCAAGAACCACTCTAGGCTTCATCATGAGGGAAAAAATTCCCAAAAATTATTTATCCACCATAAAAATATCTTATTTGCCCATAATATTAGCTAGAATCTGAAGGATTGGTTTCATGTGTTTAGAAAATAGGTCTAAAGAGAATTGACTTGAATCTAGAGAAAATTGTGCTTTTTTCGACATTATATAAAATAGAATTTGGGAAAATTCAGGTCGAGTAAAGTCTTGAAAGTATGTGGACAAATATCATGAGAAAAAATAACATATGAACTCGCTGGAGGATAGAAGAGGTATTGTTGAATTAAAAGGGCATAAACCTGAAATATGTTTTCTCCCAACTGGTTCATTATGAAAAACTTATGAGGGTATTGCCGAGACTATCCAATGAATAAATTCCAATAATAGATAGGTTTGAGGAACAAAACCTGACAAAAACCTGACTTTACTAAGGCAAAATAAACTTGAAAATTGGATTGGTCTAACATGACTTGCCGATAGAATTGGAGGTGGTCAACTGTGCAGATGGTATTGGTGATATCATGCTCAGTGTCCATGAGAGGAATATGCGTAGATGACCCAAATAACACATTTTTCTTCGACATTTTATCAATTTCAGGTAAAATTGGATATAAATACCTGGTGTTGACGAAGGTGGTGACTGAACACCTGACTATATGCCTTTGAATTCTTTAGAAACTTTACAGCTTGGAAAGAGGAGGAGGGAAAAAGAAATGGGGAAGGGATTTAATAGAGGAAGGGAAAAACGAGGAGAAAGGACTTCACATGAAAAAATAAATGAATAAAAATATAGGTAAAGTGATGGGTAGGATGTGACATGACATAAAGTATGATGAGTCAGAATCGCTTGTTGATGTTGTTGGATCACCTGCTGATGTCACTATGGGGGGAATCCGTTGTATAGGAAGGCCTTCAGGGTTGTGCCCTACAGTGAATCAGGGCTACTCATCTCCATTCAATGGGTAGGAGTCAACCTTCTTTCGGAGGCACTCCTCATGATAAAGGGTTTGGTTTTTATGGTGTCGGGTTTGCGCCGTTGTGTGGGCCCCGTCTCATCAATGATCCCAATCCGAAAACTTGAGAGCTTGTTAACTCTGCTTTGGTTGTATGATGGTCCCCACCTCCACTGCATTTTTTTCTCCGAAAAGTTTTTATTGCATATATATATATATATTGAAATATTCGAAATTTAGCAATATTTTCTATCTTTCTCCTTTTGTATATAAATATTTAATTTTTTCCCTTTTTTTTTTAAGGAAATTGAAACTTATACAACATACCAAAAGTTAAAATGAGTTACAAAACCACATATGTATGAATGAATGAGTTGGAGGATGGATTTTTTCTTTTTCTCACTAGAGGGGAATGGTCCCCTTGTTTTCGTTCCAGTGGCACATTTGGGACATACTCCATCATGTTGAGCTTGAACATCAGGGATCCCACTAAACAACTTCTTTAATTTCAGAAGAGAATCATAATGTAGATGGGTCAATATTCAGTGCCAAAAATCCTTTTGATGATTAGTATTATGAATCATCTCTAGAATAGGTCTTCTAGTGACTCTATAGAGTCCTTCAAATCTAGATTCAAATGTGAAAGCATCTCTCATAGAGGATCCAACAAGCCAAGTAAGTACTTTTCCTTTGATGAAAGAAACCCTAATTCCTTTATCTTCCAAAGAGGATATAGATACCAAATTATTCTTCAATCCCAGCACATACATCACATCATGAAGAAAAACATATTCCCTAGAGTCCAAGTGAAATTTAACACACCCAAAGCCTTTAACAGGATGAGTGGAGTTGTCTCCAAGAATAATATTCAAATGTGACTTCCTCGCCACCAAATTAGAGATAAATTTCTTACATTGAGAGAAATGATGAGAGGCCCCACTATCAACCAACCAACTATCCCAAGTATCGAGAGGAGAGGAACTAGAAAGTGCATAAATAAGAATATATTCAAATTGATCAATAGAATTAATTTCGTACCTGGTATTTCTTGTCTTATTTTGAGGACGGTGGTCTTCTTCCTGATCACTCAAAGAATCTCTTCTTCTTCTTTTATCTCGATCATTCCTTTGATCATCTCCTCTTCATCGATTATTAAACTTGTTATGATTTCTTCTAGTGTTATATCATGGATCATTGTTATTCTTAGGGAAATCGCGAGCATAATGACCTTTCTTGCGAGATTTGTAGCATTCAATGTATGATGATTTCTTTTCTCTTCCATTCCTTCTATTTGAATTTTGAGGAGGAGGATTTATTTAACTTGACGAGCCTCCTTTTCCTTTATTTTTATTATAATGAGTGATGAAATTAGCAAGCTCTTCTTCTTCATGCTTATGTATTCAACCTCTTAAGATAGTTCTTTATTCTTCTTGAGTTATTTTTCCAACGTTCTCTTCAAATGATGGGAAGCTATTGTTGTTACTTATAGTAGTAATGAAGGTTCCCCAAATAGGAGGGAGACCTCTAAGGATTACCACCACTAGGTCCTTGTCAAGCACAATTTCCCCAAATCTCTACAATTGTTCTCTAAGACAAGATATCCTCATAATGTAGGATTGTACAAACTCTACTTTATTCAACTCCATGTCTTTAAGTTGATCTTTCAAGGATATTATTTCATTCAAATTGTTTACTTCATCCATGCCAACCAAATTACCATATATTTCCTTAGACATTTTCAAATTTCGAACATAAGCAAATAAATGATCTTGTAAGCCATCAGCTATAAAAAAAAATTTTTTACCTCAAATTTCTTGTACTTATTCTTGGTAGCAGTAAGATAACTCTCCATAGGCTCAAGAAAGTTCCCTTGTATGTAATCCAAAACATCATTGTCCTTCAATATTATTTCCAAACTGATCTTCCATGCAACAAAGTTTCATGAGTCACCCAACTTCTGATTTTGCGTGAAGTAAGAGGTATACATCTTGACTTGATTAGATGGGACCCTTCAAATCTCCACAGATGATTGCTTCAAATCTTGTCTCTAGGATTTTTCCTTCACCTTATCTCTAATATCATGTTAATTTTTCAATAGATCTATGTTGTTTCAATTACTTTATCCCGATTCACTTATTCAGTTAGAAATATTTTCCAATAACAATTAAATTATTCCAATAAATAATTCATTAGTTGAAGATAGAAAAATAAATTTAATGACAATAGGATACAATCAACACATAAAAAATATTCAAATTAAAAGGATTTTACTATCAACCAAGTTAACTAACCATAAATCCAATATATCAATGATGAAAATTCAAATCTAGTCAATTGTCTCAATTTTGCAATTTTTTCCAAGTCAACAGTAGTTAGCATGCCCTAACCAATCCACAACTATCAATAATCAACCCTCAAAACAACTCAGTCAATGTAGAAATAAATGTGGCCTTGAATGCTAGTCAAATTCAACCCAAAATAGTCAAATATATCACAGTCAAACATGGTCAAAGGAGAGATAATGTTGTGGTAAAAGTTTTCAATTTTCCTCCAATCAAATAAAAATTCAACACTAGTTAAATTTCCTATATTTCCTCGGTTCTTGTGCCAGTCAAATCGGCCTCAAAATATCAAACTTTTCCCAATAAAAGCAAGTCAAAGCATGAATAAACATTTTTGCAAAATATAAGTCAGACTCTCTCAACACAAATTCAACACATAAATTTTCCTCCTTAGACCCTCACACGTGTGAAATAGATGATGCCCTTGACCTATATGAACCAATAAAATTCATAGAGATAGAATAAGAGATGATGTTATGATGATTTCCAAATGAGGTTGATGTCACTTGTGTTTATATGCAATGAAGGAGAGCTAATTTTTCCTTAGGCTAACCTTGACAATTTTGATAGTGTGGGCTTCACTTCTATTGTTGCTACTACAACACCCTCCAAAATTTCACTACATCTGAATTTTGGATCCTACTATCATTGCCATACCTAGAGTCACTTTGATTATAAAAAAACAAATTCATGTCATTTTATGTGTTTCAAGTGTTTTCAAATGGTCTCAGGTGTCGTTTTAATGATTAGAACATATTTAGGTGAATTTCATGGGCATAACATCTTTGTTGTTGTGAAAAGGAACATTTGGTCACATTCATGCACACTACACTAATTACACTTGTGGAATGTGTATAAAGTGGTGTTTTTCCATGTATGATCATAATTTTTCAAGTTTATCTAAGTTTTATTGATGATTTGGTATGTGTCACATGGGGTTCTATGTCTAAACTCGTCTTGTTCACCCCTCGCATCATATTCCAAACTTTGACAAATATTTGGTTTCAAATCAAACTCATTAAGGCCAAGAGTGCATGAGTGCACTCTAAAGCCTTGATGGTGAATCCTTTTTTTTTTTAAGTGCGCCATTTTCCCTTCAATAGCACTAGGAAAAAACCTCAATCCTTTTTCCCCTTCCTTACTTAAAACTGCGACCTTTAAAATACCAAGTCTTCCTTGAGCGTACTCCTTCGATTGGAATAAGTGCACCCTCTTAGAGCACATAAGCACACCCTGAAGGACTTAAGCTTCACCCTTAAACCTTCCCCAATGTTCCATGCACCCTCCAAACCCTTTGATCACATGAGTGCACTCTAAAGGCATGAAGAATCTTGCTTCAACCTGTATACTTGCGTCATACGCCCTCCTGGGCCTCTTGAGCTTATGAGTGCACCCTGAAGGCTTGAAGCCTTAACCCTTCAGCCTTCAAGAGTGTGCTCTGCACCCTCCATCTCTCCCTTGAGAAAACAATTCACTTGGGAAGCCCAAATCCTTCCCCTTCATCCTTCATACTTGTGGCATGCACCCTTCCTTGATAGCTCCCCTATTTTGAGCGAATGAGCACATCCTGAAGCCCCTGAAGCCTCCCCTCTTCAACTATTCAACCTTTCAAAGTGCGCCCATTTTCCTTGAAGCCCCTTTTTTCCCTCTTAAGCACACTAAAAAAGGAATGAATAGAAAATATTCATAAAACATGGTAGAATAGGATATTTCCATGCTGATGGTTGCTTGTCATCAGTGATTGCAGATGCGGGTATTCTAGAAACATCATGGTAATCACACATGAGGAAAATTGGGTAAAGGAAACACACTTGAATCTTGATGATCAAAGTACCCCAAAGATTCCATTTGATCAAATACCCTTTGGAGGGTAGAGGACATCAATGATTGAAGTTGCATGAAGAAATAAGATAGATTTGGAAGCCATGTCACCACTAGAGAAATTCCATGTCATCACTCACTTTTAGTCCCAGTCATCAAAGATAGTGACATGTCATGTTCTCATCATATGATGATGTGGAATTCATGATGTATTATAGTAATAATTGTAAATACAAATAAGAGGAATACCAAGAGTCATGTATGAATTAAAGAGTCATAGAAAACCAAAATACATGTAATATTACAAATCATATGTAATCATATGTAACTCCAAAATTCATTTGGAATCACAAAGGTTGTAGAAGTCGAGAGGTCACTAGAAGTTAGAAAGTCAAGAGTCATGAGGATGTGAAAGTTATTTCCTCAAGTTATAAATATATCCTCACTTCCCATGTAAATGAATTTTAACCTTGGCTTCTCCCACAAGGCATTAAAGAGACAAAGTTAATATTTTTAGGGAGAAAATAGTGACTCTAATGCTCCATTATTGGAGCTAGTGATGTTCATTATATCTTTGTATATTGGGACTTTTTATTAATATTGAAGCCTTCCATGCCAACACGTTTTCAGACATGGATTTTGAATGTTTCTAAGACTATTCTTTGAATGTTTATGGTTCATGTTTTCTTTCATCAATGCTAGAGTTATTGAAATATTTTAGTGACTTCAGTGCTTCTTTTTGGAAATTTGTTGTTATTTTTATAATGATTGTCGCATCCCTTGTGAACTATTTCACTTCATGTTAGATGATTATTTATCTTTCACGTGTGTCTCCATTAGGGTAATAATATTACTTCTCTCTTAAAGGCCCACTTTGTTTTTCCTCCACAATAAGATAACCTTGATACATCTACAATAAAACATTCATAATGCACACTAGCTTTATTATTCAAAATGACATTTGTGCTTCTAGCTCATGTTGACAGCTAAAACCAAGGAATATATTTAAGTAAATTGCAATCGAGTTGCATTCTGAATGGGACTCGTACACCAAACAATGTGAGTTTTAGTTGGGACCTTATATCAGGGAGATCCTTTGTATGTTGGCGTTATCTAGCAGTGTCAACATTCAGGCACTATAAGGAGGGCCACAAATTTTTTATGGCTAGTAACTCTGCACACCCAAATCATTCTTATTATGGACAAGGTAGAAAAATTTCGAGCACCATTCTGACTCCAATTCCTGAAGGAGGAGGATCTTCTCAGCCTAGCTTGGAGTCCACTTGCGAGGTTACCTATGAGTAGATCTGGTCGATTTCACCCATAACCCATTAGTACACAAAGGATATTGGATTAATTCCTGGAGAAAAAAATATTCCACATTTTTTGAAAAAGAAAGAAACAACTAGTATTAGTATATTATTTTCTATAGTATAATATCTGGTCTTTGCCACTCTTGAGGATTTTCTAGAATATGCGGAGGAGACACTACATCAAGATCATATTCCACCTCTTAACGAAGCATACGAGGATGACACATTTTTTTCTTTTTGGTGACATCTTTGACTAATTAGACGATGAAGATTCATCAAACTCTGATAAGGAGGAAAAACCCAGAGATTATAACATGTCCGACCAAGATTTGGATTGGATGGCCCAAGGGTCGCTTGCTCTTTCGAAAACTTTGCATAAGATTCCAAGACATCAGGAAAATTTGCTATCAAAGTATGATCCATATAAGAAGACGAAGGCAAAAGATAACCTCAATGATTTTTACATGCATCTACAAATGTTGAAGGTGAGGTATGATGATTTTTCCTGCAAAATTTTCCCTTATACATTAGAAGGAAGAGAAGCAACATGGTACCACCGTCTACCCATAAATTCAATCCACACTTGGAGGGAATTTAAAAAATTATTTCTCAAGAATTTTTTTGATTACAAGACTCCCACCATGTTACTGAAATATCTTGGAAGCATCAATATGGGGGAAAAAGATAAAGTGAAAGGTTTTAATAAAAAATTCAATTGTATATTTAATAAGTTTCCCCCAGGCACGAAATCACATTGATTCAGTTACTATCAATTATTACATGGCTTAATTTACTGCCTGCATTTCCCAATTCATGAAAAGAGCCACAAAGGCAATATTGGCATTAAATTTTGTAGAAGTGATCATCATTGATGAGTACTTTCACATTATTTTACTTATTACCAATGATGACGAATCAAAGGACTCTAAAGAAACTAGTAGGAAGCCGCAACATTCTTCTAGTAAGGCTAATGAAAAGGAATCATCATACATCGAAATATTGACTAGGATGGTGAAGACACTCACTAATGATATTTCATAATTAAATAAAATTTAAAGCAATGCATTCACTAGAATCAAGCCTCCCAATTCCTTCCATTTCTGAAGGAATAATAGTAACAACAACAATCAACCCGCAAAGTCTGCACAAAGCTTGAATGTTGTGATGAATATAGAAAGTACCATCATGGATAATTATTATTTTTTCCATCATGAATATCAATAAAAAAATACATGCCCTCAGTGGAAACATGACGTGAACGCTCTGGTTGCACACATTGTGGATACTCTATTAGAAGATAAGAAAACAGAAGAAATAGAAGAAATAGAATATCATGCAGCGGATGAATAAAGAAAAAGTATTGGATATGAAATTAATGCATATCATTGTATCTACAATGCTGACAAGAAGGATGTTGAAGAACCACCATAGAATGAGCCCCCCCCCCCTCAAAATAAAAATGGTTGATACAGTTTAAGGAGAAAAGGGCCCATATTTGAATAGGAATTGACAAGACAAAAATTAAGAGAGGAGTTGTTAAGAATAATCTCACCACCTATAAATCTTGCTCAACATTTGCAGAGTAAGTATAGACATGCAACTAGTTCCAATAACACTTCCTCCAATAGTAAGGGTAATTCCAACACTTTGGGAATCTCGAATAAAGCCACTCCTCCAAACACTTCAACATTTCCTACCATAGGTCAAACGATTGATTATAACATAGTGGAAGATATGAAGAAGACATGAGCCAACATGTCTATCTATGAGCTCACAAATATTGCAGGGCAACGTGAAAGTATTGTCTAGACCTTTTCACAACCTTCGATAGGTGATAAAGCTTCCCCTCTTAAAAGGTGTCAGGTAACTCTTCCAGTCCCCTTCAATTTGTAGTGAATGCTTTAACATTAGAAGCTAACACTATTTTCCCTCCATTTTTATTAACATTTGAAATTTGTAATTACAATGTCCATAATTGTATGTTCAACTTTGGTGCATTTTCAAATGTAATTCCATTATCTGTAGTAAAGAAAATAAATGCAAAATGGGAAAAAGTCGATGAAAAAATAATTCATATGGACATATCTCTCATCTAATTTATTTGTGAACTTAATAATGTGCTTATTATATTATAAAAAGATGATAGAGTTCATCAATGTATAAATATTGTAATTTTGGGCATACCAGAAACCTATGGTGTGCTCCTGAGCAAAGACTAGTCTAGAAAATTGCACGGGTATTTTGCAACAGGCTCGTCACATTTGTGGCTTCCATATAAGGGTGGTAATAACCAAATTCGAGTGAAAAGTAAGCCATCTATGAAACAAATGGTGACACCACTTGAGGACCATAATGAGACTCTTGTTTTTGTTGATCTAATTTTTTGGAATTGTTTCCTTGAGATCAACATCAAGCACAACCATCACTCATTCCACTAGATACATAGTTGGAGCTCCTTCCTTGTTCTTCAGATAGTGAAAATAAAACTTGTAATATAGATGTGCATATTAGTAGTAATAGCAGTATCAGAAGTAGCTTAGTAGATCATGATATTTGGAATTATGTTTTCATGGTTAAAATACATAAGACATTTTTGAAGTTGGTCGTGTTCTTACAGACCCACGCAATAAGAAGCATATACTTTCATGGTTTCTATAATTCGAGTGTACTAATAATATTTCATAATATGAATCACTCGTTCTTGGATTAAATAAGGCCATCGATCTAAAAGTATATATTCTCAAGGTAATCAGTGACTCAGAGGTAGTCACTCGTCAAGTACAACATATTATCTGATGTGTCTCACCGCATCTTAAAAACTACCAACGGGAGTTATGGAATTTAATTAGTCATTTTAAAGCTTTAAATACTATTTATATTCCTATACTTGTAAATTTCATAGCATATGCATTAGAAAATGCAACCACAAGGATGTCTTCATTGAAAAATTGTTTTACAATTGAAATTATGTGTAAACCATCTATGCTAGACAATGTCACTAATTTACGTGTTCTCAATGACGACCAATATATACTTCACTTTATGGCTAATGCATATGTATTCAAATATGCTACCATAGATGAGGATGAGCACGATCGAGCTTTCAATGATGCATCCAATGCAATGAAATGAAACACTATGCCTAAAGGTGTGGTGTCCCTGGAGAAGTTATATGACCTGCAAAACTGATTTAGAGGACCAACTAACATGAAGACTTAAAGTTCAAAGTTATCTTATGAACAAGTCAATCTTAGGACCCAAGAAGATCCAAAGTACAGTAACAACATGAATTCATATGCATTTTCAAATAGTACCATGATGTATTTGTTGGAAATACTTAGAGAGGGGTGAATCAATATTTCTTTTCAATTGTTAATTTTACCAGTTAGATCACTTATATTTATAACAAAAAATGAATAATTATGTAAAATATACTTTTATTAACTTATTCTTTACAATAAGTAAAGTACAATAATGATATAGGGCTCAAACCCTAGATGAAGGCTCCAACCTTTATTGTGCTAAGCACCAACTTGGTCTTTCTAAGGCTCCAACCTTGTCAATTTGAGGCACCAACCTCTAGGGCTCCAACCCTATCTCTGGTACAAGCTCCAACCTGGTTTCTTAAGGACTCCACTCATTTAGGGCTCGAACCCTGTCTTCCAAGGCACCGACCTTGTCTCTATGAGGCTCCAACCCTCAACTTCACTTCATCAAAATATGTTTTTTTATTATTCACGACTCCCAAAGTCTTCTTCAACGATCACTATTACACTTAGTCTCCACATCACATCATCAATGACAACCTTTTCTTCTTATAAGGTGTCACCATTGCTCTTCATTGTACCCAAACAAAGATATACAAAATTGACCTCATGATTGCTTTAACACATCAATAATATCTCCAATACCTTCAAGGTGTCTTCAATAGGCAGCCCAAGTTTTTAATTATCAACAAGTCAAATCTACACACTGGACTTCAAGAGACCTCCAACAATACTAGAGATTCTCCAAGAATCAATGCTCCTTCAATAGCTACTTCAAGATGTCTTCAATAGGTCTCCATAATTTTTCTAAAGGTGACTCCAAGATCTGTCATAATTTTGCCTCGGGACTACTCCAGATATGATGCCCAAAACCATTGTTCAAGCCTTAACCAATGACTAGTATTAGTGCTGGAACAAGCCACACCAGAAACTTCTCACTTTCCTTAGACTTCTCCAAAAATTCAAGCTATAATGGTGACTGTCCAAGTTTCTCCACGCAGTCATAGGGTTGTATCTCTTATGTGACTAGTCCAAAATCTTTGCTTTGTTTTAGGATTGTTCTTGTTGTAATATAAGTTTGGTAAACTCTTGTAACTCGATAATGCAGCCCCTTCACAGTAAAGATATTTCATGCCACTAAACTTTTCATGAGTTCTTCACAGTCCAAAGGTCTGAAGACAGGAAACTATCCAAGGTTTGAGCTCTTCTCAAATTGAGTTAACAGGTCAATAATATGAACTATGAGTATGGGCTTTCAAAGAGTTAATTGATCAAAATGTGAAATATCCACCAATTTTTGTAGCTCCTCCCATAGATCCGGGCTCCAAAAAATATTTTTCCACAGCAAACTTGCAAATCTGAGCTCCAAATCAATTTGAGATCACAAGACCAAACTGTGCACCAAAGAAGCCTAATAATAGTGTTGAAATATTCCCACGTAAGTTACCTAGTAGCAAAGCACAAGAGGTTGAATTACATGCCCTATATTCACAAATCCGAGCTCACAATTCTAGTTCAAAGCTCCGTAACACTAGTCTGAGGGTGCTCAAAGTCAAAACAGAAATGTTGTAGGTCATCCAAAGTGTTTTGTCATGGATTTTTATTTGGTGTAGGTGGATTGAAGCATTGCTCTGAGGTTCCAAGAGTTCTGTAGTATTATCTTGTCTCAAATTTGTTCATAGCCCTTGGCATAGGTCACCCAAATAGTTTTATCCCTAAGTTCTCTCCTTCTCGGCCTTTACATCACAACTTGTTGTTATGTACTTTTGTGATTACTCTTCACCGAAACTTCATAAGGATACAAGATATTTGTTATGTGGAAATGCGGGTACCCTAGCCACATATTTATAATAGTTTTTCCTCACGAAAATACGTGATTGTTGGGTGAAGGGCCGACATGAGTAGACTAGCACAAGTCAGTTCAGAATTAATTTGCTTAGCTTAAAAATCCATTATCTCGCAAAATACTAAGAATTTCAAGACAAATAAGGGCTCGTTGGAAAGGAAAAATTATGCTCTAAAAGATGGTATAGGAATAATATTGATAGGTTTCATCTAAGGTAGTGAAAAAAAAATTTAACATGATTGATCATTAATTAGTGCAAAAGGTGATGGAAAGCAAGGGCTTCTTCATTGTCATACGTCACCAAGTATTTTTAAGTGAGGTCTCCACTTGGTATGTCTTTCATCATCAAGTAAACTCCAATTCCATCATTTTCCATCTCATCATATATGTCACCATGTGTGCCATCAATGCCACCATGTCATCAAAATAGTGCAGCGATATGTCATTAACCATATGCAGCATGATCATCACAAGGAGAGATTCTTCATCAAGAGTCACTATGAGCAAGGGTTGGATCATCACAAGGAGGGCTTGTCATCATAGGCACATGATTGGCACTTAAGGATTATACATCAATCTTTTATGTTTATGGCATCATGGGTATCTTAGACCTCCTTCTTTAAGGCAAGGATATCATCATGATTTTAGGGATTTATCATCAAGAGCATAATATGCAAGAGGTTAAGGATATCATCATGATTTTAGTTCAAGGACATCTAGGGAACTATGATCAAAGGGCATATAGAGAAACATCACAACTCAAAATAATTTTCCATCATGAACAATGCCATATTGAAATTAACGACAACATTGAATAATAGTATTTGCATGTTCACATGAATATTTAAATAAATATGATACTTGTATTATCCAACACATCATTCCTATAAAAGAAGGGGTAAAGCCTTTCTGTCAGAAGTTACAAAAATTTCATACAACACAAGAACCCCTTATCCAAAAGTAATTGGGAAAGATGTTGGATGATCGGATCATAGTCAAAGTCTGACATTCCACTTGGGCCTCCAACTTGGTCCCAGTCATAAATAAGTCTGGTGAAATTCTTCTATGTGTTGATTTATGAAACTAGTCTTCTAATGAAGGAAATTACCCAGTGCCATCCACAGAACAGATCCTTCAAATCCTTCAAACAGTATCTGGGTCTAAAATGTTTTCACTACTAGATGGTTTCTCAGATTATAATCAAGTGCTAGTATTGGAACCAGATAGATTAAAAAATACCTTTTGAACCAAATGGGGAACATTCACTTTCAAGAGTATTCCATTTGGACTTATAAACATTGGTGTGAATTTTCAAAGAGCGATGGACATAGCCTTCCATGGCCTCATAGGTCAGAGCGTTGTTGTATATTTGGATGAAGTTATGGTGTTCTCCAAGAAAATATTAGATCACATGTGTCACCTGAAATATATATTTGAGTGGTGTCGAAAGTATGTGACTTCTCGTAATCCCAAGAAGAGTGTCTTCGGTGCATCTAAAGGTATTCTGATAGGGCACATTGTTGTGAAAATAATAATTAAGATTGATCTTGAGAGAGTCAAAGGCATCACACAGATCCCATTCCCAGTAAAGAAGAAATTCATGCAGTCATTCTTAGGTAAAATTAATTTCTTGAGAAATTTCATCTCTGATTATGCTCAGATAGTCAAGCCCATACAGGAGATGATCAAGAAAGATGCAATATAGAAATGGGATAAACAGGAAAAGGATGTTTTTTCTCATATCAAGCAAGTTATTATCGATGCACTTATGGTATTCATTCCATATTATGGCAAAGATTTCCTTCTCTAAATGTTTTCTTTGTATTCATCGATTGCAGCCATATTAACTCAGAAGGATATTGAAGGAAATGAGAATCCTATCTTTTTCATGAACGCTAGTCTACAAAGGCCAAAATTAAATTATCCTATCATTAACAAAAAATCATATGTTGTTTACAAGGAAGTTAAATATTTCAGGTCGTATCTATTAAAATCTCACACAATCATATTTTCACCTCATCAAGTAGTAAGAACAATGTTCGTGCAGCAAGAGTTGGGTGAGAAGAAGGCTAACTAGATAACATGTCTTCAATAATATGATCTGGAATTCAAACCATTTCATACCATAAAGGGTCATGGCCTATGTAATTTAGCTTCTGAAGTGAGAGAGTCTCTTGAACAAGATCTTTTAAGATGGGAGAAGGAGATTGAAATGTACCATATTGAACATATTCCTCAGTCCACATCTACAATTTCATGGTATGCAGAATTATGGAAAGTTCTAGAGCATGGAAACTTTCCCTCACACTTATCAAATAAAAAAAATATGGAATTCGTCTCAAATATTTATCTTACCAATTGGTTCATGGGGTGCTTTTCTAGAAGCACCACAATGGTGTCCTTCTTAGGTTCCTTGAGCTATAGGATAGAGATAAGGTATTGAAACAATTACATGATGGCGTGGTAGATTGCGACTATGCAGGAGACACTAGGGCACATAAGGTTTAGAGGGCTAGTTATTATTGGCCCACTCTATTTAAATATGTTCACACTTTGTCCGCAATTGCCAATCTTGTCAAAGATGCATCGGTCACAATCAAAGGTCAGTTACCCCCACTTCTACCAGTAGCATTTGAGGAACCATTCCAATAGTGGGGCTTAGATGTCATTGGAGATATTTTTCCTCGTTTTTCAAAGAAACACTTATTCTCATAGCAATGGATTACTTCACTCGATGGTCAGAAGAAGTTCATCTCAAACAATTAAATGACCAGGAATTCATCCACTTCTTGCAACAAAATATTATAACCAAGTTTGGTGTTACTACGTCACATGAATTTGATAATGTGACCTACTTTTCATCATTGAAAATTTACGAATTCACATTAGAAAGTGGAATTTTATTGAAACATGCATCTAATTAATATATGTATGGAAATGGTTTGTTTGGATCAATGAATAAGAATATTATCTGCATAATTAAGAAAACTATCTTCTCTCAAAAAAATAACTGGCATAAATCTTTGACCAATGCACTTTGGTCTGACTGTGTAACTCAAAATCCTTCCCTGAGAACCTCGCCACACTTCCTATTTTATGGTAAAGATGTTTATCTTGCCTCTAAATGTGTATCGTGCAGCCTTGCAACTGTCTCAAGAGTCATAAGGTAGACTTTTCCTTTTGGTTCAAAGAAGGATAGATATGTTACTTAAACTCTAGGAAGAAATTCTCAAGGCGAAAGACCATCTTTTTGTACATCAAAACCATGTAAAGCATTGGTTTAATAAGAAGTCCATAGGGACAAAGAAATTTGATGTGGGTGACCTAGTACTAGAGTGGGATAAACCCCATGAATAAAAGGGTAAGCACACGAAGTTCTAGCCTTCGTGGATTAGACCATTGATTTTTGATGAAAAGCCCAACCTTAATACTTTCAACCTTAAATCACTAGACGGGGGGACTGACCCCCTTCCCATAAATGGACAAGATTTAAAAATTTAGTTTCAATAGAAACTACAAGTTGCACTTCCTGTATGGTTTTCTTTGTTTCATTTTCTCTTTTTTTGTCCATTATGCAAGTCATGTCTTTTTTTCAGTCATTGCACATAAATAATACCCTTGTGTCAAGTGCATGTCTCTAAATACTTTTTGGTGTAATGAAAGATAAGTGTGACAACCATAACTGTTGGGCCAGAATTTTAATCTACGAATAAGTTACACTTCTCTAGGCAGGTGTTAGCCTAGAACAATAGGTGAAATACTATAATACCATTTCTCCTAACTCAGAATAGATACACAGAGAGGATTGGATGCTTACTTGTTTCAGTCACTTCCAAATGGCTCCTTTCTGTTGCTTCCACTACAGCTTCAAATTCAAGCGGTTTTAAATGGTCGAATACTTCCTACAAGAAAGAAAAATGAAACAGAAGAAGATGCAATAATATAGATATCTATTCAAGCTAGTTAACTAAATTAGTTAAGCATAAACTACATTCATCAACCAAGATCTTTCAATATGGAAAATAAAAGTAAACATAGATGCATGTAGGGAAAAACAAGAAGTACTCTTTATTGATGATAGAAGGAGAGATTACAACCTAGTGACTGATTTTTAGTGACCTTCCAGTAGAGTTCCCAAGTCTCATCACAGCATAAATCTCTCTAGCAGCAGCTCCACAAATCAAACTCTCTATTGAAAATTCTCCAGCATTTCCCTACTCAAATTCTTCCTCCCAAACACTTAGATCTGTGTTCAATTTATAGATGAACTGTAGGTTGTTTTGTAGTCATTAAAATTTCAAAAATAGGCAAGACATGTTTCCATTCATGTAGATGTCAAATGGACGCTTGGATCTGAATCTTGACACATGTGAACCCTTCTAGAAGACATTGGCCAAGTCGAGATTCCAGAACAATGATAATTTCACTCCCAATAAGACCAACGCACCTTTGAATGTCAAGAAGTGCTTTGTAGAGCAGCCTTGAATGGGGCTACCTACATATGCAACGCACTTAGGCCCCTTAGAGCCTACATTGGTGAGCTCCCACATGTTTAATAATAAGCTTCAAACCATGGAAAATCCTTGCTTGATGAAAGTCTTGTTTGATTCATGTTGTTTCTTGTCTTAGGGAATATAGCAACTAAGATGATAGGGAATGATAGACCCTTGATCATCGGTCCTAGAGATGATGCCCAATTAACCAGGTCATTGGGAATGGTGCCCAAATTGACCTATAACAATTGCCCCCTAAAACATGAGATCCGAATAATAAGAACATTTGATTGAGATGATTTATACTGTGATGAGCCTGGAAACAAAGCGGAACGGTAATCTACATCAATATTACAATACATTACATCATGATATATCCTTTATTGATCATAATTGACGAGGGTAGGCATTCCCAATGTCAGCACATAAAACAATCTAATAACATGTACATAATTCAGAAAGTCTTCTACATTGGAATGTTGCCCAAATGCAGACAAGCCTATAGATATAGGCCCGCGTTTGCATGAAAATCTGTATGTAAGGTCACCGTATAGATGATGTGCACAACAATCCTGAAATAAAAGCCCAGATGGCTGAAACTAGATCCGGGGTCTTCTTATCTCATTCACTCGATCATTCGGGTACAAGTCTAGCCATGCGAATATATGATTTTTTGTCGAACATGGAAATACATCGTTTGATTACTAGCCAATGATGTGAGTTGTTAACAAATGCGAGAGAAACACCATTAATGTCAATGGCCCTCAAGGTACTGCAGTACATTTCGTAAGGCGTGAATAGATGATTTGATGTCGAACGCCAAAAAAAAATATTTCGATCAAAGGTCTAGAATTGAGGATCTTGTCGATGTTGTAACAAGCCTCATGGTACTAGAATCTATTGTTTCTAAGTGAAATTCCTGGATATTGATTTGTAGTCGACAGAAATTCACCTTATTGCAAAACTGGAGTTACTAATTTCGGAGACAAGGGTATGACTTGATATAGCAATTTTCAGGGATGACGGTCATGAAAATGAAGGTTTATGAGTATTTCGATGGATGAGTTCTTAATCACTGGATGACTTCTCTTGAGCATATCGGCGACACTATGATGAGTTGGCAACATTTACCTAAAACTGAAGTGAAGGTATGATGAACCATAGGTGTGAATGAACCATCAAGATGATTACCCAACCCAAATAGTCACAGACATGGAGTGAAATAAGTGTCATGTTCAAGAGCGATTTGCTACCAAAAAGAAACTTTACTTGCTTTTCCCAAATTTTCCTCGGTCATTTGTCGACTAGTACCTCTTTATTTTTTAACAAGCTTGAGGAGGATAACATTTTCTTGATCTATAATTCAACCCTTCGAGTGAAAAAAGAATAAAGTATTTCTATTTAATAATTTAATGAGTCTAGCGATGAATGAAACTCGATTCTTTCCATTATTGACAAGTCCGTCGCTATTTTATGTTTTAACAAGCTTAACGACAGTGATAGCTCGGTCATTTTTCATATTTAGAGAGTCTAAAAAAGAGGACACTAAAATTAATTTTTCGTAAATTTGTCTCTCAGATCCGAAAAAGTGTAAAATAATATCTAAAAGAACCTCTTTGGTCATGTGTAACCAAGGTATTCCTTTTTCGTAAATAATCCATCTCAGTTCGGAAAAGGGTTAAACTTATACTGAGTATATATCAATTCATTTACTTTAACAAGCTCGAAATGACAAGTGCTCGACAATATTTTCACATTATCGGGGTCTAAAAAGAGCTGAAAGAAGACTCCAGGGGTTCCTTTTTCGCTGTTATAGAAGCTCAAAAAAGAGTTAAAAGTGTGATTCAAATCATTTTTTGTTTTTAACAAATCTTGAAAAATAAGCAGAAAAAACATGCTTTGTGGTCAAGTCTTTCTTAAAATAAATCTGCACGACTAACCTATTCATCAGTTGTATTTCCTGTTTAGGACAACATCAAATGGATTAAAAATACCTGTTTCATGATAAAAACATAATAAAACTATATTCATAGCAATAAATCTAGCTTACAAGTAATTAAATGACTATATAAAGCAGTTTCACTATTCATTTTTACCATTCCATAGTTACCATTTGCATTTTGGAGCTATGAACCTGATTTTTCCCCCGAACTTCAGTCATTGATTGCAGTAATTTCAGTGGATGTATTTCATCGTCGTTTGATCCAGGTCAATAATAAAAACCTCCTCTTTCTTTCAGTATTCATTTCATTACCATTCCTTGCAAATTTTTAGGGTTTTGAGGCCCCTAGGGTAAATTCTACCAAAATTGAGGGCAACGCACCCCTGAATGTCAAAACTTGTGTTGCATAGCAGGTACAGTGAAGTGTACCTACATGTGCAAAGCACTGTCTCATCCCAGGGAGTGTGTTGGGCGCAGTTTAAGTTTTTTGTTTTCATGTTGTGTCAAAAAATTTCCTAGTTTTTTGTAATGAATGGTATCTAATGGATCTTATGGTTGATTTTCAGGTTTCCATCGGATTATAATGACGATTACATGGAGAGAAAGAGAACATGAAGAACAAGATATGATTTCCTTGAATGATCCAGGTATTGTAAGAGCTTTAAGAGATTGCGGGCTTCTTAAGTACTTCAAACTGTCAGGAATGAGGCAACAAATAGAACTCCTAGACTTCCTTGTTAGAGCATAAGATTCGATGATAGAGGAATTTCACATAAAAAATCAAGTTTTGTCCATAACGGTTGAGGATGTGTATTTTCTCACAGGTTTTTGAGGAGAGGTTTGCCCATTTCACTCACAGGATCTACTGTTGGAGGAGAAACAGTGAGGGATTATGTTATGCAGTATTGCTATCTGGGGTCAGAACCTAGCAAAGATGGAAAAATAAAAATCTGTGATGTTAGGGATTTGCCTTTGAGGACCATCCTATTCACGATTGCTAAACTAGCTGGCACTGTTACACTCCATGTAGCGAACAGATTGTATATGCAATATGTGCTGGAATGTTTAGAGCCAATAGTTTTCAATTGTTCTAAAGTTGTTTTATCTCAGATAAAGGAACAACTAAATAAAGAAAAGGGAGGAAGGAAGAAAAATTTCAGTTATGGTTCCATCCTTATCTCTTTTTCTTTGGAACGGATTCCACTGATGTAGCCACAACATGTAACATTGGATATATCCAGTCCTAGAGATCCTCGAATGCAGAGATGGGTAGAACTCATGGGTCGGCATTCAGGCCAATCTACCGTTGTGTTCTCTACTTAATTCTTTGCCTGGTTCAAGTGATAGATCGTCACCATCAATGAGTATGCATATGGAGGCATCGACTTTTGAGGAGATCCAGATCTAGTTTTACCAGAAGGCGCTCAATGGGGTGTAATAGGTAAGATTGATTTGACCATGTTTTTTGATTTTTATAAGGTTTATACAATTTTTTTTGTGTTTTTATTTCTTTCCAATACTAAAGTAAATGTTTTAATGTAATGCAGATATCGGTCGTGTTCAACCAGTAGAGGAACCAGAGCACGAAGCGGATGCACCAGCAGAGAGGGCTGTCGGGAGAGCAGTCCTTCAAGACCTTGATATAGTTGAGACTCTTGCTGAGCTTTAGCAGCACATAGAGGGATTGACCTTTGGGATTCCAGATTTCTGGATCAAAGAGCTTCCCATGTGACTGCAGCGACACACAATTGGGGTCCCTAACCGTTGGATGCAGTTGCACCGTAGGATTGCTAGATCTATAGTGTGCTATCATGAGCACCACTAGTTTACCTATGAATTTTTGCATACATTTTGAGGTCAAATGACCAACATGTCTTGGGTAAAATTTTTGTAAAAAACCTATAACTATCTATATATATGTTTTCAGAGTTTTTCCTATGTTTAATGCGCAATCCTATTCAATGATGTGAATGTGTTCTTTACCTATGTCGCAAATGTTTGTCTAAAACTTGATTAGCTAACAAATCAGTCAAAGTGTTCAGATTTCTGGAAATGTGTTGATATTGAATCAAATCAAAATTTCTCTCCAAAATTTGAACTCTAAGAAACAATCTAAGTAGTGTTGAACTTTTAACAGTATAAATACTAGTAAGTTGTAGTACCACAAGTTTTGAGTCTAACCTGATGATTATGCAGCTCATAAAAAATGAAATGGCATCAGAGAGAAGCTCAATCAACATGCTATACTCAACTATATTATTCGTCGATCTACTGATACAAATCCCTTGAAAACTCACTAACTCGTCGTTCAGAGTGAAAATGGCCCACGCTGCAGAGGATAGATTATGTGTACAACGACTAGCGCCATCAGCATATCCAACAAATGGTTCCAAAGATTCAGACATCTGCCATAAAATGTAAAGCGTATTACTAACGTCAAGAAAAATCTAAAAGACAAATTAAGATAGTGAATGCAAATTAACAACATATAAACAATATAATACAAGAAATTACTACGCTCATGATTAAGCATAGTAACATTTCAAATACAACCCATTTCTAGGTTGTGCCAATGGAATTCCATCATAATCAATTAACTCATAGGCACCCTTAACAAGTACTCTTTTGAAAATATAGGGGCCATGCCATAATGGCTCGAATTTCTCTGTACCAATTACATCAACTTCCTGGTCGTAAAGAAGGATCAAGTCGCCCTCTGAGTAGATGTGAGGCTGGACATTTTTGTCATATTGCACCTTTATACGTCTCTTCTGCAGTTTTTTGGCCAATTGGGCTTCACAACGCGTTTCATGTAGATGGTTGAGGTTAAGGAGACGCACTTCTTCTTCTGAGGTGTCAGGTAACAAGTCTATCGTGAATTTTAACAATGATATTTCGCATTGGATTGGTAAGATAGCTTCCAGACCATACACCAATTGAAAAGGAGTAAATTTGGTTGTGTTTCTCACCGAGGTTCAATATGCCTACAAGGCAGAGTATAGGATCAAGTGCCAGTTCCTTTTACGGACTCCTATCATTCATTGAAGCATTCGTTTAATAATTTTGTTAATAGCCTCAACTTATCCATTTGATTGTGGATAATAAGGAGTAGAATTATCATGCGAAAAACATAACTTGGCTATTAATTCAGACATCATATGGTTGCAAAAAATCTTCCCATGATCCGTAACTATAGCTTGTGGGACCCCAAACCATGCAATGATGTGATTGAAGAAAAACAATGCAGTTTTTTGTCCTGTGTTATTGAATGTAGGCATCGCTTCGGCCCATTTGGTGAAATAGTCGACTCCGACAAGAATTGTAATCTACAGATAAATTATGCTTCCCTAGGAAAGTGAAAGCCTAGAACAACGAGTGAAAGACTATACTACCATTTCTCCTAAATCAAAACAGATACACAGAGAGGATTGGATGCTTAGTTGTTTCAGTCGCTTCCAAATGGCTCCTTTCTGTCGCTTCCACTACAGCTTCAAATTCAAGCGGTTTTAAATGGTTGAATGCTTCCTACAAGAAAGAACACTGAAACAGCAGAAGATGCAATAATATAGATATCTATTCAAGATAATTAGCTAAATCAGTTAAGCATAAACTGCATTCATCAACCAAGATCTTGCAATATGGAAAATCAAAGTAAACATAGATGCATGTAGGGAAAAACAAGAAGTACTCTTTATTGATGATAGAAGGAGAGGTTACAACCTAGTGACTGATTTGTAGTGACCTTCCAGCAAAGTTCCCAAGTCTCATCACAGCATAAATCTCTCTAGCCGCAGCTCCACAAATCAAACTCTCTATGGAAAATTCTCTAGCATTTCCCTATTCAAATTCTTCCTCCCAAACACTTAGATCTTTGTTCAATTTATAGATGAACTGTAGGTTGTTTTATAATCAATAAAATTCCAAAAATGGGCAAGAAATGTTTCCATTCATGTAGATGTCAAATGGACACTTGGATCCGAAGCTTGACACATGTGAACCCTTCTAGAAGACACTGGCCAAGTGGAGATTATGGAACAATGAGAATTTCTCTCCCAATGTGACCAACGCCCCTTTGAATGTCAGGAAGTGCTTTACAGAGCAGCCTTGAATGGGGATACCTGCATATGTGTGATGTTACTTTTTCAGAAATATCACAAGTCTATGCCAGAGATGGACTGTGGGGGAATTTACCAAATATGTCACCTTCTAAATAAGGGTGAGATCCGAAGGCTTTCTGGCCCTTTCCAGACTCTGTCTACAGATATGTGAAATTCCCTAGTAGGAATGGCTAGCAATCCAAGCCTGGGAAATGCATTTTCCAGAAGTGGAGGCAGTAGGATTTGATCCCTAGTCTGAAATCCTTCAAATATATCTGTCTAGAGCTGAAATCCTTAAGTGGACTCAAATCAAATCTTTCAAGGAGCTTGAGACAAGCCTCCTTCACCTGTTATCCTCAAAAAGGGCCCGATGAAGAGGGCTGCATCAACACATGAACATATGCTATCATAGCAGCATTATTTTTGAAAACCAATGTACATGAAAGCATGAATAGTCACCAAATTTATATATCAGCAAAGAAAATATACAAATACTTGAGGAATCACTCACTCAAGCTGAGCAAAGAAACCCTCAATGACATGCATAAGGAAATATCTCACAATACTGCTACACAAGAATGCTAGTGACTAAAAATGTGCAGTCAATGAGAGGTACTACTATATAAAATACATATAAATGAATGATACATCAATGTGAGCTCAAATAAGAAAGGGGGAGAAATTTCTCAACCCCTGAAAATACAATACAACAATCCTCTAAAAGGATTGGATGGAAACTAGACAAAATGGAATTTTACCTAAAATGTCGGAGTTGTTGGGCAGCTACTACAACTCATTAGAAACTAGAAATAGGAGGAGCCTAGTTGAAGATGATGTAATCTCTGATGTAACTCCTCTTATTAATCTTCCAAATGAAAGGCTAACCCTTTCATTGAAGATATCACTACCCACTAAAATGCAGCAACCCTCACTACAAATGCTCTCTAGAAACTGCGCAATCAAGGAAGAGGGATGCTCTTATGCTGATGGAAATGATTGGCTTGATGCCAAGGATGATGGATTGAAAATCAAAAAATCCCTCACTAATCTCCCAAAGGAATGGAGACTCCCTCATCTAAAATACAATGCTAGAAGTAGTGTTGAGGAACCCTCCCCTGCAACACCCAGCAACACAACTCAACCACCAATGGAGACTACGATGGAGCTGAATGGAATGCTTTTGCCTCAAGCTAGAATATGGGGAATATGAAGAACAAGCTCTTCCAAGAGCTACTCAATGGAGGAGATGGGATTCCCGCCTGGGAACACCTAGTGCTAACAACACTGCATCTCAGCTAAATAGCTAGAGAATGCTCTTGTCTGAGAAGACAAGCAAAATGATAATCAAAAGCATGAATGAGAATGGCTGCTTCATTCTCCTTTTAAACAAATGAAATATGCTTTTCCATGGGCCCCACACCTTAGGGTTTCCTCTCTATAATGATCTCCTCCTCATGCAAACTGCGCTGGCCCACCAAGGGAATCTTATCTTTTCTATCTGCGCAATCACTTGGCTTCTTCTAGAATTATCCACCTGCAAATTGTCTCTTTTCACACATGGGGTGTGAAATCTAGTCCTTTATTGAACCATTTTCACATTATAAGGGTTCCTTATTCATATTTTTATTATCAATGGGTTTTCCTACCCATTTATTCTCCTCCTAAAGTAAAAACAAAAGTTTTTAATGTTCCATAAAATTTTGGAACATTACAGTCCTCCCCTCCCAAACATTTCTTTCCCTCAAGCAACTTGTAAGGATAGAACTGTAGGATTTCCTCCTCCTCCAACTATAGCATCTACTTATGATAAACTTCTCATGAAGAATGAGATGTTGTATCAACACAGAGTCCCCATACTTCTCCCCTCAAGTAATTTAAACTAGCCAATGTGGCTATCATCATGAACATGGAATGTACTCAAGAAGAAAATAAGGTGTTTTCCAGAGGTATCCTTGAGGCATGGTGTCAAAATGAATTAGGAAGAACATTCCCCTTATGTGAATCCTCCATCCCCAAGAAATCATCCACAAGAATCTAGTCACCTCCAGATAAGGCAACTGCTGAACATCTTCTTCCACCTTGGGCTCCAACAAAGAGAGTGGGCTAAAAATATGAAAGTGGTAGGCATCATAGCCTATCCCACGTTGTTCACCTTTCCACTCATGAAAATTGTAGAGTGAGGGCAACTCTTGGGCTGCAGAAATGTTTCCCTCAAATGGCAAGATGAATTTTGGATCTCGAAAGATCTTCCCTCTTCCATTATGAATCAATCTAGCCCAATGTATCTCCTTTGTGATGGGAAGGAGATAAACACCATCATATGACTCCCCATCACTTGCATGGCTCACCTCAAGAAGGAATAAGTGTTGAACTATGGTGGACACATCATCTCTCATGCTCCCCTTAGAGCATGCCTTGCAAAAAGTATGGGGATCTTCTTCCCCAAAGGACACATCCATCCTATATGCCCTTCTTCCAATCATGCTCCCAAAAATAATGTAATCTATAGCAGCATAGAGAGCCAAAGTAAGAGTTATGCTGAATGCCATATATAGAAAGTGAGTGGGACATGGATACCTCTTATGCAACTAGCGTAGTTTGGGCACAAACGACAATAGAGAATGATAAAAAATGTGGTTTCTCAACCACTGGTTTGCTGCTACATTCTCCTCATGTATTTGGATAAAATGTGTGATGTATGATACATGATGAGCATGTCCTCCAAAATACAAATCTCCCCCAATTCCATCAAGGGGATGACCATCAACCATGCTCTTGGCCCCAATTAGACCAAGGAGCCTTTGACAAAGAGTGCTCCTCCTTGGAACAACATCCTGCATATACATGGTTAAGGAATCAATATATAAATCATATAAATTAACAATATCCTTACCATTTTTTCTACTCATGCAAAGGGAGCAACTCATACATGAATCTCTCCTTTTCCTCCCAAGGAAAAGAAGTGACTGTGTCCATTCCTCCAAGGAGTGGTGTGCATATACTTCTCCCATGCCATCTGTAAAAATGGGAAGACTGTTGTCCTTCCCTTGCTTCCCCTGCCACAACACAAGTACTAAAAGGAGAGTGGGTAAGAATGATAGTGAGGGGATGCTACCCTCTGCTTGGGTTTTACCCAAAACCCCCAGCGCTGCAACAAGTTGTCCCAAGGCCTCCACACTGCTGAAATCAGTGATTGATGCCTCAATGTTTGAAGCATCTCTCCTCCTCATATGAATCAATGGCCTCCTTGGTGTGATGTCTCCAATCAATGAGACATTCTCATTTGAAGATGACTGTATAGATAGATGAACAATATTTTCCATGCTTCCACTGCGCATCTCAATCACCTTCCTAGGTGTAATGACCTCCAAAAATGGATAGAGATGGGCCCTCCTCATCACATGGTGTTTGGTCTCCCCTCTATCTTCTTCCTAAATCTTCATGGTTTTACACCTCATCTTCCATGGCACATGTGAATCATGTATTGTGCCTTGATCTCCATGCATGAGATCCCGGGGAACTTCTTGCAAAGACACAAGAATCCCTCTATTTGGAGCAAAATCCCCTTCCTCCTCTGCATGAGGCACTAGATGATCTCTAGATTTGGCAGTGCTTTTTCCCTCTATCTATGCAATAAAGTTGGGCAACATCCCAATAATCTGATCCACCTTCGAAAAAGAGAGCTCTTTGGTTTGTTGCTCAAAGGTGTGGGATGAAATTTTGGCCTCCAACAAGGCTTGATGCAAGTTTTCAGCCCCTCCAATGGTTTCTTGAGGTGGTTTTGCATTTCTATGCAAGGGTTTTGTTTGATTCCCTTGGGTTAACTCCGTCTCATGAGTTCCAAGAATTTTCTGATCAAATCCTTTCACCAATGACTTAGTGAAATTCACATAAGATGAGGCCTTAACATTCTCAAAAGAAATGGACTCAAGTTCCCACCATGCATGAGCCTTACCTCTCAAATGCAGTGCTGCAAATTTGATGATTTCTTCTTCTGAAATGTGGTGCTACTATTGGAATGTGTTTGGCTCTTCCACCCAATCTGTGGCTGAATAAGAAGGTGAACCTCCAAAAGTAGATAGATTAAATCCATCTTGTTGCTCCTTCCCTTTCACCTTGCTCTTGCAAAACTCAAAAAAAGTGGGCTGATTTATGAATCCATGAGTGTGAGACTCATACTCCTTCAAGAAATCACTAAGGTTTTCCTCCTTAGTCACCTTTCGTCCTTCTTTCATTTCCCTCACAGAAATGTTGGGCCTTTGACTGCACTGTTCACCATGGTGTGCGGCTGCATGCTTATCCTCACCATGTGAAAATCTAGGGCTTCCTTCAGTCTCGAACCCTCTTTTAGATTCTCCATCAATCTCCCCCCTAACCTTTCTGAAATCTTCATGTGTGCCTTGCATAGATTTGGGAAGAAGACTTGTGAGTATTTTCTTCTCCTTTCTTCCAAGAGATGGAGTCTCTCTACTGCTCAACTCGTTGTTTCCTTCTAGATGAGAATAGGAAGTGCAGGGGTCTTCCTTTTCTGTTTGCTCTTCCTCCTTGGGGAGGATCTTCTTATTTTCAAAAATGGATGAGATAAATCTCATCCTCTTCATCTTTTTTTCTCTTTATTGGGCTTGAAGGCCACAAGATGAGCCAATAAAGATGCTCTGATGCCACTATGATGTTCCTTTTTCAGAAATATCACAAGTTTGTGCCAGAGATGGATAGTGGGGGCATTTACTGGATATGTCACCTTCTAAATAAGGGTGAGATACGAAGTATTTTTGGACCTTTGCAGACTCTATCTACAGATATGTGAAATTCCCTAGTAGGAATTGCTAGCAATCCAAGCCTGGAAAACGCATTTTCCAGAAGTGGAGGCAACAGGATTTGATCCCTGGTTTGAAATCCTTCAAATATATCTATCTGGAGCTGAAATCCTGAAGTGGACTCAAAACAAATCTTTCTAGGAGCTTCAGACAAGCCTACTTCACCTGTTATCCTCAAAAAGGGCCCAATGAAGAGGGCTGCATCAACACATGAACATATGCTAGCATAGCAGCGTTATTTCTGAAAACCAATGTACATGAAATAATGAATAGTCACCAAATTTATATAGCAGCAAATAAAATATACAAATACTTGAGGAATCACTCACTCAAGCTGAGCAAAGAAACCCTCAATGACATGCATAAGGAAATATCTCACAATACTGCTACAAAGGAATGCTAGTGACTAAAACTGTGTAGTCAATGAGAGGTACTGCTATAGAAAATACATATACATTAATGATACATCAATGTGAGCTCAAATAAGAAAGGGGGAGAAAGGTCTCAACCCCTGAAAATACAATACAACAATCATCTAAAAGGATTGGATGGAAACTAGACAAAATGGCATTTTACCCAAAATGCCGGAGTTGCTGGGTAGCCGTTGCAACTCATTAGAAACTGGAAATAGGAGGAGCCTAGCTGAAGATGATGGAATCTCTGATGTAACTCCTATAATTAATCTTCCAAATGAAAGGATGGCCCTTTCATTGAAGATCTCACTACCCACTAAAATGCAACAACCCTCACTGCAAATGCTCTCTAGAAACTATGCAGTTAAGGAAGAGGGATGCTCTTATGCTAATGGAAATGATTGGCCTAGTGCCAAGGATGATGGATTGAAGATCAAAAAATCCCTCACTGATCTCCCAAAGGAATGGATACTCCCTCCTCTGAAATACAATGCCGAAAGTAGTGTTGAGGAACCCTCCCCTGCAACACCCAGCAACACAACTCAACCACTAATGGAGAATGCGCTGGAGCTGAATGGAATGCTTTGGCCTCAAGCCAAAATATGGGGAATATGAAGAACAAGCTCTTCCAAGAGCTACTCAATGGAAGAGATGGGATTCCCGCCCGGGAACACCCAGTGCTAGCAGCACTGCATCTCAGCTAAACAGCTAGAGAATGCTCTTGTTTGAGAAGACAAGAAAAATGATAATCAAAAGAATGAATGAGAATGGTTACTTCATTCGCCTTTAAAAAAAATGAAAGATGCTTTACCATGGGCCCCACACCTTAGGGTTTCCTCTCTAGAATTATCTCCTCCTCATGCAAACTACGCTGGCCCACCAAGGGAATCTTATCTTCTCTATCTGTGCAGTCACTTGGCTTCTTCTAGAATTATCCACCTGCAAATTGTCTATTTTTACACATGGGGTGTGAAATCCAGTCCTTTATTGACGCCTTTTCACATTATAAGGGTTCCTTATTCAGATTTTTATTATCAATGGGTTTTCCTACCCATTTATTCTCCTCCTAAAGCAAAAACAAAAGTTTTTCATGTTCCATAAAATTTTGGAACATTAATTTTTGATAGGATATCTCTCCCCCAAGGGACTCATCCAACCAATGTGCCATTCTCCCAATCATGCTCTGATAATACCCTTGTCGAGTGTTTGTTTCTACTGTATAAGTGATTAAATCTCCATTTCTTTGTTGTTTGATCAATATAAGTTGCATATCAGTCTTATTTCATCATTTTTTGCAGAAACCCTCATGGGAATTACGCTCTCATTGTATTCAAAAATTATTGTTTAGTAAAGTCATGGGAAATCAGTGTTTTCTAGATGTCAAATGGACACTTGGATCTGAATCTTGACACATGTGAACCCTTCTAGAATACACTAGCCAAGTGGATATTCCGGAACAATGAGAATTTCTCTCCCAATGTGACCAACTCCCTTTTAAATGTCGGGAAGTGCTTTGCAGAGCAGCCTTGAATGGGGCTACCTGCATATGCAATGCACTTAGGCCCCTTAGAGCCTGCATTGGTGAGCTCACACATGTTTAATAATAAGCTTCAAACCATGGAAAATCCTTGCTTGATGAAATTCTTGTTTGATTCATGTTGTTTCTTGTCTTAGGGCATCTAGCAATTGAGATGATAGGGAATGATAGACCCTTGATCATCGGTCCTGGAGATGATGCCCAGTTAACCAATTCATTGGGAATGGTGCCCAAATTGACCCATAACAATTTCCCCCTAAAGCATGAGATACAAATAATAAGAACATTTGATTGAGATGCTATATGTTGTGATGAGCCTGGAAACAAAGCAGAACGGTCACCTTTATCAATCTTACAATACATTACATCATGATATATCCTCTATTGATCATAATTGTTGAGGGTAGGCATTCCCATAGTCATCACATAAAACAATCTAATAACATGTACATAATTCAGAAATTTGTCTACATTGGAATATTGCCTAGATGCAGACACGCCTACAGATATAGGCCCATGTTTGGATGACAATCTGTATGTAAGGTCACCATACAGATGATGTGTACAAAAATCCTGAAATCGCAGTTTAGATGGCTGAAACTAGATCTAGGGTCTTCTTATCTCATTCACTCGATCATTCAGGTACAAGTCTAGCCATGCGAATATATGATTTGTCATCGAACATGGAAAGAAATTTTTTTATTACTAGTCAATGATGTGAGTTGTTAAAAAACATGAGAGAACTACCATTAATTTCAGTGGCCCTCAAGGTACTTCAGTACATTTTTTAAGGCGTGAATAGATGATTTGATGTCGAACGCCAAACAAAATACTTCAGTTAAAGGTCCGGAAGCGAGGATCTTGTCGATGCTGTAACAAGCCTCATGGTACTGGAATCTGATGTTTCTAAGTGAATTTCCTGGATATTGATTTGTAGTCGACAGGAAGTTACCTTATTGCAAAACTGGAGTTACTGATTTTGGAGGCAAGGGTATGACTAGATATAGCAGTTTTCAGGGATGACGGTCATGAAAATTAAGGTTTATGAGTATTGTAGATGGATGAGTTCTTAATCACTGGATGACTTCTCTTGAACATATCGGCGACACTGTGATGAGTTGGCAACATTGAACCGAAATCAAAGTGAAGGTATGATGAACCATAGGTGTGAATGAACTGTCAAGATGATTACCCAACCCAAACAGTCACGAACATGGAGTGAAAGAAGTGTCGTGTTCAAGAGCGACTTGTTACCAAAAAGAAACTTTACTTGCTTTTCCCAAATTTTCCCCGGTCATTTGTTGACCAGTACCTCTTTATTTTTTAACAAGCTTGAGGAGGATAACATTTTCTTGATCTATAATTCAACCCTTCAAGTGAAAAAAGAATAAAGTATTGCTATTTAATAATTTAACGAGTCTAGCAATGAATGAAACTCGATTCTTGCCATGATTGACAAGCCCATCAGCATTTTATGTTTTAACGAGCTTAACAACAGTGATAGCCTGGTCCTTTTTCATATTTAGAGAGTCTGAAAAAGAGGACGAAAGAGGACTCTAAAAGTTATTTTTCATAAATTTGTCTCTCAGATCCAAAAAAGTGTATAATAATATCTAAAAGAACCTCTTTGGTCATGTTTAACCAAGGTATTCATTTTTCGTAAATAATCCATCTCAGTCCGGAAAAGGGTTAAACTTATACTGAGTATATATCAATTCATTTACTTTAACGAGATCAAAATGACAAGTGCTTGGCAATATTTTCACATTATCGAAGTCCGAAAAGAGCTGAAAGAAGACTCCAGGGGTTCCTTTTTCGATGTTATAGAAGCTCGAAAAAGAGATAAAAGTGTGCTTCAAGTCCTTTTTCTTTTTTAAAAAATCTCGAAAAATAAGGAGAAAAATCATGCTTTGTGGTCAAGTCTTTCTTGAAATAAATCTGCACGACTGACCTATTCGTCAGTTGTATTTCGTATTCAGAACAACATCAAATGGATTAAAAATACCTGTTTCGTGATAAAAACATAATAAAACTATAGTCATAGCAATAAATTTAACTTGCAAGTAATTAAATGACTATATAAAGCAGTTTCAATATTTATTTTTACCATTCCATAGTTACCATTTGCATTTTGGAGCTCTGAACTTGATTTTGCCCCCGAAATTTAGTCGTTGATTATGGTCATTTTAGTGGATCGATTTCATTTCCGTTTGATCCAATTCAGTAATAAAAACCTCCTCTTTCTTTCAGTATTCATTTCATTACCATTCCTTGCAAATTTTTAGGGTTTTGAGGCCCCTAGGGTAAATTCTACCAAAATTAAGGGAAACACACCCCTGAATGTCGAAACCTACGTTGCATAGCAAGTATAGTGAAGTGTACTTGCATGTGCAACGCATTATATCAGCCCAGGGAGTGTGTTGGGATTAGTTGAAGTTCTTTTTGATGCTGTGTCAAAATTTTGCCTAGTTTTTTGCAATGAATGGTATCTAATGGATCTTATGGTTGATTTTCAAGTTTCCATCGGATTATAATGACAATTACATGGAGATAAAGAGAACATGAAGAACAAGATATGATTTCCTTGAATGATACAGGTACTGTAAGAGCTTTAAGAGATTGCGGCTGCTTAAGTACTTCAAACTGTCGAGAATGAGGCAACAAATTTTCAACTGGTCTGAAGATGTTTTATCTCAGATAAAGGAATAAATAAATAAAGCAAAGGGAGGAAGGAATAAAAAATTCAGTTATGGTTCCATCCTTATCTCTTTTTCTTTTGAATGGATTCCATTGATGTAGCCACAACATGTAACATTGGATATATCCAGTCCTAGAGATCCTCGAATTCAGAGATGGGTAGAACTCATGGGTCGGCATTCAGGCCAATCGACCGTTGTGTTCTCAACTGCATTATTTGTCTAGTTCAAATGACATATCATCGCCATCGATGAGTATGCATATGGAAGCATCAACTTCCGAGGAGATCCAGATCTAGTTTTACCAGAAGGTGCTCAGTGGGGTGCAATAGGTGAGATTTATTTGACTGTGTTTTTTGATATTTATAAGGTTTATACAAATTTTTTTGTGTTTTGATTTCTTTCCAAGACTAAACTAAATGTTTTAATGTAATGAAGATATCATTCGCATTCAACCAGTAGAGGAACCAGAGTGCGAAGCAGATGCGCCAGTAGAGAGGGCTATCGGGACCTTGATATGGCTGAGACTCTTCCTGAGCTTCAACAACACATAGTGTTGGCAATATGATGCAGAGTGTTGTCCTTGATGGCAATCCACCTGATGAAGTTATTATTGACTTGATGGACTTGGTAAATGATGTAAATCTGATGTGATATGATGTTTGTTGGCAATATGATGCTGGGTGTTGTCCTTGATGACAACCCACTCGATAGAGTGTTGTCCTTGAATGGAAACCCACCTGATGAAGTTGTGCTTGATAGATTATGTATTGATAAACTTGCTGAATGATGTAAATCTGATGTATCTACAGTGAGTATAGAAGGTAATGAATAAAGGAATTCAGCATGTGCTAGATCTATGATGAAAAGAGTATGTCTCAAGGCATACGCGGATTTTTCTAGTAGAAGTCGCGTATGCACGCGGTAAAGTACGTGCCAAGTCGCGTATGGGCAAAAGCGCTCAAAAAGTGCAAAACCAGGGGTAACCACCATGGTATTGACCCATTGTATTGGGTAATGATTCGTCTAAATGACCCCGTCCAGAAATACCATCGGAAGTAATGTAGTTTTGGGCTCATGGTATTGTTTTGGCTCATGGTATTGAAAAAGGGTAAACCTATATAAGGAGAAGAAATTCATTGTGCAAATCATGGGTGGGAGCAAGATGTCCGCTGAATGAATACTTCTCTATGAAGTATATCTGTATGGAAAGGGTAAAGGTTTGATGATAGATCTGAATCTATGATACACCTATGAAGAAATGATGAAGCGGGAGATCTAGATCTGAAATGTATCTATATTTGCTAGATATGTTTATGGAGTGATTAGATCTATGATGAGGCGAACATCTGTCTGAAGTAAAGGGTTAAATCTGAATTGAATATCTGTTCTGAAGAAATGCAATGGCCTAAAATCTCTGAAGAACCATACGCTAGTTCGCCGAAGAGGAAGCGCATATATACGCGGCTTCGCCGAAGATAAAGCGCGTATGCGCAATGAAATATGTACTGAGGTATACGCTGGTTGATGTGGATGGAAACGCGTATATACGCAACATCAGTAAATGTAAAGCGTGTATGCAAACTAGGGTTTGTCAAGTCTCGTGGTAAGAAAATTTGGATCATTCTGCATCATTTAAGGAGATCTGCCAAGAGTTATGGTATTAGTTTCATGTTTGACTCCAGGTATAAAAGTATGTGGAGTGGTTCCAGCAAAATAAGGATGAAACGTGGCCCGTAAGTTGTGTCCTTCCTGATCCAAAGTGTGAAAATTGGATGAAACGTGGTCCATAGAGGTGCTGAGGGTTGTAGCTCTGAATCGTGGGGTTGTAGCCTTCCAGAGAGGCCGGTAAACGAGATCGTGGGGTCGTAGCTCCCTTCCAGAGAGGCCGGTAAACGAGTCAGGGGGTTGGAGCTCCCTTCCAGGAGAGGCTGGTAAACGAGCGCAGGTGGGTGCCTGCGTGCTGGTCAAGTCTGCGCCAGCACATATGTTGTAAGATGTTTTCTCTATAATAAAATATTGAAGGCTGAGCAACTGTAGCGGTGGTTTTCTCCCGACTTGGGTTTCCACCTAAAAATCCTGGTGTTCATGTGTGATGCTTTGTGTGATGATTTATTCTGTTCTTACTGCACATGTTTACTGTTTATTAAACATCTGATGAATGAATGATGGAATGATATAAGTGAAGAATTAATGACATAATTAGATCTCTGTGTATACGCGAGTTTCATAAAGGGTATCCGCGTATATACGCGAGTCTGTATCAGGAAAGTAGCATATGGGTTTTAGAAGCAAGAAAAAGTAAAAATTTTTAATATGCAGTAAATACTGATTCACCCCCCCCCCCCTCTCAGTATTTTTCCCAACAATTGGTATCAGAGCAGGTCCTTCTGCAGAAGCTTGATCACTTGAAGGAGATCCGTCGCAATGGGAATTCAAGAAGGAGTAATGTCTATAAAGCCACCTCTATTCAATGGAAGCAATCTGATATTCTGGAAGGTATGAACAAAAGCTTATCTGCAAAGTCTTGGTGCAGATGTATGGGCAATCGTGGAAGAAGGTTACAATACCCGGCAAGTATTCCTACTAATGCAGCAGAAAGGAAGAAGTATGAAATCAATGCCAAAGCAGTAAATGTCTTATTAGGAAGCATGTCTGAATCAGAATTTGCTAAAGTGATGCAGCTACATTTAGCAAAAGAAATATGGGACAAAATCATTTTGAGCTATGAAGGAGATACAAAGGTAAAAAGTGCAAAACTCCAAACTCTTAGAATTGAATATGAAAATTTGAAGATGCATAGTGATGAAAGTGTTGCCAGTTTCTTTCTTCGTCTAGATGATATTGTAAATCGGATGAGAAATTTGGGTGAAACCATAACCGATACTACTCTCGTGGAAAAAGTCTTAAGATCCTTGACTTCAAAATTTGACTCTAAAGTTTCAGCTATTGAAGAAAGGCAAGATCTGCAAACTCTTACTATTGTTCAATTACATGGTATTCTGACTGCATTTGAAATGAGACAAGGAGGTCCTTCTCAAATCAATGAAGCTGCTTTTAAGGTATCTGCAAAAGGAAAAGAAAAGGAAGTTGTCAAAGAATCCAGCTATATATCCGAAGAAGAAGAAGTGAATTTCGTGAGAAAACTCCAACTAGGTACTAGAAGATTCAAAGGTAAGCTTCCCTTCAAATGTTTTGAGTGTGGAAAAGTTGGTCACTATGCTGCTAAATGTCCTTATAGAGAAAAACATGGTAAAGGGAAACAATTTGAAAAGAGGAAGAGTTATTATACAAATGACTATGATGATGAAGTGTCCAGTGAAGATGAAGAAGATTCTGACCAAGCTCTACAAGTGCTCATGGAAAAGAAGAAAAAGAAGAAGGCTACTCGAAGCAAGGAGACATCTCAGAAAACATGTATAGCAGAAATTGAAGAAGATGAATTAGGTAGTGATTGGGGTCCTTGTAATAATCTTCTTTGTGCAAACAATAGTGAAGATAGTGAAAGTAAAGTTGTGGATCTAGAAGAAGCTCTCAAGATTAAAGTTGAAGAACTACAAAGTTCATCTAATAAGCAAGAAATTGTCTACGAAGAGATGATCTCTCAAATGGAAAAACAAATAGAAATGCTAAATGGACAGGTGGACAAGTATCAAAGGTTTCATACTTATGCATCCAATCGAATTAAAGGACTAGAAGCAGAAATCAACGATCTAAATGCAGATCTCGAAAAATCAAGCAAGAAGAATGAAGGACTTGAAGTTGCAATCATCTCTCTGCAAGCAGATCTTGAAGCATCAAGTAAGAAGAATGAGGAACCTCTACAAACATTTGAAAAGGAAGGCCTTGAAGCAGAAATCATCTCTCTCAAAGAAGATCTGAAAAAATCAAATAAGAAGAATGAAGAGCTGCAACAAACATGTGAAGAAAACGAAAATTGGTTGAAAGAAGAGATTCTAAATCTGAAGGATCAAGTAGAAGGTGGAAGAAGGAAAGAAGAAAGCATGACAAAGCAATATCAAGCCTTGGAGGTTGAGGTAAACATTCTCAAAGGTAAATTAGAAGAAAAGGTTAAACTTTTTAGGTTTCAAGATAGTACTAATATTTTGGACAATATTCTGAGTAATCAAAGGTCTCCTGCTATCAAACTTGGTCTTGGTTTCCATGAAACTGTTAAAGGAGAATCTAGCTCACAAGGAAGTGCTAAAAAATCAGAGGATGTCAATGCAAAACCTGAAGTGTTGAAAGAGACAAAAGGTCAACCAACAATGATGAAATCTCAAAGGAAATCAGTCAATAATGTTGAATGCTTTAAATGTCATAATTATGGGCATGTTGCAGCAAATTGCAGGAGCAAATCATTTCAGCCTCAAACAAATAGTTCCTACATAGAAAGATACTCTGGTTTCTTCAAGGGATATTTTTTTTCATGTAACAAGTATGGACATAAAGCAGCTGGTTGTAAAAGGAGGAAGATTAGAAATACTCATTATGATTCTTATGCTTATTTCTCTGGACACATGAGATGTTATTCTTGTAACAAGTATGGACATGTAGAAAAGGAATACAGGTTGAACAGATATGAGAAATTGGATAACTTCCAGCACACAAATAGAAAGTTCAAACAAATCTGGAAAAAGATGGAGGACCGATCAGAAACGTAGGGAATATTGACCCTACTGCAGTCATCCGCTTCTGAAGCTTACTTCTCTGATTGACTGCAGGAATGATGTGGGATACATTATGAGATTTAGTAATGTATGGTCACAGGGGGAACAATGTATGATGATTCTCATGGTTGATTTGATTATTTTGGTTATATGTATTTCTGACAGAGCATCTGATATGAAGAATACGGGTACAGAAAGTATAAGTTTAGGGGGAGATGAAGGAATGTGAAAAATTTCTATGCTTCACTTTCCATACGCGGGTTCGTTGAACAAAAGTCGCGTATACATGCGAGTTTCATCAGACACAGTCGCGTATTCATTGATGATAAGAGAATTTATATGATAGCTGAAGATCTGGAGCAGAGGTTCAGGGGGAGCATCAGTCTGATTGTTAATAACTGTATTATTGACTCTATATCAGCTTAGTTTCTCAGTTCTAAATAATGATGATATGATACATGGTCTCTTATGTTGAAGATTATGGATGAGTCTTGTTTTCTTTTTGATAAAGAGTATTCGTTGCTGAGATGAAAGTCTTATAATTCAGAGATAAGGACAGATCATACAGAGATTGTTGCTGATGACTTGCTGATGAAGGTGTTCAGGTTGCACAAGTTAAGGAGGAGCACTGGTTCAGGGGGAGCAGCAGGTTGAATACAAATGATTGCATTGTTGGCACTATGACTGCTTATTCTTTGTTTATTGTGATACTCATGCTTAAATGATGATGACTTGGTATATGGTTTATTATGATAATATTTTGAGCCCTGTTTGCTGAAAAGTATCTTTTGTGCTCACACATGGATGAGTTGGAAGTCGTTTGATTCAGAAATAAGAATAGATCATGCAGAGTTTGTTACTATGGTTGAGATCTTTTCCCTACATAAGTTACTTCATGTTAAATCTTAAAGATCATGGTGATATTGGACCACATGAATGATTGACACATATTTGAAGATGTTGCTCTGGTATGATAATTTCTTTTGGAAAGACTGTATTGATGCTGCAAAGAATCTGAAGACTTGGTTACTAATATGCTTATGCTACAACCGTTGGATGACGCTTGAAGACACAACTACACTGTTCTATCTATCTGTATTTCAGGGAAGCATTCAAATATCTCAGAAAGAAGTTGAACACTGTCTTTGCCTCACAGAGAATCAGATCTAGTTAAAATATAGAAGATGGTATTGGATACGCGGATTTCCTGAAACACAGTCGCGTATATACGCGAGTTCATGCATATAAAACCGCGTATGTCTGATTGTTGACTAATTTCTGTTTGGGGTCAGCTTTCTTCAGCACAGCTGCAGTGCTTTTTGGTATCTCTGATACTGTTGGGTATCTCTGGTGGTGTTCCAGTTCTCATAATTCTATTTCTAATGTTTTGATAAAGATGCCTTGATGATTTGTTGGTGAAAGTGTTCAGGATGCACAAACTAAGGGGGAGCCTTAGTCATATGGAAAGGATGCTTGGATGCACAGATTGAGGGGGAGCATTAGCTTTGCTGAGTATAATGCATTGTTGGCATTATGATGGTTCTGAAATATGTTCTCTTTCTTGAGGACTTTCTGGTGTTGGTCATAAATGGTCATATTTGTAATTTGATGAAAAAGTCTTGTTGAGACCCATAATGTAAATTTGCAATATTCAGTGATGTAAGGACTTGTCAAATTTTGTAAACCCACTTGGTTGGGTAGCTAAGTTGAAATGTGTAAACCCACTTGGTTGGGTAGCTAAGTTGAAATGTGTAAACCCACTTGGTTGGGTACTTGAGTCTCATATGTAAATCCACTTGGTTGGATCTTTGATGTAAGTATGATTCTTTGGTGATAGGAAGGTCATAGAGTCATGTACTTCATTGAAAAATATGTTTGAAGTTTCAGCATGAACTCAGGGGGAGCTTGGTCACTTCAGTATACATCAGATCTGCAGAACGCTTCTTCTACATGAGGAGCACAGGGGGAGAGTGTGTTGGTTTTGATCCGCCCTTTGCCCTTGATGTCAAAGGGGGAGAGTGACATGGTGTTTGAAATGGAGAGCAAGAATGGTGTCAAAGAATGGGGAGAGTGACATGGTGTCATTGTATTCTTAATGTACCTATCTGTTGTGGTGGTCAAACACCATCGTGGTTGCCATCAAGTCCAAAGGGGGAGATTGTTGGCAATATGATGCAGAGTGTTGTCCTTGATGGCAACCCACTGAATGAAGATGAAGACATGAGATTGTTGACTTGTGTTGTCCTTGATGGCAATCCACCTGATGAAGTTATTCTTGACTTGATGGACTTGGTAAATGATGTAAATCTGATGTGATATGATGTTTGTTGGCAATATGATGATGGGTGTTGTCCTTGATGACAACCCACTTCATAGAGTGTTGTCCTTGAATGGAAACCCACCTGATGAAGTTGTGCTTGATAGATTATGTATTGATAAACTTGCTGAATGATGTAAATCTGATGTATCTACAGTGAGTACAGAAGGTAATGAAGAAAGGAATTCAGCATGTGCTAGATCTATGATGAAAAGAGTATGTCTCAAGGCATACGTGGATTTGTCTAGTAGAAGTCGCGTATGACGTGGTAAAGTACGTGCCAAGTCGCGTATGGGAAAAAGCGCTCAAAAAGTGAAAAACCAGGGGTAACCACCATGGTATTGACCCATTGTATTGGGTAATGATTCGTCTAAATGACCCCGTCCAGGAATACCATCGGAAGTAATGTGGTTTTGGCTCATGGTATTGATAAAAGGTAAACCTATATAAAGAGAAGAAATTCATTGTGCAAATGATGAGTGTGGGTGCAAGACGTCTGAGCTTGAATGAATACTTCTCTGTGAAGTATATCTGTATGGAAAGGGTAAAGGTTTGATGATAGATCTGAATCTATGATGCACCTATGAAGAAATGATGAAGCAGGATATCTAGATCTGAAATGTATCTGTATTTGCTAGATCTATTTATGGAATGATTAGATCTGAGATAAGGCGAACATCTGTCTGAAGTAAAGGGTTAAATCTGTGTGATGTATCTGTTCTGAAGAATTGCAATGACCTAAATGTCTGAAGAACCATACGCTAGTTCACCGCAGAGGAAGCGCGTATATACGCGTCTTCGCTGAAGAGAAAGCGCGTATGCGCAATGAAATTAGCTCTGTAATATGTACAGAAGTATACGCTGGTTTATGTGAACGAAAGCACGTATATACGCGACATCAGTGAAAGGAAAGCGCGTATGCAAACTAGGGTTTGCTGAAGTCTGTGGTAAGAAAAGTCTGATCTGTTCTGCTGGTTTACAGATATCTGTCAGTGAGTTATATGTATCAGTTTCATGTTTGACTGTGCTTAAAAGTATGGAGTGGTTCCAGTCTGAAAATATGATGAAACGTGGCCTGCAAGTTGTGTCCTAAAGGAAGTTCTGGATCCAGTGTGAAAATTGATGAAACGTGGTCCATAGAGGTGCTGAGGGTTGTAGCCTTCAGTCAGGGGGTTGTAGCTCCCTTCCAGGTGAGGCTGGTAAACGAGATCAGGGGGTCGTAGCTCCCTTCCAGGAGAGGCTGGTAAACGAGTCAGGGGGTTGGAGCTCCCTTCCAGGAGAGGCTGGTAAACGAGCGCAGGTGGGTGCCTGCGTGCTGGTCAAGTCTGCGCCAGCACATATGTTGTAAGATGTTTTCTCTATAATAAAATATTGAAGGCTGAGCAACTGCAGCGGTGGTTTTTTCCCGACTTGGGTTTCCACCTAAAAATCCTGGTGTTCATGTGTGATGCTTTGTGTGATGGTTTATTCTGTTCTTACTGCACATGTTTATTGTTTATTAAACATCTGATGAATGAATGATGGAATGATATAAGTGAAGAATTAATGACATAATTAGATCTCTGTGTATACGCGATTTTCATAAAGGGTATCCACATATATACACGAGTCTATATTAGGAAAGTAGCGTATGGGTTTTAGAAGCAAGAAAAAGTAAAAGTTTTGAATATGCAGTAAATACTGATTCACCCCCCCTCTCAGTATTTTTCCCAACACATAGAGGGATTGACCTTCGAGATTCCAGATTGCCGGATCAAATAGCTTCCCATGTGACTGCAGTGACACATAATTGGGGTCCCTAACTGTTAGATGCAGTTGCTCCGTAGGATTTCTAGATCTATAGCATGCTATCATGAGCACCACTAGTTTACTTATGAATTTTTGCATACATTTTGAGGTCAGATGACCAACATGTCTTGGGAAATTTTTTTATAAAAAACCTATAACTATCTTTCTATATGTTTTCAGATTTTTTCCTATGTTTAATACGGAATCCTATTCAATGATGTGAATGTTTTCTTTACCTATGTCACAAATGTCTCTCTAAAACTTGATTAGCAAATGAATCAGTTAAAGTGTTCAGATTTCTAGAAATGTGTTGATATTGAATGAAATCAAAATGTCTCTCCAAAAGTTGAACTCTAAGAAACAATCTAAGAAGTGTTGGATTTCTAACAATATAAATACTAGTAATTTATAGTACCACAAGTTGTGAGTCTAACCTGATGATTATGTGGTTAATACTAAATGAAATGGCATTAGAGAGAAGTTCAATCAACGCGTTATACTCAGCGATATTATTCGTCAATCCACCGATACAAATCCCTTGAAAACTCACTAACTCGTTGTTCGGAGCGAAAATGGCCCATGCTGCAGAGGATAGATTCTGCATACTACGACTAGCACCATCAACATATCTAAAAAATGGTTCCGAAGATTCAGATATTTTCCATGAAATTTAAAGCGGATTACTAACGTCAATAAAAATCTAAAAGACAAATTAATATAGTGAATGCAAATCAACAACATATAAACAATATAATACAAAAAATTACTACGCTCATGATTAAGCATAGTAACGTTTCAAATAAAACCCATTTCTAGGTTGTGCCAATGGAATTCCATCGTAATCAACTAACTCGTAGGCACCCTTAGAAATTACTCTTTTGAGAATATAGGGGCCATGCCATAATGGCTCAAATTTCCCTATACCAATTACATCAGCTTCTTAGTCGTAAAGAAGGACCAAGTCACCCTCTCAGTAGATGCGAGGCTAGAAATTTTTGTTGTATTGCACCTTTATACATCTCTTATGCACTTTTTTTGCCAATTGGGCTTCACAACGCATTTCATATAGATGGATGAGGTTAAGGAGACGCGCTTCTTCATCTGAGGTGTCAGGTAACAACTCTGTCGTGAGTTTTAATGATGATATTTCACATTGTATTGGTGAGATAGCTTCTAGACCATACACCAATTGAAAAGGAGTAAATCCGGTCGCGTTTATCACCGAGGTTCGATACGCCCACAAGGTGGAGTATAGGATCAAGTGCCAGTTCCTTTTACGGACTCCTATCATTTTTTGAAGCATTCATTTAAGAATTTTGTTAATAGCCTCAACTTGTCCATTTGATTGTGGACAATAAGGAGTAGAATTATCATGCGACAATCCTAACTTGGCTGTCAATTCAGACATCATATGGTTGCGAAAATGCTTCCCATGGTCTATAGCTATATCCTGTTGGACCCCAAACCGTGCAATCATGTGATTGAAGAAAAACAATACAGTTGTTTGTCCTGTGTTATTGAATGTAGGCATCGCTTCGGCCCATTTGGTGAAATAGTCGACTGCGACAATAATATAACCGTGCCCCTCGGACGAAGGAGGGTTACAGGTCATGAAATTGATACCCCATTTTGTAAATGGTCTAGCAGAGACAACAGGATGCATTGGCACTAGCGGTTTGCAGATTTTACGGTCATAAATTTGGCATGCATGACAACTTCTGACTACGAGGATACAATCTCGAAAAATAGTAGGCCAAAAGTAACCAGCGCGGAGTATCTTCTGTGTGGTAGCATAAGGAGATAAATGTCCACCACAAGCCCCAGCATGGCAATCATTTAACACTTTTTCGGCCTCCTCATGAGTGAGGCACCTCCTTAAAATGGTATCGACACCACGAAAATAAAGTGTATCGCCAACGATCAGATAATCTTTGGCTTGGTATTGAATATGTCGCTGATCAGAGCAAGAGGTATTAGGTAAAAAAGTTTTGGTTTGGAGATAAATGATGAAATCTCCATACCAGGGATCAGATGATTCGATTGGAAATAGAGACTCGTATAGAATAGATGGTTCCGACGTAGTTGCAGTAATATCACAAGGAAGGTCACAGAGAAGCTCAGCCAAAAATAAAGACTTCTTTGACTTGGACATGATGAATTACAAATCAAATTCCTTCAAAATGACGATCCATTTTGAATATTTGCCCCCCAGCAATTGACGTGATAATATGTAAGTCATGGGGTTGAAATCCGAAACTATTGTTGTTTTTCAGAGCAAGATATAATGGTGAAATCCTTGGACATCTTGAATGGCTGTTGAGGAAAGCTTTTCCATGTACGAGTACTTAACTTCTGTATCATTGAGATTACGACTCAAATAATAGATCAGATGTTCAATTGCATCTTCTACTTGGACCAAAACCATAGCGATGGTTGTTTCAGCCGCAACGATATATAGGAAATAATCATTTTGATAATTTGGAGGATACATTAATGACGCTCGGACAAGATGGTCCTTGACAGCATCAAAAGAAGTTTGCACAACTTGGTCCCAATGGAAGGGAACCCCTTTTTTCAATAATCGAGTAAATCCTTTAGCCATTTCGACGTAGTTTGGAATGAACCTTCTCAGGAAGTTAGCCTTTCCTTGAAGTTTTTGTATCTGAAGTAAGTTTGATGGTGCAGGAAAATCAAGAATGGCATGTACCTTCAGTGGGTCTATTTGAATTCCTTCTTTTGAGACTACGAATCCGAGCAATCGACCAAAACCAACACAAAACACACGTTTGTGCGGATTGAGGTGTATCTTGTAGTGTCAGCATCGTAAGAAAATGGCTCTCAAATGCATCAGGTGATCAGTCTGTTTTCGTGAATGCGCTGGTAAATCATCTAGATATGGTTGAACAATGTGCTTGATGTCATTGAAAGCATAATCCATTGCTCTCTGAAAAATTTCCCCAGCATTCTTTAAACCAAACAGAAGTTTCTGATATGCGAATGTGCCCCAGGGATAGATGAATGTTGTCTTATGTTGGTCATCTGGGTGGATATTGATTTGATTGTAGCCGGAAAATACATCCATGAAAGAAATTATTTCACATCCAGCACAATCATCAATAATATGGTAGATGAAGGGAGTAGGATAGTTGTCTTTTGGACAAGCCTGATTAACATCCCAATAATCGACGCACACTCTAATGGTTCCTTGTTTTTTCATAACAAGAATGATATTGGAAACCCACTCTGTTAGCAGAACAAGGTAAATGAAACCAGCACGCAAAAAGTTTTCAACTTCTGCTTTAATGGCATCGGCTTTCTTCGAATGAACAGGTCGAATCTGTTGACGCATTGGTTTGACATCAGGATACATATTAATAGTGTGTTCAACTATACTAGTATGTATTCCTGGCATTTCCTCATAAGACCAAGAAAAAAAACCACAAAATTCACGAAAAAGAGAGAGATATGAATCAAGTTCTGATGGAGAACAAGATATACCAACATGAATATTTTCTACAATGCTAGGTTTAGTCGAAATATCGATAGAAATCATTTCTTCAATATTTAATAAATTTTTCTTAGATTCAATTGCATTAATCAGAAAATAATTTGAAAAGAAATTTTGAATGGATGGGTGATATATTTCACTGAGATTATTTTCTTCATAATCAGGAAGATGGGAACGATGATGATAATATTCCCATGGTTCTCCTTCTGGCATCATAGCTTCCAAAATATTTTCATCGGTCAAAAATTTTGAGGAAAATGGATCAAATGGAGTACCAAAATCTAATGAAGGATCAATCCAAACAGTCGGCGACGTTGATTTTGGATTTGCCGCCCAAGCCGAATAGATTGATTTCTATTGTAGATCAATAGGGCTGAGCAGTAACACATCATCCAACATAGAAATATCAGAATCACCCGTACTCTTCCTTAAGCCAGATAGAGTGGAAGAGATCATGTAGCAGTTCTATATGCTTGCAATTTCTGCTGACGTTGTGGGCAGCAGTAATGCAAAGGTTCCAATAAGAGTGGAATCCTTTAAGATTACTACACCAATGTTCTAGATTTCTAGTTGGGGTAAGTGAATATATGGAACGCTTATATTTACCTGCGAAAGCAGAGGAAAAAAAGGATAATTGATTAATGAATGTAATAGTACTTATATGAGGAAAGGAAACAATTCTAAAATATGTAGAAACAATTGCAGTCGTCGCATATACCCATGGTCTTCCAAGTAAAATATTATAGTCAAGGGGTCCGTCAAAAAACTCAACATCAATACTTTCTGTTATGCCTCCTAATTCAACTCGAAGGTTATTAATAATACCACAAGGTTTATATGTTCTTCCATCAAAATCCTTCAACATCATTGATGATTGCGATAACTGCGGCGAGCCAAGTGATTTCCAACAGTTTAGAGACATAATGTACGTAGATGCTCCCTCATCAATAATAGTGCGATGAAAAAGGTGATTGAGAACATTCACTTGGATGGAGAATGCCAATTCCGTTGGTAGCTATGGCACATAGCCCGTATGATTAAAGATGACAAGATTAGAATCAGTTGGATCAATTCCACCAATGGCTGACAATAAAGCCTGCTTCTGGGAGGGAAAATTTTGTAATACCTCAAGAGAAGACATAGCTGAAGGGGATTGAGCCAAATATTCAACTATATTATAATTTTGTGCAACTCTTACTTGAGAATTATATGTCGATTTATGAATTACTCCCTTCGGTGGCTTACTCGTCAATTCAGGAATAACAGGAGGTGGTACTGATTCATTAGATGGATTCATTGTCGAGGTAGTAAGTTGATCAGTGGTTGGAATACCATAGTATTTATTCTGCATCGACACCAAGATATCTTGTGAAGGTTTTGTAGTGGATAACATTAACACTTGGGAACTAGGAGCTGGATCCGTAGCAACCAAATTTTTGTCTGGATTTGGAAATGGGTCTGTCAACACAGCTGATGCATTAGAAGTCTTGATGATTTTTGAGACTTCAGCATCGTGAGGACAATCCCTAAAAAAATGTTCCTCATTACAAATTATTCATGGATAATGAGGTTTCTGTTGTCCTGATGGTTGATCAAATGATCGTTCCTATGGGTTAGAAGTTTTCTTTTTCTTTGATTTCCCCTTTTTCTTACTTCCTGGTTGCTTATCACATTTTCCTTTGTCAAATGAGACGACATTGATTTCAGAAGTAGGAGCAGGATCAGATGCAGTAGTGTTGTGTGTATTTACAGTGCCTATCAAGTCGTCTCTGTCATGAGAGTCCTTTATTTGAGGAGGAACATTTAAATTAGATCGCGACGCATTTGGGAGTTTCTCATAGAGCGTACCAGACTGAGTATAAATCAATTCTAAATATTGGGCACGAGCGATGACTTGCTCTTCTGTCACAACGCCACATTTAGTTGCATCCTCTGTTATATATGGTAACAGGGATTTGATGAACCATTCAACAAGGAGATAATCGGGAACAAATGTCTTAACCATTCGTCGACGGCGACGCCACTCATGAATATGATCTGAAATGTGAGTAGCATTACTCTGTTATAAGTTGGTCAAGAGTTTTGTTCTAGTTTCATATCTAATTTGTAAATGGAAATGGGTGAAAAAATAAGTAGCTAAGGTAGTGAAATTTTCGAAAGAAGCTCTAGGTAATTCAATGTACCATTTAGCTGTCGGACTTGTGAGTGTTCGCTGAAAAAGACGTAATCGAACAAAAACATCATTTAGCGAATTTGATGAACACCATAAATGATAAGTCATAACATGATTTGATGGTTCTTCTCCAGGGTCTCCATTGAATTTAGTAATGTCGGAGGGTAATTTATGTGGTATCACTAGCCACCAAGGAGCATAATTGACAGGATCATTGGTTAACCGGTTTAAATCTGGTAATTCCAAGGTTGCAACAAAAGGAAATTGTCTATTAAGGTTAGGTTGTGCATATCCAGGATAAGATGGAATTGCTTGGGCAACAGGTCTTTGAGCACCAACATATGGGATTTAATGTTGGTAATCCAGATAGGGGTTGTTTTGTATGGAAAACGCTTAAGAATTATGTTGACCAAAACCTGGATATGGTACTTGTTGATATGAAGTTTGAGGAATTTGTGCCTGTGGCTGCCAAGGGGTCTGTCCACCAATGTTATAACCAAAATTAGTATAAGTTGGATTCGATTGATATGTATAACCAGATTGCGTTTGTGACATCCCATAAAATGGTACACCATCTTGTGAATAAATGATCCCTGATACAGGTTGTTGTAAATTAACCAAAGGATTTTGATTCTGTGGACCCAACATTTGATGATATTGAGTTGAAGAACTCGCCTGATAAGGTTGATGTACAAGATTTTGATTCTATAACAAGGTATAGATGTATTAACAAGTGGTGTTGAAGTGGGTGTAACAGGTTGAATTGGTTGATACGATTGGACAACCGTTTGTGGTTGGATAGGCAGAGTGGGCTGCCATTGACAAACATTCATGTCAACATTAGTTTGACCAAAATGCGACTGAGTAATGTCGTATTGGGTGACCATAGGTTGCCCCCCAGCATAAGGAGGATAATAAGATGCAAAATATTGTTCTCCAAATGCTGGGAGTCCAGTTGACATGGTACTTAACGGAATTGAACCATAAGCACTTACTTGATATTGCCTTGATGATGGATGTAATGATTCAAGTCATTTATTACTAACTATAGGACTACCAGTTAAAACACTAGATGATGAAATTGGTAATGACTGTGGTCTTGAATATTGACCAAAGAAAGTGCCAGACAATGATTTGTATCCTGTTGGGACTGAAGGGCCACCACGAAAATATGACTCTAGTGAGGTTTTGAACATTGATGGAGTAGTGAGGGTAGGAGTTGATGTAATTGGAACAACAAACCCAACTTAAGGTGTTGGTTCAAGCATGGTTTTATGACCAAATGTATACTCTCTGAAATCAACGAGAGCTTGAATGGCAATGGGATCAAAAAAAGTAGATGGAAACAATTGAGGAAATGACTGGTATAGGTAAAGGTCTCCCCCAAAGTGGGTTTAACTTAAATGTGTATCAGGTTGTGGGATTTCTTTGGTCGCGATTAAACCAGGAGGAAGAACTTCACTATCAGGCCCAAAATATATTTCAGACGGTTCACTATTTGATATAGGAGTTTCAATGGCTACAGATATTTGTGGAGTGACAAAATTAGGAACAACTTCCGGCTGTTCAGGATTCAAATTTTCTGGCAAAGAAGAGACAGGATCTGGATCGATTTGTGATTGAACAACTTTGGGTCCAGGAGGTATAGTCTCAGTGATTGAATGGATCATGACCACGGGTAGCTGTGAAGACTCCATTTCGACAACAGTAGATGAACTGGGATGTGTGGAAATAATTTGAGCTAGCTCTGGTTTAAATGATGATGTTTCGCCAGAGGTACGAATTGTACTTGATTCAAAAGATTGTGATCGCCTTCGTCTACCAAAAATAACTTCTAGTGGTAAAGGTGGTTTCAAAGCTAATCTACGTGAACGACGGGGGGTAGGATTGTGTTCTTCCATGATTACTGATTTATTTTATCCAAAAAAAAATAAAAATAAAAAGAGGGTACTGCTAGGCAAAAGGGTTTACCAAGAAACTGTGAACTACAGAATACTTCCTGGCAAACCAAGAATTATGGGCAGGTAATCTCCCCGAATGTTGTGTTTGGTGTATCACAATTTCAGGGTGGCTGATTCGGTTCACTATGGATGGATAGCACTTAAAATTTGTCCTCCAAAATATACCCGAAGGTACGTGTTCCCCAAGTCCATATTAGCACTGTCTAATGCGAAACCGCACAGTGAGAGAACCCCTTTATACTTATTGTACTATAACACCACCTGATATACCTGAAATTATGTGGAAGATCTATGATATACTTACGTACGTGGAGTGAGGTATCACACTCGGAATGTATCGCAGACAATTTAATGACAGTTGCTATGTTTTACGACGCCGAAACACATATCTAGCCTAGACCTTCTAAATGTTATCATTAATGTTCCAAAGCGTTGTTAAGTAAATTGAGATTTATTTTAGGTTGATCTTGCTTAACAGTTTTCCTTTTAGGTTCACCACGATGACGTATATAAAATTCCTAAAATTTAGCTAAGAATGATAAACAAACTTTCAGCTTTCAGCTTTTTCAATGAAGAACCTAGCTACTAAGGTAAGAGAATGCTAGTTTTTTGGAAAAAGAGCAAATAATTTGTGAGCAAACAAATCAATGAACAAAAAAAAATCAATGAATCACAAACTAAATGCAGATTTCCTAATGTTACTTTTGCAAAAAACACACAATCCTACATGCAAATGCAAGTTTTTATTTTCAGTTTCCTTAATGTTATGAATGCAGAAAAGAAACTAGGTGCACTAGATCAATAATCGAAATGCTTTTTACTTTCAAGAAACGAAGAATACAAACAAAAATTTCTCTTTTGAAGGAAAAATGAGGACTTCAACAATAATTTCTCCTATCAAGAAAATGAAGATTTTACGACAATTTCCTATTTCGAAAGCAAATGGTTCTTAATGTGACCATAAAAAGTACTTTGAAATCAACTTGTCAATGATAATGAAAAAAAAAACTAAAACAACATTGAACAAATTTTCAATCAAAGGAGAAGAAATATATAGAGTTACTGTTCAATAGAGCATCAAACTTTTTAGAACAAATCAACAAACAGAACTGAAGCAAAATACAAAGTCAGATTCAAGGGGATTTGGTCCCTTTCAAGAGCCAACGCAGTCTCCAAGGGGAGACAATGCTCTGCAACACAGGCTGAGAAGGGAGACAGTGCTCTGCAAAGCACTGTGCCCTGACCAAGGGTGTGTTGGGCGCAGTAAACAAAGAAAAAGCTACTGTTTGGCTCACTAAATTTGCAAATTAATCTCTAAAAAAATCTAATCTTTATGTGAAATAGCTACTGGGTGGCTTTAGAAAGTAGATTAGAGACTAAAACACCTAGAAACAAGAGAAGTTCTTCCCAGTGGAGTCGCTTTGTTGGGCCAAAATTTTAATATACCGATAAATTATGCTTCCCTAGGAAGGTGTTAGCCTAGAACAACAGGTGAAAGACTATGCTACCATTTCTCCTAACTCAGAATAGATACACAGAGGATTGGATGATTACTTGTTTCAGTCGCTTCCAAATGGCTCCTTTCTGTCGCTTCCACTATAGCTTAAAATTCAAGCGGTTTTAAATGGTTGAATGCTTACTGCAAGAAAGAACACTAAAACAGCAAAAGATGCAATAATATAGATATCTATTCAAGCTAGTTAGCTAAATCAGTTAAGCATTAACTACATTCATCAACCAAGATCTTGCAATATGGAAAATCAAAGTAAACATAGATGCATGTAGGGAAAAACAAGAAGTACTCTTTATTGATGATATAAGGAGAGGTTACAACCTAGTGACTGATTTGTAGTGACCTTCCAACAGAGTTCCCAAGTCTCATCACAACATAAATCTCTCTAGCAGCAGCTCCACAAATCAAACTCTCTATTGAAAATTATCCAGCATTTCCCCACTCAAATTCTTCCTCCCAAACACTTAGATCTATGTTCAATTTATAGATGAACTGTAGGTTGTTTTGTAATCAATAACTTTCCAAAAATAGGCAAGAAATGTTTCCATTCATGTATATGTCAAATGGACACTTGGATCCGAAGCTTGACACATGTGAACCCTTCTAGAAGACACTGGCCAAGTGGAGATTCTGAAACAATGATAATTTCACTCCCAATGTGACCAACACACCTTTGAATGTCAAGAAGTTCTTTGCAGAGCAGCCTTGAATGGGGCTACCTGCATATGCAACGCACTTAGACCCCTTAGAGCTTGCGTTGGTGAGCTCCCACATGTTTAATAATAAGCTTCAAACCATGGAAAATCCTTGCTTGATGAAAGTCTTGTTTGATTCATGTTGTTTCTTGTCTTAGGGCATATAGAAACTGAGATGATAGGGAATGATAGACCCTTGATCATCGGTCCTAGAGATGATGCCCAATTAACTGGGTCATTGGGAATGGTGCCCAAATTGACCTATAACAATAACACTTGGCTTTATGTTGTTCTCCTTATTTGTTTAGGAAAATTCCACAGGTTGAGCTAAGTCCAGATGGAAAATATGATTCGCCCAATAGGAGAAACTTGATGGAACCTATTAGATATGTGCCTATGTTGGTATCTAAACTACTCAACTTGGTGTAAATATACTTGTGTGTTAATGCTTTTCCAACCTAGTAGAGAAGGGATAAGGGGAAAATCTAAAGTGAGCAAACCAATATCAAAGATCTTAAAATACTTATTTGAGGGGGAAACCTACTCTGCTCTCAATAATTCGGGATCCCTCTTCCAAAAATTTAAATTAATAAGTGTTGATACACATTCCTATTAAATAAATAAATAAAGGGTGAAATAAGAGAAAGTCTTCTTGCACATGGAGTTAAAGCAAGCGAATTTGTAGGAGTATTGTCCAGGCTCCCTGGCAGTGAAGCAACATTTTTGCTCCTAAATTGACTCCATTGGGGTATTTTCCAGGCCTACTAGTAGTGGAGCAACACCAGAGATGAACACTCATACTCTTAATATCATAAAAATCACCGCACAAATTACCCTTTCCAATATTGAAACAATTGATATGGTGTATTTTTTTTTATATTCAACTAAGTAGGGAAATGTGAAATGTCATGTATAAAATCGGGTTGAAAAGGGGAAATATAGGCAATCAATACTTCCTAAAGGCATGACCCTCAATTGAAAATATATTCTCGGACAGAGAATTTTACGTCCACCCAGTGTGTCGCCAAGTGTTGTTGTTGTTACAATATCCTCCAAAATTTCACTACATTTGAACTTTGGAGCCTATTATCATCATCGTACCTACAGTCACTTTGATCACAAATTGTTGTTTCATCTAATTCTATGTGTTTCGGTGTTTTAAAAGTGATTAGAACATATTTAGGTGCATTTCATGGTCATGAATTTTTTTTTGTCGTGAAACGAAACTTTTCGTCGCAGTCGCACACACTACTTTCATTTTACTTGGAGAATGTGTATAAAGTGGAATTTTTATTTATATTTATCATTTTACAAGTTCATTTAAGTTTTCTTGATGATTTAGTATGCGTCACATGTGGTTCTATGTATAAACGCATCTTGTTCACCCCTCACCTCATGTTCCATACTTAGACAAGTCTTTGGTTTCAAAGTGAAGTCATTAAGGCCAAGAGTGCATGATCACACTATAAATCATTGATGGGGAATCCTTCATTGTTCAAAAGTGCACCATGCGCCCTCCAAGAGAACTAGTCACATTCCTTAGGCATTTTTTCCCTTCCTTCAAACTACACCCTTCAAAATACCAAGTCTTCCTTGAGAACAATCCTTCAACTCAAAGAAGTGTGCCCTCCTAAAGCACATAGGAAAACCCTGAAGGCCTTAAGCTTCACTCTTCATCCTTAACCAATGCACCATCCACCCTCCAGGCCATTTGAGCGCATGAGTGCACTTTGAAGTCATGAAGCATCTCCCTTCAGCCTTCAAACTTTCACCATACGCCCTCCTAGGCCTCTTCAGCACATGAGTGTAATATCCCAAAATCGGGATTACTAACAAGGCATGCCTAAAAAATGCATTTTTTAGGAATGGATGCTACAGCTCTTGAAATCAGCCCTTGGATCCCTTAGATAGGAGTATATAAGACCTAAATCCAGGAGGAGATCATAAAAAATCTCTCTAGGTGGGTTAAACAGATCTCCCACACATAGGAAGGCTTGAAAACTACCCAAGGAAGGGACTGCAGCAATATGCACAAACTACGTCAGAAATAATGAAATTCCATTGAAGCAAGAAGTAGGCCAATATGGAGGCTCAAATATCATATGTATAACATCAAATCAGATTTACATTACATCCCATACATTTTACAAGAGAAAATAGAAGACTATACAAGAATAAATCCTCAAAAATGAGGTGCTACAACCAGAAGAAAAGTCTGCATAAACTTGACAGCGTTATTTTAATGGGCTGAAGAAGCAGCATATTATAACTCAGATCTAGAGCAGATCTATACATAAAAATATATATCTCATTCAGATTTTTGTACAAGAAAATATCATCTATACATCCCCCTTGGGGTTTTGTGTAAAACATGAGAGTACAAGAGCAAATCTGAGATCTAGAGTTGCAGATCTATAGTAATATTCAAAAATTCTTGAATCATATAACATAACAGTAGATCATATATGAATAAAACATGGATTGGATGGCCAATCCATGGATCACCACAGTGAGAGGAAGAATCCTAACACTAGAGATCTCAACCTCCAAAATGTAGACAAAACACCCTACAACTGCAGATTTGAAAATAACGCAGTTAGGGAAGGGAAACTGTGTTGTAAGCTCTGAGAATGATTTGTCTTGATGCCAAGGTCTGGATCTGTAGCTCCAATTATCTAGGACACTCTTGCCAGTGGGATAGAAGACTTTCCCAGTGAAAAGGAGTGCTAGATGTGCATAGATCTGAAGAGATCTATCCTCCACTTTCTTCAACTCACAAGGAAAACCTAACCCTCAACAGGATCAGTGCTGTAGGTATAAGGTGAAGCTTGGCCCAAGCCTGATAGTGGAAAATACAAGCAAAACTCCTCCAAGAGCTGCTCTAGGAAGGAGGTGGGATTCTCGCTTAGGAACACCCAAGTGCTAAGCAACACTATTCTCAGCTAAACAGCTAGAGAATGAGAAATGTCTAAGCAGACAAATTCTTCTAAAATAATATCTTCAACAACCCTCTCATGCTTCCCTCCTCTTCCTTTTATAAGATAAAAGCCTTGTCAAACCCTAAACCACTTCAATGAGTTAGCTCCTTTCACATTTGGAGCCTCCATTTAGAACTGCGTTGTGCATCCATGAGGTACATTGAATCTAGACTACGCTGTGGATTTGGTCAAGGTTGACCTAGTCTCATAGTTCAAACCCATTCACACCTGCAAGTGTTTATTTTATATGGCCCAGATTTGTCTCTATTCACATAGGCATGGATTTATTCATTTTTTTCAGGAGTTTTACATGTCCTCCTTGATTCATTTATTGAACCAACAGAAAATGAAACAAAATTGTGTATTCATCTTAGCTTGGGATAAGTAAGAATATTAAATTCCTCCCCTCCCAAAGGTTGCTTTTCCTCAAGCAACTGCAAGGATAGAACTGAAATGGATTGGGAAAATATCTTTCCCCAAGCAATCATCCATACAAAATTAGTGACCTCCCAACATGGTACCTCTTGAAAAGTCCCCTCCTCCTTGAGTTCATGCAATGTAGGTGGGCTAAAAAGCTGAAAATGGTAGACATAGGTGCCTACCCCATGTTTTCCTCCTCTCCACTTAAGATAAGTGTGGAGTTTTTTTTTATCCTGGGCTACAATGATGTTGCCTTCAAGAGGCAAGATGAAGACTAGATCTCTAAATATCTTCTCTCCAACATTGTGAATCAAGTTGGCCCAAACCATTCCATATGTGATGGATGGGAAATCATCACCATATGGAATCTCATCAAATTCATGGCCCACCTCATAAAGAAACAAGTGTTTGTTTGTGGTGGCCATATCTCCTCTCATGTTCCCATTAGAACATGCAATGCAGAAAATCTGGGAATACTCTTCCCAAAAGAACACATCTAACCAATGTGTTTCCCCTCCAATCATGCTCCTCACAAAAGAAATATCAACATCAGAAATTGGAACCATGATTAGTATCAAGAAAAATGAAATACTGAAGGCTTAATATGATGTAGGAAGGTACCAACAGTCTCCCATGAAGTTACAGCATAGTTTTTCCAACTGCAACTTTAGAAAATTACAAGGAAAGTGGTTGCTGGATACATGGTGGTCTATGTATGTTATTTCATTTAATACTGAATAGTAGATAGATGTATACAAAAAATTAACATACATGAAGTAATACAACACTTTCCCATGGCCATATAAGTTATGGCTATCTCCATCATACATTCTGGCCCATTGTTGATAATGGAGCTCAATGAAAAGCTTGCCCTCTTATGGAGCAATGCACTGCATAGAAATGGTAAGAGTATGCAGATCATTAAATGCAACAAAAATATCCTTACATGTGCTAAAAGTAAGATCATGATAGGGTCCGTGAACAAATTCTCCATAATGATATGACATACCCTCATGAAAAGAAATGAATCATGTGCTGCATGAAGACCCTTCCTCATGTACTTGGAAATCCAAGCCAAGAAGAACACATCACAGCAATAGACGTCTCCATCCATTACTCCATCTTTCTTACCTCCTCCTTGTCCATCAAGTGCACCAAGAGTGGAATGATCCTAGGGATGCTCCATCCATAATTTCATGCTCCAGAGTGGCAGCGTTGTTGGCCTATGAAAATAGGCTCCTGCCAATACACAAATACTTTCTTTGACATGTTCATTGTCAAATAATCATCTTCCATAATGTTGTTACAAACAATAATTTCCTTCCGGAGTAGAATTACTTCCAGATAATCCAATGCTAAGGAGATAATTCCATCTCCTCCTCCTACAACATCATGCAAAGTGTGAGAGAAAATATACTCTTTCTCTCCTAAGAACATCCAAAGAAACAAAATATTTTGCTGCCTCCCCATACCTCCATCATATAAATCATGTGGTGAAAACATGGTGATTGATATGAAGAAAGTCATATCAAAACAATTTGACCATACTCCTTGCTGCTCAATGATGCAAGTATCCTACCACACATCTTTCCTCCATATACCTTTAGAAAGAGGACGATGGCCAAACTCTTTCAAAGGTAACCAGTGCAGCCAAGCCTCTTGTTGCCCGGTATCATAGATCTGCAAGTAGCTTTCCAGCATCTTTCTCACTATCCACATCCATTCATCCACCGGTGGATCATGGACGTCATTATGCAAACATTTGGTATCCTCCCATTGTAGGACACCAACCCCCTCAAATATTTGAAGAACTTTTCACTTCATGGAATGATGAAGTGCGCCTCCCATGGGATCTCTTGATGAGACCTCCTCCTCATGCATGGTCTTCCAAAACCAGTGGGTTCTTGGATCTGTTGCAAGTAGAAGTCTCTCTTTGATTTGTGGCATGCTCATTGAGAAAGTGTCATCTAGAGAGGAGAAAATTTTTCTCATCTCAAGATGTCTACGCCTTGTATTCATTGATTCTTGAATGAAGCCAACATCTGGTTGCTCCCATGAGGAATTGGTCCTCCTTTCATCACTTCTACTCTTGGACAGCACAGTGCAACTCTGCTACTCTGTATTAGTCATAAGTGATGATTCTGGGTCATGCAACAACACGTTTCCACAACCCTCAAAAAGGTTTGCTGCAATAATAGAAGGTGGAAACTCAATCATACCTTGATAGGCTTTGGGAACATCTTATATGTTTGCAAGAGTTCCTTCTTCTACTATGTTGGCTCCCTCAACTGCTGGTGTTGAAGGCTGCTCCTCCAAGGCTGTCGTAGTGCTGGTACAAATCTCCTCAAGAGATAGTGAGGACTTCTCTTCCCCAAATATCTTGATCACCCTTTGAGTGAAATCTGCAAAAGAAGATACTTTTGCATGTCTCACATGGCTGAACCACCAATTGCTTGCTTCACCCTTTAGGTGTAACGCTACAATCTCCACTGCTTCTCTCTCTATCACTAGATGTAGTAGGAAAAATGCACTGAGTCTTCTTACCCAAGCTTTGGCTGTAGATGCCCCATAAAAAGTGGACAGTAGAAACCTATTTCCCTTGATTTCTCCCTTATTGCAGGGTCTCCTCCCTTCCTTCAGTTGAATGAACTGTGGAAAGGATAGATTCTCCTTGAAGGCTCTAGGTTGAGACTTGTACTCAAAAAGGTACTCACTCAGGATCTGATGATCCAAGTGTCCTCCATGATTCTTGTCTTCTTCTTTGTGAGAGTAGGAAGTGCATGGTCCTTCCTCTTCTCCTTCTTCTATCTTCTTAACCTCCTTGGAGAGGTCCTTCCTAGATCTGAAAATTGATGAGAGAAATCTCATTCTTTTCATAATCTTGATGTCTGTCTTTGAGACTCATAGGATGAGCCAAAGATCATGCTCTAATACCACTGTAATATCCCAAAATCGGGACTGCTAGCAAGGCATGGCTAAAAAATGCATTTTTCAGGAATGGTTGCTACAACTCTTGAAATCAACCCTTAGATCCCTTAGATATGAGTATATAAGACCTAAATATAAGAAGATATTAGAAACAAATCTCTCTAGGTGGGTTAAACATATCTCCCACACATAGGAAGGCTTGAAAATTTCTTAAAGAAGGGACTGCAGCAATATGCACAAACTGCTTCAGAAAAAAACGTTGTTCCACAGAAGCAAGTAGTAGGCCAATATGGAGGCTCAAATATCATATGTATAAAAGAAAATCATATTTACATTACAACCCATACATTGTGCAAGAGAAAGTAGAAGACTATACAGGAATAAATCCTTATAAATGAGGTGCTACAACCACAAGAAAAGTATGCATAAACTTGACAGAGTTATCTTAATGGGTTGAAGCAATATTGTATTATTTCTTAGATCTAGAGCAGATCTATACATAAAAATATCGATCTAATCAGATCTTTGTACAAGAAAAGCTCATCTATACATCCCCCTTGGGGTTTTGTGCAAAACATGAGAGTACAAGGCAAATCTGAGATCTAGAGTTGCAGATCTGCAGTAATATTCAGAAATTCCTAAATTATGTAATAGAATAGTAGATCATATCTGAAAAAAACATGGATTGGATGGCCGATCCATGTATCACCACAGTGAGAGGAAGAATCATAACACCAGAGATCTCTCCTCCAAAATGTAGACAAAACACCTTACAACTGCAGATTTGCAAATAATGCAGTTAGGGAAGAGAAAATGCACTGTAAGCTTTGAGAATGATTTTTCCTGATGCCAAGGTCTAGAAATGTAGCTCCAATGATCTAGGACACTCTTTCCAATGGGATAGAAGACTTTCCCAGTGAAAAGGAGTGCTATATGTGCATAGATTTGAAGAGATCTATCCTCTGCTTGCTACAACTCACAAGGAAAACTTAACTCTCAACAGGATCAGCATTGTAGGTGTAAGGTGAAGCTTGGCCCAAGCCTGATAGTGGAAAAGACAATAAAAACTCCTCCAAGAGCTACTCTACGAAGGAGGTGGGATTCTCGCTCAAGAACACCCAAGTGCTAAGCAATACTATTCTCAGCTAAATAGCTAGAGAATGAGAAATGTATAAGAAAACAAATTCTTCTGAAATAATATCTTCAACAACCCTCTCATGTTGCCCTCCTCTTCCTTTTATAAGATAAAAGCCTTGTCAAACCCTAAACCACTTCAATGAGTTAGCTCCTTTCACATTTGGAGCCTCTATTTAGAACTGCGTTGTGCATCCGTGAGGTACATTGAATCTAGAATGTGTTCTGGATTTGGTCAAGGTTGACCCAGTTTCATAGTTCAAACCCATTCACACCTGCAAGTGTTTATTTTATATGGCCCAGTTTTGTCTCTGTTCACATATGCATGGATTTATTCATTGTTTTCAGGAGTTTTACATGTCCTCCTTGATTCATTTATTCAAACAACAGAAAATGAAACAAAAGTGTATATTCCTCTTCGCTTGGGCTAAGTAGGAATATTACACTCCTAGAGCACATAAGAACACCCTGAAGGCCTTAAGCTTCACTCTTCATCCTTACCCAATGCACCATCCACCCTCCAGATTGTTTGAGCGCATGAGTGCACTCTAAAGTCATGATGCATCTCCCTTCAGCCTTCAAACTTGCACCATACACCCTCCTAGGCCTCTTGAGCACATGAGCATGCCTTGGAGGCTTGAATCCTTCACCCTTTAGCGTTCAGGAGTGTGACATGTTCCCTTCATCTCTCCCATAAGTGCATGGTGCACTTGTGAAGCCTGAAGCCTTACCCTTCATCCTTTGGACCTGTGGCATGCACCCTGCCTTGATTGTTCCCCTCTTTTGAGTGCATGAGAACATCCTGAAGCCCAGAAGCCTCCCCTTGTCAACCCTTCATCCTTTCAAAGTGATCCCATGCACCTTGAACCCCCTTTTTTCCCTCTTGAGCACACTAAAAAGGAATGAACATAAAATATGCATAAAACATGGTAGAATAGGATATTTTCAGGCTAATGGTTTCTTTCTATGAGTGATTGTAGATGAAGATATTCCATAAAAAACATGGAAAGCACACATGAGGAAGATTGGGAAAATGAAACAAACAAAGGAAGCATTGAGAGAATGAATAACACACTTCAATATTGATAATAAAAGTACCATGAAGGCTAAATTTGATCAAATACCCTTTGTAGGGTAGCGGACATCAACGATTGAATTTGCATGAAGAATGAATATAAAGTTTTCATCCATGTCACCACTGGAGAAATTCCATGTCATTAGTCACTATTATTCCCAGTCATAAAAGTTAGTGATAAGTCACGTTCTCATCATACGATGATGTGGAATTCATGATGTATTATTGTAATCATTTAAAAGAGAAATAATTGGAAGACCAAGAATCATGTATGAAATAAAGAGTTGTGGAAGTCCAAAAGACATGTAATACAAAAAGTCATATGTAATTCAAAAATTCATTTTGAATTCCAAAGGTTGTAGAAGTCCAAAGGTCAATAGAAGTTAGAAAGTCAAGAGCCATGAGGATGTGATAGGTCATTCCTCAAGTTATAAATAAATCCTCATTTATCATGTAAAGGAATTTTGACCTTGGCTTCTCCCACAAGGAATTAGAGAGAAAGAGTTAGTACTTTTGAAGTGTAAGTAGTGGCTTTCATGCTCCACTATTGGAGCTAGTGGTGTTCATCGTATTTATGTATCTTGGTACTTTTTCTTAATATTGAAGCCTTCCAGGCTAGCATGTTTTCACACATGGATTGTGGATGTTTATAATACTATTATTTTAACGTTTATGGTTCATGTTCGCTTTCATCAATACTAGAGTAATTTAAATATTTTGGTGTCTACAATGCTTCTTGTTGGAAATGTGTTGTTATGTTTATAATAATCGTCGCATTATTTTCAACTATTTCGCTTGATGTTAGATGAGTATTTCTCTTTCACACGTGTCTCCATTAGAGAAGTACTATTACTTCTCTCTTAGAGGATCACTTCAATTTCTCCTCTGCATTAAGAGAACCTTGATACATTTGCAATTTAACATTCACAAGGTGCACTAGATTTCTCAATGAAAAGGAAATTTGTGCTTCTCTCTCGTGCTAATAGCTAAATCCGAGGAATATATTTAATTAAATGGCAGTCAGGCTGCATTCTGGATGGGAATCCTATGCCAAACGATGTGGGGTATAGTTGTGACCTTATTTTAGGAAGATCCCCTATATGTTGGTGGTATCCAGGACCATCAACAAATTCAAAAATACACTTTACCTTGTCCAAATCAAGTACTTCAAAGGTAAAAATTGTTCCTCTCAAAAAGAGGAATTTATTCCCATGATTGAAATTTGTTACTAAGTTTCCAAATTAAAAGCTTGCCCCCTTTTTGATGCACATATTCAATTTTAGCACGGTGATATTTCTAACTATCACCAGCTTCATTTTTCCTTGCAACATCATCATTTCCCCTTTGTTGTTAAGGAATTCAATTGATTTTTTGAAGAAATCAACTTTGGTTCTATGGTCTAATAGCCAATCCATAATGAATAATGTTTCATATGAAAACAATGGTAATAATTTTATATTTCCAATCATGGGAATGCCTCATATCCCACCTAGGCATGAATTTTCAAAATTTTCATCCCATTTCATAGTCCACGTGGACAATTGGACTAGCCATGACTTGTCATGGGTGGTGTTATGCAACACACACCTCTCTGTAATCTTAGGGATAACATAAATGAAATCGGAGCCTTGGTTTATCAAAATTGAAACTAGTTGATTATGAATCATAACTTCCATCTTGGTCACAAATGTTTGGCGATTTTCTTGCCTATTGTCCAATGCAACCTAAATCTATGTAATATTCCTGCATTAGCATGCAGCTAATAGGAATATTGATTTTTTATTTTTGCACCTAATAGATGAATAAATGGGGGGAGAGACCCATACTTAATTTATATTATCTTAAAAACCCTCTTGATGTGGAAGGGGATCATTCTAGTAGCTGGATTTCACACCCTCATGTGTGAACAAGGACTTTGCATGTGGACAAAGTCAAGTTTGAGTAAGTCAATAGCATGCATGAAGAGGAGTGGATCACCTATGAAATAAATCAATGTGAACAAGGATCAGCTTAGACAGACATATGGAAGCTAGATTGAAGGCACTTGAGTGTGAAAAGGGATAAAGCAAGTTGAAGAGGTCAACCCTGACCAAAGAAAACAATGATGTTAAGGGAGAGTGGCCTTAATGAAGATACAACACAATTTTGGAGGGAGATGGATCATTTGCATATGCAAACGCTAATGGGTGGGACCCAAGGTGAGGAGCCTCACATAGCTTATAAGGAAGGTGATGGCAGCCATTTGAGGTTAGCTTGATGATAATTGATTTGGATGGTCTGCATGATTGTTTGGCGTTCTCTTGCTATTTAGCAGAGTTGCGGTGCTGTTTAGCACAAGGCATTCATGTTTATGAATTCCTTATCCTACCTTGACAGGCCTCTTGGGGGAGCATTTTACTTCAATTTTCCACATTCATCCTTGAGGCCAAGCATCATCCTTCAACTATAGCACAATTTCTGTTGAGAGCTGGGTTGTTTTGTAGGGTGTTGTAGTGGAGGATCCACAACACCACTTCCAGAGCTGGTATTTCAGAGGAGGAAGAATTTCTTTCTCTGGGAGATCAGTGAGGGAGTCTTTGAGCTTCATTTCAGATATTGGCATGTGGCCAATGTAATTTTCTTCTCCTACAGCGTAGTCCCTTGCAGGAACTGCATCATTTTACTTAGTGTTGTTGTAGTAGGGTCAAGACCCTTGTTTGTGAGCTTGTTCCCTGAAGAGAGGGCCAACCCTTCTCCCGGAAGGCTTGTATAGAGAATATTCTTATATTTCTATACATTTTAGTTGCATATATATAGAGCTACAGTATAACTATGTTTTCCAGATCTAGATCTGCAGATTTGTCACTTTATACTTGTACTTTCATGGAGCCCTTGTCAGGTTATTCTCATTTTGTACAAAAAGGAAGAGATCTCCATTTTTATCAGACATTGGATGATTGTAAACTCCAGATCTGCTATTTCTCATTTATTTCTACATAAAACCTCATAAAAATAACGTTTTTGTATGCTTCAGTATTTTCTGTTAGCAAAATTCATGGGGTTTGGGCTTATTTGAGCTATATTGGTTTGGGGAGACCTGTTTAGCTTGACTAGAGGGATTTTTTTTGCTCCTATTTCTGAATGTGAGTTATATATTGTATGAACTAAGGGATCCAAGTTCCCTTTCTCACAGTTACAGCGTAATTTCCTGAAGACAACCTTTTTATGGCCCTATTTGTTGCATTTCCCCAACTTTTGGGATCATGAAAGGTGTAATAAGTTGCTTCTGTAACACTAATTGGTAGATTTTTGTTTCTTAACACATTTCATTAGTTAATAGCTTGCTGCTACTTCATCATTTTGTTTACATATTGCTGCAGTCGTATTCTTGGGCATTTTCCAGCCATACTATGTGTGAGAGGCCTGTTTACCTCACATAGTTTGATTGGTTTCTGATTTCCTCTTGGATTTGGGTGTTATATTATTAGATCTAAGGGATCCAAGGGCTGATATTGGTTTTTGAAGCATAAATTCCTAAAAAATGTGTTTTTCAGGCATGCCTTGCTAGCAATCCCAATTTGGGGATATTAGAGTGGTATCGAAGCATGACCTTTGGCTCAGCTTGTGAGTTCTAGTGATCAGAAGGAGCGAGATCAGAATGATGGAGAGGATTAGTTTTCTCTCATCACTTTTTATATCCAAAAATAACCTCTCCCAGGAGGTTAAGCAGATGAAGGAGAAGAGATGCCATGAAACTCCTAGAGGGTTTCAAGAAGAGGAAGAACCATGCACTTCCTATTCTCCTGAAGAAGAAGACCAGAAGCATGGAAGACACTTAGATCATCAGATTCTAAGTGAATACCTTTTTGATTAAAAGTCTCAACCTAGAGCCTTCAAGGAGAACTCTAGCCTTCCCACAATTCATTCAACTGAAGGAAGAGAGGAGACCCTGCAGCAAGGGAGACATTAAGGGCAATAGGTTTCTATTGTCCACTTTTGATGGGACATCTGCAGCAAAGGCTTGGACAAGAAGACTTGAAGCATTCTTCCTAATACATCTAGTGGTAAAAATAGAATAATTAGAGATCACAGTGCTGCACATGAAGGGAAAATAAAGCACTTGGTGGTTCAGTCACATAAGTCATGCAAAAGTATCTACTTTTGTTGATTTCACTCAAAGGGTGATCAAGAGATTTGATGAAGAACAATCAGAGAGGGAGGAGCCCTCACCACCTCTTGAGGAGACTTATATCTGTGTTGTCACAAACTTGGAGTAGCAGCCTTCAACATCAGCAGTTGAGGGAGCCAACATAGTAGAAGAAGGAACTCTTGCAGCCATACAAGATGTTCCCGAAGCCCATCAAGGTATGATTGAATTTCTACTTTCTAATATTGCAGCAAATATTTTAGAGGATTTTGGAAATTTGTTGTTGCATGACCCACGATAATCACTTACTGCTACTCTAGAGGAGTAAGGTGGCACTACGCTATCCAAAAGCAGCAGTGAAGGAAGAAGGACCCATTCCTCATGGGAGCATACAGTTATTAGCTTCATTCAAGAAGTAATGAAGGAAGAAGTAACAAGTAGTAGACATCTTGAGATCAGAAATATTTTCTCCTCTCTAGTTGACACTTTCTCAATAAACATGCAACAGCTCAAAGAGAGACTTCTACTTGCAGCAGATCCAAGACCTCATTGGTTTTGGAAGGCCATGCATGAGGAGGAGGTCTCATAAAGAGATCTCATGGGAGGTGCACTTCAACATTCCATGAAGTGAAAAGTTCTTCAAATATTTGAGGAGGTTGGTGTCCTACAATGGGAGGATACCAAGTATTGTAGAATGAGATTCATCACCCACATTGGGATGAGTGAATGATAGTATGGAGAAAGGGGTTTCCAAACCACTTGAAAATCTATGATACAGGCCAGCAAGAAGCATGGTTGTGCTGGTTACTCTTGGGTGAGTATGGTTACTACCCAAAAATTCATATTTTCTTATCTCATGCCTTATGTCTCAATTTTAGAATGCATAAGAAGAAGGCATGGCTACTTTGGCTGTTAAGAAGAGATTTTGGAAATCATATGTTAAATCTTATGTCCATTTATTTACCTTTGTTTGAGGTATGTCTCATGTATTCACATTTATTTCAGTTTGAGATATATCTCATGTATGTACCTTGGTTTGGGAGGGAGGATAACTCACACATGATGTACAAGGGAGCTTGTTTGTACCATGTTGATGAGACATATCACATGTTCATCATTGTATTATTGCTCCATGATTTACATTTTTATTATGCAAGAAGGCAGCAAGAGTCATTTTTGCTATGGTTACTATTGGGAGAGTATGGGATGGAATTTCTCCATACTCATCATGATATTTCTAGAGAGGGGAATGGCACATTCAAAGTGAAAAGAGGCTACCCTTTAGCATTGGGGGACAAGGAGAGGCTTCCACATAGGAGGAAGAGCTTCTCACATATCAGCATATTGGTGGATGGCTATGGCATGTGGAATGTCAAAGTGAGAAGTCATGGAGTGACAAGAGCCTTAACACTAAGGCCAACAGCGCTGTCACTTGGGAGTAGGTATCTTTTGATGGAGTGTTCCAAGGGGAGTATGCATCATTCCTTTTTGCAGATTTTTATGAGGAGATTATCATGGAAGGACTCATCTATGGACCTGACTTTCATCTTACTCACTATGCATGGTAAGAAATAAATTTATGTACTTATTGATTGTTCTATTGAGTATCTGTATCTTCTCACCATCTATGGACAGTGCATTGCTCCACATGAGAGCAAGATTACTCTTGGGTTACATGGTCGCTTTAGGGCCAACCTTTATAATCATGATAACCCATCTCTACATAACTTTGCGCAAGTGTATTTTTGTTTTGGTTATGCTTAGCTGATATATATTGCTGATTACTACAACATAGTAGATGAGCAAACATGTGCAGCTAGTAATTCATTGAGAAACAACTTACCATATGATGTTCTCAAGCAACAGTTGGGAAGATTGCACTGTATCCACTTGATAAACCATTTGTATCATCCAAATTTACATGTAACCTTCAACATTATTCTGATTTGGATGACAAATGGTGATGATGTGCCATTCATTCTGAATGGGATGAGTTGGGCCAGCATGATTCATGACATGGGAGAAAGGATCTTTGGAGATATAATCTTCTTCTTGCCACTTGATGGCAACCTTGTTGCAGCCCAAGATCAGAATATTCTCTACACTTGTCATAAGTGAAGAGGAAGACAGTGTGGGGTAGGCCATCTTGTCTACCATGTTCAATTATTTAGCCCACCTACATTGTAGGAGCTAAAGGTGGAGGATATCTTTTATGAGTTTCCATGTTAGAGGGTGACTCATATTGTATGGATGATAGCTTGGGGGTGGAGGTTTTACATGGGAATGATGGTTCCCAAACACATTTTAGACTCATTACCTTGGGAGGAAAATTTTAAGTTTTGTCCTTGCATTTTCTTGAGGACAAGCAACATGTGGGAGGGGAGGACTATAATATTCCTACATTAGCATGCAGCTAATAGGAATATTGATTTTTTATTTTTGCACCTAGTAGATGAATAAATGGGAGAGGAGACACATACTTAATTTAAATCAGCTTAAAAACCCTCTTGGTGTGGAAGGGGAACATTATAGTAGCTGGATTTCACACCCTCATGTGTGAACAAGGACTTTGCATGTGGACAAAGTCAAGTTTGACCAAGTCAACATCATGCATGAAGAGGAGTGGATCACCTATGAAATAGCTCAATATGAACAAGGATCAACTTAGACAGACATATGGAAGCTAGATTGAAGGCACTTGAGTGTGAAAAGGGATGAAGCAGGTTGAAGAGGTCAACCTTGACCAAATCAAATAGTGATGTTAAGGGAGACTGGCCTTAATGAAGATACAACACAGTTTTGGAGGGAGATGGATCATGTGCATGTGGAAACCCTAATGGGTGGGACCCAAGGTGAGGAGCCTCACATAGCTTATAAGGAAGGGGATGGCAGCCATTTGAGGTTAGCTTGATGATTATTTATGTGGATGGTTTGCATGACTGTTTGGCATTCTCTTGCTATTTAGCAGAGTTGCAGTGATGTCTAGCACTAGGCATTCCTATTTAGGAATTCCTTCTCCTACCTTGTTACACAGCAATTTGTCACTATCCCTACAATCCCCATCCCGAACATTGGAGGGCTCATTCCATGACCTGTGGGCAAAGTTAAGACTTGAAAATACTTTCATTTCATCCCTCTGAAGATGAGCTTCAATTTCCCTGGAAACATCTCCCTGCAAAAAACCCTAAAAATAGCTCTTTTTCCATTGGCGCGGTTCCATAGTTCAGCCCTCGCGCCAAGGGGGAAAATCCTCCAAATAGGGTGCGCCAATTGGCGCTCTGTCATAGAGCCGCACCCACGCCAACCATATTAAGAGGTGTTTTTTAAAAATAAAAGGCGGAAGTTTCATCTTAACAAATTCCTGGATTGATTTCTATCTTGAGTTGGGAGGTTTGGCCACAGATTTCCACAGAGAGGAAGTGGTTTGCCACCTCTCATGGAAGCTTCCTTGATGATAGGGCCAATCCCATAATTATAGGGATCCCAACTCCCCTTCCTCCTATAAAATCTTGCCCATTTCCATTTGCAAGCTAGTTCCAAAGAGTGGCAGAATTTCCAAGTTCCCAAGAGCTTTCATGCTGCAAAAGCCTTCTTGATTCCCTAAGGCTAAATCCAAGCAAGGAGACTATTGCCAAGTATCCGGAGAGAAAGGCTTGTCCTATCCTTGAAAGGCTTTCGAGACATGTTGTGCTGACGACCCGCTAAAGGAGAGTGCTGCGTCGAAGCTATGGTTGTATTCTTCTTTTGACTCTTTAATGATAAGCGACTATCGGTTATGGTTCCAATCTTGTTCTTGATCATGTTCATGAGTTATGTCCTCTTCGACTGATATATAGTTGTATGTACTAGATTTTATGCTTTCATTTGTGTTGTTTCTTGCATGTGCAGGTGTCCGATCATGGAGATCATGAGGATTGTGATCTGCAAGGGCAAAGGAACGAGAGCACCACCTCTTCTACAAACGACAGCGTTGGATTCCAGGTAAGCCTTCCTCGCAAGTCGATTTATTTATAATTAGGAACCTGCATTGTAGCGTGTTTGATTGTTGCTAGACCCAATCTGGGCTAGTAGGGATCACCTCTGTCCACAGAGGGGATTTACCTCCTCAACAATTTGGCGACTTCGCTGGGGACTCAGCTTGTTGTTTGATTTGTAAACTATAGACAGAGTCTGAAGCATAGCCAGATAGCCTTTGAAATGCTTTTGCTCTGCAATTGCGGAGTAGATCAACGTTGCTTCAGTCAATCTCTGGTTTGGTTTACGGACTGAACAACTTGGAGTTTTGTCTGCTCTTTCCGGTCAATTTCTTGGCCTTGCTTGCTTGGTCAGCTTTCTGGGCTGGTTCTTTCTATGGATTTGGGTCTTTGATAGCTTGAACATCACTAGTATGATCTTAGATTGCTTATTTTTTATTTTGGCATAGAAAACTTGACGGGCACGCTTTTTAGCATGACAGTCGCGCCAATTGGCGCCAGTTGTCCATTTATTACCCGCGCCAATCTTGATATGGCGCTAGTTTCAGCCTGACAGTCGCGCTAGTGCTGGGGACTGCTAGGGTTTGCTCTGTTTTTAGCTTTCTGATCTTGATCTGTGTGTTTAGCTTTGCCTCGCTTTGAGCCTAGATTACATGGTTCATTTGAGTCTTGGAGATTCTGCTGGAAGTGGTGAGTCTGGTCTTGGTTGGGAGAAATTATTTGTTTTTTCATTTTTAGGTGTTGGCGCTTGTTGTCAGTTAGCAACCCGCACCAATTGGCCATTGGCGCTAGTTGTCAATGTACAAGTCGCGCCAGTTGGCGCTAGTTGTCAATGTACAAGTCGAGCCAATTTCAGGATGTGTGAAAATTGAGATTTTTTCCATAAATCCTTCACCAGTGTGTCTTTCCCTTCCGATTTTTTCCTTGTATGAGCATAGATTACATTGCTCATTGTTTGGGATGTCTTCTTGCTATGATTGCTTGATGTAAAAGGGAATGAATGCCTTGTTTTGATCTCTTGCTTTGGAAGTCCTCTTTGTGTTTGACCTCATATGTCTTGTTGCCTTTTGAGGGATTTCGTTACAAAGTGTTTGAAACAACGATTGCATTCTTAGTGTTTGTTTACATCTCTTTTGCATTCATCCTTCATTAAGGAGATTTGCGTTCTTTTAGTTTTCGTCTCATAGTTTTCTTTTCGTTAAAATGCATTAGATCACATTGCATTTAAAATTATTTTTGAGATTTATCATTGAAACTAGATCACATTGTTTAATGATTGAAAACTAAAAATCGCTATGAGTTCATTCTCTTTCATTGAAAGCATGCATTGAGTAGATTCTCATTTCATCAAAAAATGCATTGAGTGCATTCTTATCATTTGGAAAGAAAAAGGAAATTGTGCATAGATTACAATTGCATAGTTTTCGGAAAAGAGGATTTTGCATAGATTACATTGCATTATTTGCATCGTTGAATGTTTGAAATTACTTTTGGATAGTGAAAGTCATCTAGTTTGGAAAAGTTTCATTTTCAGTGTTGTTGTTTGTTGCATCATTGTTTGAAGCTCTTCCCTTAACTAGATAGCATTCATCGAATTGAAAGTTTTCTTTTCTCATATAGCTGCATACAGGAGATTGTCATATGACATGTGTTAGGGCCTTGAAACTGAGACATAATTGAAGATCAACTATAAAATTTACTCAATTTACCTAAGGAAGCATTGAAACATTAACGAACATTTAGAGGTCTAGGCTAGAGACGTGTTCCGGTGTCTTTAAACCTAGTAGCTGTCGTTCGCCTCTTGGCTTTAGACAACGCTAGTACGGACTTGTGCTCCCCGTACCGTCGCATATATAAAGGAAGACCCCACTAGGTTTCTATCCTTTATCCATAGGAAGCTGAGTCTGCCGCCCTATACCCGTGATACACCGGACACAACATTCGGGGAGATTGCCTGCACGTACGGAAAGTCCTTGGTTGATTTCTCTTTCATTATTGGAACCAAGGTGTATATTGCAGTTCACGGTTATTTGGTACACCCTTTTCCTAGTATTCCTGAGTAGTCATTTGATATTTTCTGACTCATTAAATTTGAAAGGATCATCAAGCACTTGTCCTTTCACACTTGTTTCCAATCTGAAAGTGATAGAGTCACCTTTTTCCTGTTTCTCGACTCTTAAAAGATGAAACAGTAGAGTTTTGTTTCAATGTCATAAAAATTAACTGGCCATGAAATATTCCTGGTTAAAGTTAGTTTCCTTAGGGTGTTGTTCTGAAGATCGCTTCTGATGGTAGCTTTTCCAGAGTTCACCAACCAAGGAATCCCCTCCGATGGGAATCCGGGTCATTTTTCTCCTTTTGGGAATGTTGGTGCTCCTTATATGGCAACGTTTTCCCTTCCTGGGTTAACTGTTGGGTTGCCTGTTTGGTTGTTTTCAACCTCTGTGGTTCCGAATGTCCCGCCTACTGTTCAATCAGTTCCTCTGCCTGAACAACATCATGTTGATTCCAAGGTGGACCTCTCCCCTTCTTCGCCTGTTTCTGCGTCCTCCTCTTCTACTTCGCCTAGTGAAAGTCTAGATTCAAGTAACCAGGTGGCTAAGAAGAAGAAGAAGAAGACAAAGAATAAGAAGTATGATAAAGGAGAGGCTAGCTCTGCAGCTATTGCACCTAAGAAGTCTCCTCTTGATAAACCTTCCAACCCTCCACGGAAAGTCAAGTTCCCTTACATGTTGTGCACGGGAGACCATCTTCTTTGAAACTGCCCTGGCATTCCCAAGGTGCTCAAAGTATGGTCCAACGGTCGCCCGCCGTTGCCTTTGGCTTCCAAGAGTCAGGTTGGGGGCATGTCTTCAGCTAGTGTTGGTAAGACTCCTAAGAAGCAGGGTAAGATTACCAATCCCTGTAAGTTGTGTGAAGGACACCATGCCATTCACCTTTTTCCGTATATGGATGAAGCCAAGCGAGTCTTGAGCAACTCGGTTTTTTCTACACCATGCCTCCTGGCTGGTTATAAACAACTTTCTTTGAGTCCTCCACCTGTTGATTCTACGATTTGTCAAGAGTCATCCTTGGTCGATCCCACTCCCTCGGAAATTAAAATTCAAGAATCCATTCCCAACCAACCATTGGTCGTGGGATCGGTTGAGCTGGCCCTGTCTACGGTGCACCAGGTCTTTTCCGTTGAGAGTGGATCGCACACCCCTCATGTTCTTCTTGTTTCTTCAGATTCTTCGGATTTGGAGAAACATTCTCCTGTCCCTGCACCTCAAGAAGCTGTGCCTCCACCTCCCATGGAGGAGGTCCTGGAGGATACCCCTCCCACTTTCGAGATGGAGGTCGTGGAGGATGCTCCTTCTTCTTCTGTAACACCAGGGGAAGACCATCTCGGTTTGATGGTAGCCCCTCCAAGTAGTTTGGTTGCTTCCTTTGATTGGAATCGATTTGCAGGATACCGCCTTCCGTCTTATGTGCCTTTCGAGATAACAATACATGCTTTTGGTCTGGTCGTACCTAGCACCATTATAGATGAAGGCGTGTTTGTTAGTGTTTTATCCTCAACTACTTGGAAAGCTTTTGGATCACCGCCACTTACGCCTATTACGCAGAATCTGTTGGCATTTAACAGAAGAATGAGTCAACCCTTAGAGATCCTTCCAAGGTTACCTGTTACTTTGGGAGGTAAAACTATCCATATGGACGTGATGGTTGTTCCAGGCCCCTTGGATTTCAATCTGCTATTGGGGCGTGATTACACCTATGCCATGGGAGCGCTTGTCTCCCCCCTTTTTTGTGTGGTATGTTTTCCGCATGAAGGACGGATCGTGACCATTGATCAGCTTTCGTTCTTTGGTCCTGATATGGCAGTTGGCCCTCCATCATCCCTTCCTGGTTTTTATCCACCCGTTGTATCTGCCCCACCGCAGGTCAACTATGTGGCTACCTACCCCGTTCCTGTACTCAATGACAATCCCGTTGTGCATAGTGTGCTGGGGGCATTGGGTCCTGACTTCCAAGATGTGTTCCTTCCATCAGGAGTGGAACTCTTGGAAGCGATGACTTCCTTTTCATTATGATGAGGTCGGTCGGAGCATGGTTATTTTCCTGTGTCAAGCTCCCTAAAAAATGAAACAAGGGTGTCTGGAGCAGAGTTCCTTGTCTTGTGTCAAGCTCCTTAAAAAATGAAACAAGGTTGTCGGAGCACAGTTCATTTTCTTGTGTCAATCTCCTTAAAAAATGAAACAAGTTGTTCGGAGCATGGTTCCTTGTCTTGTGTCAAGCTCCTTAAAAAATGAAACAAGGTCGTTGGAGCATAGTTCCTTGTCTTGTGCCAAGCTCCTTAAACCATGAAACAAGGGTGTCTGAGGATAGTTCTTTTAATGTGTCAACCTCGTTAAAACAATGAAACACGTTCATGTTCAATTCGAGTCTTTGATCAGATCTCGTAAAATCCCGGTCGAGTCTTTCTTGGATCTCGTAACTTGAACCTTCACTCCATCTGCCTTTCGTATGGATTGAAGCTTGGGGGGCATGTACCTCGAATTGAGTCACCATGCTGGGGGGCATGCTTACTTTTTCAAGCATAGTTTGTTTCCGTTTCAAGCTTGTGTAAAAATGAAACTGGTTTCAAGCATAGTTTATATTTGTTTCAAGCTTTTGTAAAAATGAAACCATTCCCAATTTACCTCTTGTGATTGCCATTTTATCAGCCTGTTTTTTCCAGATGAGCCTTGGTTTTCTCACTCCATCGTCACTATCTGCTTGGCCGATCATATGCCTTCACTTGGTTGTTTTACCCATTCCTGAGGAACCGCTGCGATGAGTGGTCTTGTTAGCCAGCCTCTTAACCTTTATTTGTTCAGAACAGTTCCATCATTACCGGAACCAGTTGCTACCCTCTATACCACTCGTTCCTCTAGGAGGAGTCAACTTTCAGCGCTTTTCTGACTCTCTAAACATGAAAAGATTTCCTAGTCCCTTGTCATTTCGATATCGTTAAAGTGGCCATGAAATGAAATCTACCCAGTATACATTTACCCCTTTTTCGGGCTGGGATAGATTATTTACAAAAAAGGAATACCCTGGCCTATCGTGACTAGGAGGTTTTCTCAGACATAGTTTTCTACCTTTTCGGATCCGAGGAACTATTTACGAAAAGGGACCATTGGAGTTTACTTTTCAGCTGTCTTTTCAAACTCTCTAAACATGAAAAGATGCTGAGTTCTCCCTTTTTCAGGCTCGTTAAACCCTGATGACATTGGATTCAGTCGAAATGACGATATTCGAGTTTCTCCTTCCTAGGGCTCGTTAAATGTACTAGGATGGATTCATCTGAAGGACGAATTTATATGACAAGCATATGGTATCCTCTTCAAGCTTGTGTAAAAATAAAGAGGTACTCACCGAAATGGTGGGGAAAGTGGAACCAACATCATTGTCATGTCAACAGTATGTCGCTCTTGAACATGGCACTTGTCTGCGTTCGTGTCGGGTTGGGGAAATCTCATCTCGTTTTTCACTTGCCTCCGTGGGTTTGGGTGATCCCTTTTGACCTCTCATCTGCTCTTTACCTCGTCACCATGACCTCTAATCCGTTGATGTCAAATACTGCCAAGTCCACTGTCGTGCTGTTTACATGTTCAAGAGAAGTTGACCTCTGCAAGTATCAACCTTCCTCTGATTCTCATATGATCCTGATTCACAAAAACATTATGTTCCTCTGTCTCGTGTCGATGATGTGGGAAACGTTATGGCCCACCTTTGATCAAGGTCACTTCCTGTCGACTTCAGCTCATTATCCAGGAAGATGGTCTAGAGACTCTTTCATGGTACCTTGGAGCCTACATGCCTCAATGGCAGGTTTGTCACATTCGACGTGAGGTTTTCATCATTGGCCTCTGATCGAGTGATTCTATGGGTGTTCGACACCAGCTCATTGATTCACATGCCGTAGATTGTACCTATAGTACCTTGAGGGCCAATGTCATTATTGGTGGTTCCTCTCGCGTCTGTTAACAACTTTCATCATTGGCTGGTAATCAGACGATGTTCTTGCATGTTCGACTTCAGCTCACATATTCGCATGCTTGAACTTGTACTTTGTTCGAGTCGAGATGGAGCGCAAGACCCTGGATTGTGTCTGTTATAATCCAGGCTGCGATATTGTGGATTATTATGATTATTTACATGACTCACTGATTGGATGGTTGCGACCATACCTGAGTCTATTTATCGATCTTAATTGGATGGCTGCGTCCATACCTTGGATCTATATTATTGTACACTCTGTTATGGATGGCTGCGCCCATACCACGCATATATATCATGTATATGAGACATCAGTTGTACTTCGCTCTGTAGGTTTTCCGATGGCGGTGTTTTCAGTCAGCATGTTCTCGTAAAGCATTTCACCCCCCTCTCTCTCTCTTTCGGGCCTCATGCTTTAGGGGGCATCTGTTACACAGCAATTTGTCACCGTCCCTACAATCCCCATCCCGCACATTGGAGGGATCATTTCCTGACCTGTGGGAAAAGTTAAGACTTGAAAATACTTTCATTGCATCCCTCTGAAGATGAGCTTTAATTGCCCTGAAAACATCTCCCTGCAAAAAACCCTAAAAATAGTTCTTTTTCCCTTGGCGCGGTTCCATAGTTCAGCCCTCGCGCCAAGGGGGCAAATCCTCCAAATAGGGCGCGCCAATTGGTGCTCTGTCATAGAGCCGCACCCGTGCCAACCATATTAAGAGGTGTTTTAAAAAAATAAAAGGCGGAAGTTTCATCTTAACAAATTCCTGGATTGATTTCTATCTTGATTTGGGAAGTTTGGCTACGGATTTCCATAGAGAGGAAGTGGTTTGCCACCTCTCATGGAAGCTTCCTTGATGATAGGGCCAATCCCATAATTATAGGGATCCCAACTCCCCTTCCTCCTTCTATAAAAGCTTGCCCATTTCCATTTGCAAGCTAGTTCCAAAGAGTGGCAGAATTTCCAAGTTCCTAAGAGCTTTCATGCTGCAAAAGCCTTCTTGATTCCCTAAGGCTAAATCCAAGCAAGGAGACTATTGCCAAGTATCTAGAGAGAGAGGCTTGTCCTATCCTTGACAGGATTTATTGAGACATGTTGTGCTGACAACCCGCTAAAGGAGAGTGCTGCGTTGAAGTTATGGTTGTATTCTTCTTTTGACTCTTTAATGATAAGCGACTATCGGTTATGGTTCCACTCTTGTTCTTGATCGTGTTCATGAGTTATGTCCTCTTCGACTGATATATAGTTGTATGTACTGGATTTTATGCTTGCGTTTGTGTTGTTTCTTGCATGTGTAGGTGTCCGATCACGGAGATCGTGAGGATTGTGATCTGCCAGGGCAAAGGAACGAGAGCACCACCTCTTCTACAAACGACAGCATTGGATTCCAGGTAAGCCTTCCTCACAAGTTGGTTTATTTACAATTAGGAACCTGCACTGTAGCGTGTTTGATTGTTGCTAGACCCGATCTGGGCTAGTAGGGATTGCCTCTGTCCGCAGAGGGGATTTACCTCCTCAACTTACCTTGAGAGGCCTCTTGGGGGAGAATTGTACTTCAGTTTTCCACATTCAAGATTGAGGCCAAGCATCCTCCTTCAGCTACATCACAGTTTCTGTTGAGAGCTGGGTTGTGTTGCAAGGTGTTGCAGTGGAAGATCCACAACACCACTTCCAGAGCTTGTATTTCAGAGGAGGAACCCTTTCTTTCTCTGAGAGATCAGTGAGGGAGTCTTTGAGATTCATTTAATATCTTGGCATGTGGCCAATTTACTTGTCTTTTCCTACAGCGCAGTCCCTTGCAGGAACTATGTCATTTTACTCAGTGTTGTTGTAGCAGGGTCAAGACCCTTGTTTGTGAGCTTGTTCCCTAGAGAGAGGGCCAACCCTTCTCCCGGAAGGCTTGTATAGAGCATATTCTTCTATTTATGTACATTTCAACTACATATATACAGATCTATAGTATAATTTCATTATTCAGATCTAGATCTACAGATCTGTCACTTTATACTTGTACTTTCATGGAGCCCATGCCAGGTTATTCTCATTTTGTATAAAAAGGAAGAGATATCCATTTTTCTCAACCATTAGATGATTGTAGACTCTATATATACTATTTTTCATTTATTTCTACATAAACCCTCATAAAAATAACACTGTTGTATGCTTCAGTATTTTCTGTTAGCAAAAGTCATGGGGTTTGGGCTTATTTGAGCTGCATTGGTTTGGGGAGACCTGTTTAGCTTGGCTAGAGGGATTTTTTTTCTCCTATTTCTGCATGTGAGTTATATATTGTATTAAATAAGGGATCCAAGTCCTCTTTCTCATAGTTACAACGTAATTTCCTGAAGACAACCTTTTTATGGCCCTATTTGCTGCATTTCCCCAACTTTTGCGATCATGAAAGGTGTAATAAGTTGCTATTGTAACACTAATTTATAGATTTGTGTTTCTTAACATATTTCATGAGTTAATAGCTTGCTTCTACTTCAGAATTGTGTTTACAAATTGCTGCAGTCCCATTCTTGGGCATTTTCCTGCCATACTAGGTGTGAGAGGCCTGTTTACCTCACCTAGTTTGATTGGTTTCTGATTTTCTCTTGGATTTGGGTCTTAGATTATCATATCTAAGTGATCCAAGGGCTGATATTGGTTTCTGAAGCATAAATTCCTGAAAAATTCATTTTTCAGGCATGCCTTGCTAGCAATCCCAATTTGGGGATATTACAATCTATAGCAAACTATGAGGCACATCCTTATGGTATTTTCTTATTTCACATTACACATCACTTTACCATTCCACTATTGATTTAGATATTCATGTTTTCAATGGTTCTCTCCACACATCCAACACTGTATGGGTCCTCCCTTGAACCTTCCAACTTAAATTATGGTAGGCTTAGTGAATTGGTCCTTATCAATAATAGTATTATTTTTTTGATAACCATCCCTTGTAGAAGTGGAAAAAATCACATTTTATTCCATATACTTCATTCATTTCCCTTTAAAACTGGGTTTTCTCTATCTTTTCCAGTCAATTCTAGGCTCAGGTTTGTGCTTTTATTTCTCATAGAAATACTTCATTTTCTTAATGGAATCCTAGAATGTCTTAGGATCATTGAATTCTATTGTGTCCTTTAATTCTTGAGGAAATACACTGAGATATCTCTAAATATTTTTATTCTCATCCTTAATGTAAGGTATATATCTTAGTAGCTCCAAAAATCTAGTTGTATATTCATAAGCTAATAGCTTCTCGGGTTTTTTCTCCTAGAATTCCTTGGCCTTGTGGTCATAGTATTCTTCATATAGCTACTCCTCCCTGAACTAACTTTAAAATATCCTCTAGTAAAACTCCTCTCTTTAATATATTTTACATTCCTCAAATATTCCCACCATATATTAGCCTTTCCCTTCAAACTAAAGATGGCTACTCTTTCCTTCATGTTTTAAGAGTAATCATGTACCCTAAAATACTTCTTCATCCCTAGCATCCATGCCTCTGCTTCCTCATCCTTCTTCACATCTCCATCAAATGTAGGAGGCTTTTCGTTCTTTAATTTTTCTTACACGAAGTCATTTCATTTCCTTCTCTTCAGGTAATATCTTTTAGTTGTAGCATTAAACAACTACTCATGAATTCCTAACCTCATTTCTAGAGTACTCAAAGGAGTTCCACCTCTCACTATATCCTCGCTTTCCTGCCTATGTATTTTATTAAATATACTAACTTCTATAGCCTCAAAACCTAATTCAATTTTTCCAGGTTCCAATGGATGTTATTTTCCTTCATCCTTTCCCGGGTGACTGGCACCTAGATCATTTTGCCCTGTTTTTGCAAATTTGACAAGATTTGTGATATGATGGAATTTACTTATGCTTTATTCTCTTGAGCACTATAAGCCTTTCATTATTAGCCTTGTAACTTCTAATCTTAGCTCTTATTCTCCTAATGGTTTCCATCCAATCAAAGGATTCTTCCTTTATTCACTTTCCATCTAATTATTTTTTGTGACACTAATGCCATTTAGCAGGGTTGTGTTGCAACATTCTCTTACTTATTCTTGGTGTCTTCTTATGTGTTTCCATACACACATAAGTTTTTTCCAATCCATAATATGAATGATAAATGTTCATCATTACCTTGGAAAATAATTTATAAGCATTTGACTATGATATTATCTCATATACTAGATTTCAAGTTAGTATTAAATTCATAATCAAAATAATACAAGTAACATACATTGCATATAGAAAATAATCATTATAAGTTACTACACTATGCATAAAAGCTCCAAATATATCTATGTTTGATCCCATCCAGGTCTAGTGTTGAATTATGCTCTGATACCACTCTGTAATGCTCCCTCCCCTCCCTTAGGACTAATCCTAGTTGAATGGGAGGTGTTAATTTCAATTATTCGAATCTCCATTATTTCATCATGGAAATGGGGTTACAACATTTCTCCTTTGCCAAAGTTAGAAAAATTAACTTCACCCTACACCATGACATTTATCTTGTTGAGATATTTCCAAAAATATAAACTTTTCCTCGATCTGACCACTGGATCGAAATTTATGCCCACTTGAAGTTTGATCCCCTGACTTGTTCCACATCAACAAGGTCCTCCATGTGACAAAAAAGTGCCTATGTGGTCCTTCCACATATCATGTGGCCTACATGGTCCCATCATGGCATGATTCCATAGTGCCTTTGTGTCATTGTCTTTTACCTTTTAGGGATGCTCTATTCCTAACATTTTCAACATGACATCAATATTCATGTCTAATGATGAGAACATTACTCGTCCCACACCTTTTGTCAGTATGTGGATTTCACTGCTCCATTGCACATGTATCTGACCTCCACGATGTGTCATTAATATCTACTTTAATTAATGGACAAAGCCTTTGTTACACACTGATTGGCCTCTAAATTAGAGACAAATTAAGGCCCATCTAAACTTTCTTAGGCACATAAAGGCTATATTAAATCTCTCCTTATACACTTAATAATGTTTTTTTAGCTTTAATATGTTCCTAGGAAAGTTTAGAGATAATTTCATATTTGTGCCTAATATTACTTATTTTTTAATAATATTGTGAGAATATGATGCAGGAGCATTAGCTCGGAAAAATGCCTTGTATTTTTATTAAACCTAGGGGTCTCATGTTTTTGAGAATTTATTAATTTCATGTCAATATTAATATTATTTTTGAGTGATTAATTATATTTTTAATTAATTATTTGTGAGAATTTGTAAATGTTTCCAAACAACTGGAAAACATGAGAGAAATTAGATGAGATATATCTAAGAGATAATTAGGAAGCCTAAGATAGATTTAGTTGCAAGGTTTTAGGGATAAAAATCTATCTTTTAGGGGTGTTGAGATATTTGGGGATTTGTTGAGAAGTTGAAGGGATTGAGCATTAAATTAGATCATTTTAAAATTTGTATAAATTACCAAGCCTCAAAGGGCATTGAGATCAGTGAGAGTGTGAGTAGAGAGCTAGGATTCTACTTGGAAGCCTTGGGGCAATTGTAAAGGGCCAATGATTGGAAATCAGGCCAAGGAAGGAGACTCTTATGTAATTATTATGTGTATACAGAATTTGATTTCTAAATTTTATTCTTGAATCCACATCGATTTTGTGTGAGAACCGCACTACATAATCCTTGAATACAGAAGGCGTTAATCTCTGTGTAATTTGAATACAGAGGGTGCATAGATAATTGAAATTTATGGTAATTTTTTAACATGTGGTCGATGTGAAGAAGCCGTGGCGCATCTATATTTGAGACAAATGTTCCATGAATTTTGGAAGAGGTCATATTGTGTAGTGATATATGGTTTTTGATCATAAGAACAGCAACAAAAAAACATAAGTTTCACATGTAGCTTGAGTTGGTTTAATATTGGATTTTAACTTCATATTTGGGTTTAAAACCTTGATGAAAAAATAAAGAATCTTCAATCAAAGATAAGTTTGAAATAACTTCTGCATGCAAATGGTAGTATGTGAAATTGCCAGGTATTGAAGTTTTGATCTGGGCATTTACTGAGATGCATTCTTATATGCATAGTATGGTAAAGATTCTGGGTATGGCAGGGTTGGCCCTGCATCATTTTAGTATCAGAGCTTGGCTCTGTTGAAATTGAAGATGTTTATTTTTCTGAATGAGGACAGGAAAGTTCTGTTGAACTGAAGTGTGTTTTATTTAAATGTTTGATGAAGACTGAAAGGAAGATTAGATTCTAAATCTGATATGCAAAGGTACACAATTGTAGTGAACAGGATTGCAAAAATGAATGGAGGACAAGATCATGCAGGATCTTAAAGGTGAGATAATTTTCTGATTTGAAATTTGTGATTAAGGTTTATGGTTGCAGAGAAGATGATGGCAGTGAACCTGACATTCAGCTAAAGGCTGGATAGGGAGGACAATTGCAGTGTCCTGAAGAAGAATTTGAGTTGAAGAGATAGCCTAGAGAGATCAGAGGAGAGTGCTCAAGAGGTTCCAGAGGCAGTGAACCAGTACTTACCAAAAGACCAGATCCAGTGAAGTGGATTGGTGAGGTAAGGGGCAGCAGGAGAGCTTGCTATTGCGGAGGCTAGTGCAACTCATGGTGAGTGAGAAACTCATGGAGAATATGATCATGGAGGATCAGATAAGACGTTTAGAGGAATGCCACGGAAGTAAGATGACTGATAAAGTCAGAGAGAGAGAAATTGCAGTAATGAAGGTACAATTACAGGTACTACAGGAATGGCTGCAAGAGCAGGAAAATCAGAAAAGAGGATGGATCTTTCCACTGAAAGGAAAGAGAATGATTTTGCAACCATTGCAGATGAAGTTGAGGCAAAGTGTGATTGCTTTATTGAAGGAGGAACTTAGAGTTCTTGAGCCAGAGATGGAATTTGAAGATTCCACACGCAGATCTGTTCAAAGGGAAGTGCTAGAAGAAGTAGTCAAGACTGAAAATTCTTGTGGTTATAAAAATAATAAGTTGTGTATGTTTGCAGGTACAACACAGGGAGATGAGAAAGCTTTAGAGTTTGTTCAAGAAGAGTTGAATCTGAAGTCTGTTCAGATCGATGCTGAGATAGTAATAACTCAGGAGGAAATGAATACAAAGGAGTCTAATCAGAATATTGGTGCAGAGAGAGAAGGACCAACTGATGATTGGTCAAGAGCTAGTGAAGGTATGGAAAATTGTGTGAAGTTTCCAAGTTCTAATCCTAATGAAATTGTTGAATTGTATAGGAAACTAGATCTTCAGAGAAGAGAATTGGAGAGGGAGAGGACTTACACACAGGATAATTTGCTGAAGAAGCAAGGTAAGAAATTTTTCATGAATTTCAGTCATGAATCAGAAGATGGAAAGAAGGAGAGACTAGCTGACAGTCTCATGATGAATGTAAATCAGCATACTGATGTGCTGACAAAGGAGTTGGAAGAAAGCTCAGATCAACATACTAAAGTGTTGCCAGAGAAAGCTAAGGATAAAGCCAGTGGAGACTTTCTGAGTCCTGAAGAAGACTTGGAACTGCAGAGAGAAAACTTGGTGACTGAATCAACAAGTGAGACCATTGGGTCTTGTGATTTTGATGTTGACAATTTGATTGTGTTTACAGGTGATACAGAGAACAGTCCATCACTTGGAATTGTCTTGGAAGAAGAAGAACTGTTGCAGAAAGAAGATGAGACAATCATGTCTCATAAGTAGAGGCTTGTTACCATGGGTGACAAGAAAGAGTTGGCTTGTCTGGAGAGCCAAGAGAAGACTGTGGAGAAAATTTTTGGAACTACTACAGTGATAGAGGATGAGGCTACAGTATTTACAGAACTTGATTTGATTGCCAGAATCAATCAAGGTGATGATGGACAATTACTGAAGATTTTCAAAGGAGAAGACGAAGGTTATGCTGGAACTAATTTGCAGCATGTTGATGAAATGATTGAGGATAAAGGGCTGAAATGTTTGCTAGAGACATTTGAACCAGAGAAAGAAGTTGTAGGCATTGAAGTAAATTTTCTTGAAGTTGAGAAAGGAGCAGATACTAGTTTGTTAAAATTGATTTTTCTTACTAGTATACAAACAGAGATAAATGGATATGTTACTGCAGGAGTAAAACCAATGTTATCAAAAATTGGGGAGATGATAGCTGAGACAACATTAGCAGCAACAACAGGAAGTGAAAGTAGTAGCAATAGGTTGGACATAGAGATTGAAAGCATCAGAAGACTGATGATGAAGGTGTCTCAAAAGTAGCAGACAACAGCAAGAAAGCAGAAGAATTTAAGCAAGGGAAAGACAAAAGCAGAGTATGAAAGTATAGCTGGAGGTAGGATGCAGAACAAGATATGGAAACTAGGAGAAAAGCAAAAATCGACAGCAGATGATGACTTGCAGAACAAAGTGTGGGATCCAGGTGGATAAATATTTGAAACACATGATAAAGAGATCATGATCATTTTCAACCTTGGGAGTCTGATGCAGGAGCATTAGCTTGGAAAAATGCCTTGTATTTTTATTAACCCTAGGGGTCTCATGTTTTTGAGAATTTATTAATTTCATGTAAATATTAATATTATTTTTGAGTGATTAATTATATTTTTAATTAATTATTTGTGAGAATTTGTAAATTTTTCCAAACAACTGGAAAATATGAGAGAAATTAGATGAGAGATATCTAAGAGATAATTAGGAAGCCTAAGATAGATTTAGTTGCAAGGTTTTAGGGATAAAAATCTATCTTTTAGGGGTGTTGAGATATTTTCGATTTTGCTGGAGAAGTCAAGTATTGAGCATTAAATTAGATCATTTTAAAATTTGTATAAATTATCAAGCCTCAAAGGGCATTGAGATCAGTGAGAGTGTGAGTAGAGAGCTAGGATTCTACTTGGAAGCCTTGGGGCAATTGTAAAGGGCCAATGATTGGAAATCAAGCCAAGGAAGGAGACTCTTATGTAAGTATTATGTGTATACAGAATTTGATTTCTAAATTTTATGCTTGAATCCACATCGATTTTGTGTGAGAACCGCACTACATAATCCTTGAATACAGAAGGCGTTAATCTCTGTGTAATTGGTTTTATTCTAATACATTTGAATCTATGGTTTTGTGTTGAACCTATTGTATAAGACTGTTTCTTTTAGATTTCGTTTTGCTATCAATATAAATCTCTATCTAGAATCATTGTGTGAGAGCGGAAGAGATTCAATTGTTAATATCGATTTTTATTACAAAACCCGATTCAGAATCGTTGGGTTTGAATATTGAACGCGCTATTAACATATGTAAAAATTTCAATAGGCGTTAATGAAATTGGGTTTTTCAATGGAGGGTGCGATAGGATGGCATTGAATTGTTGAATCTACATTGACCTAATTGATGAATCGATATCTGCACAATCGATTCATTGCCGACCAGATAGAGGAGACAAGATTTTAAATGTTCGATTTTTGTAAATTGACATCTAAAATTTCCTGTCAAGGTCGTTGAATAGTAAGCACGGGAGAATTGCAGAAGTATAAGTTTGGAAAATCGTTGAACTGCAGCATTGAGGGAGTTGCATTAAGTATCTGTGTGAATATGTTTTCTTCGTTCCTGAATTGTCTTGCAGAGTTAAAGTCGCTATAGAATGGGAATATAAATTCAAATGGCAAGTGCAGCGTGGAATGGTAAGGACGCAAACTCTAAATTGATATTGTGTGAATTGAACGAATCTGAAGTTAATTTTCAGTCGAATGTTGTTAACTACAGCTTCTTATCTTAAATTGGTGGAGAAATCTGTTTAGAAGTGCGTCAAGTTTAGTTCTAATTCCAATTTGGGATTCGTTCCTGGTTTGTGTTGGTTTAATATGTGTTTCTAATTCCACGCTGAACACAATTTGAAGGCCGATTATAAAATTGGAATCAGGATAGACATCCTTGACAAAGGCAGTTTGATTCTGATTGAATCAATTCAGAAGTTTATTGAAACCTCGTTCCAATGTGTTCAGAAGCCGTGTTTTTTTGAGATGTTATATTTGCCGGATTGTTAAATTCTGAGCACGATATGATGGACAGGTATGTGATGTTGGATTTGATTCTAATCAAAAATCTAAGCTTGATGTGGATTGTTGTTGCCATAAGCTTGATAAGTTATATAGTGAAGGGCGCATATATCTAACTTTGATATGGATTTCCATGAGATGGTGAGTTTATGACAGTTGGAAGGGCACATAGATAATTGAAATTTATGGTAATGTTTTAACATGTGGTCGATGTGAAGAAGTCGTGGCGCATCTATATTTGAGACAAATGTTCCATGAATTTGGGAAGAGGTCATATTGGGTAGTGATATATGGTTTTTGATCATAGGCACAGCAACCAAAAAACATAAGTTTCACATGTGGGTTGAGTTGGTTTAATATTGGATTTTAACTTCATATTTGGGTTTAAAACCTTGATGAAAAAATAAAGAATCTTCAATCAAAGATAAGTTTGAAATAGCTTCCGCATGCAAATGGTAGTATGTGAAATTGCCAGGTATTGAAGTTTTGATTTGGGCATTTACTGAGATGCATTCTTATATGCATAGTATGGTAAAGATTCTGGGTATGGCAGGGTTGGCCCTGCATCAAAATATTGGGCAGATTATGAAGATTTGGAGGAGGAGATAATATATGGACTTTTTCCCTACTATAGGAGGATCAAAATTGGAGAATAAATAAACAAAATATCATGAAATTATTGAGAAATTCTGGAGCTCCAATGATTGAGAAAATATAGTAATGTGTTCCATCTCATTTAATGAATATTTCTAGTGTTGGGAACCATATCCACTATTTAAGGGATTTTGGAGGGGAAAGCTTCCTCCTTTCAAGGAGAATTCTACCTCATAATTTTTTATAAATACCAATTCGAATTGGCCTCTAGGGGAGGGCATTTTTTAGTCTTCTTGTGGAGAAAACATGTTATTTAGTAGCTCCATTTTCATTTCTTGCAAGGATGTACTTTGATTGATTCAAATAATGAAGTTTGGTGTCATGTTTAGCTTCTAAGGCTTGTTTTCTTCCATAGGACTTTGATTCTTCTTGGGTTTGGCCATCCCAGGAGCATCAAAGCCCTATTGTATAATTTATGTATGTCTTTTGAATATTTTTTTCACCTGCATCTCTTGTTTATGCATTTAATATTTATGTTTCTTTTTTTGTATGTTATATTGGTTAAATGGTTGAAGTGAGTTGTTTTCCAGGTTATTTATAGAGTCACAAGCATGACACATCCTTAGAATAATTTTAACAATTTGTTACACCAATTTTTGGTCATCTAACCATTTACAATTAGATGGATCGAAATACACCATGTAAGACCAATTTTACCAAAGTAAAATTGCTTTCACTATAAGAAATAATTTAATAAACCATAGTTTATTAAGTTATTTCTAGTCCAAATAGAAAACCATGTGAGGAATACTTAAATAAATCTTTATTTATTTGATTTTCCTCTAGGAATAATTAATTAAACCTCTCTTTAATGATATTCCTGGTCATATTTAACCTAATTAATGAGAAATAATTAAATAATTCATTATTTATCTTATTATTCTCTAGGAATAATTAATTAAATCGTTATTTAATTAATATTCCTTGTTAAAGTTAACTAAATCATTTAGGAATAAAAAAATAAATCATTATTCATTAAATTATTCCTTGATCCCATCCTTGAAATGATAAATACATATTTTATTTGTTTATTATTTCTAAATAAAGGGATTTAACCAATTTAAATTCATTTTCCCTCCATCAAAATATAATAAAATAGTCCAAGAAGTTAGATCTAGATCTTGGTTAATAATATTTTATTATGCACCATTATCAAAGATAAACTCAATATTTTGTTATAAATAGGAGGTTTTTCCATTCACTTCTTACCTTTGATCCTTTTATCATGGTCAGACTTTGATCCTCTTATCATTGTCACACTTTGATTAGTTTTATTTTCTTTTTTTCTTATTTATTTCTCTTTGAGTTCTACACGTCTTGGGTATTCTACACCATTGAGAGAGAAACTCTGAAGCTGAAGCATTTGAGAATAGCCAATAACCCATCCCATTCAGGGGGACTGTATTAGTTCCCTTCCCAGGTATTAATATAATACAAAAAAATCTTTATAGTTCTTTTCTTGTCCATTGCACATTTTGGAGAAACTCTTATTCCATTTTTTTGTTTAGTTGCTTTATTTGCATATATCTAGGTTTATATTTCATTTGTTTCGACCGTCTATTGTAGATCTAAGTATTTATACATCCATATTTGTTGTTAGGGTTGTTTTTCATGTGCAACTAAAGTGATCTATTTTCATACACGTGCGTTAAGATTTAATCCTAAAAATTGGAAACTCCACTAGGTTTTATTCAGATTTCTTGTGTGACCATCTGCTTCAGTACCTAGGGTTTTTATTCAGCTATTTTTTAGCCTCTTAATTTTTTCCTTTTTTTTACCTTTTATGCCCTCAAATAGTCAAAAATCTAACTTCCACATGTTTTTGGGTGTTTTCCGCAGGTAACAGGTATCAACCGCGCCATAGACGACAATTTTTTCCACAAACTTCCGTCGAGACTTCTAGAAGTCCAGGGCCCAAATAGCATTTGTTAGGCCAAAAACTATGAGTTCACTAGAAAATAGGTCAGTACCTGTGAGATGCATTTTTTGCGGGGTTTTTCCTGTAATTTTTAGGGTTTTTCACAAGCATTGTTCAAGGTTTTTTAACCTATGTCTCTGCTTGTCTTAGGCCTGGATATGCTCAGTTTTTATTTTTTAAGTGGGAACAAGCCCCTTATGACTTCATTACGCTTCCACCTTTTTAGGAAGGGTTTAGCTGAGAAGGTAGTCTAAGATTTTGCAGTGCTTTCAGTAGTTTTTCAGGGTCTAATCTCTCTTTCTTTCAGATCCATTTAGATTGATTATTATCTCATCCAAAAATCCCTCTTGATTCTTGTTTGACCTCTCCCTTAGGGTCCCTCTTGTTTCCCTTAGGGTTTTAACCTGTCCCCTCCCATTTTACAGCAATTTTCCCTCTATTTTCTTGTTGTTTTCTGCACCTCTTTTCATCAAATCTAACTCATTAGATCTTTGTCCCTTAGACCTTAGATCTTTTCACCACCTTGTGTGTCTTTAGTCAATTTTTCCTACCTCTTAGAATGGTTTCCTGGGAGCCCTTATTTTTGGGTTGAATTTATGAATCTTTAGCTATTTATTTTACTCTCCTTTTAGTTTTATTTACAGTTATGCAAAAAAATTTATTTTTTCCTTTTTTTATACACAACCGTCTGGGATTAATTAAAATTAACACACAAATTGCACACACTCACACCTAAAGGGAAGAGCACTTGGTTTATACTGATAAGTGAAGACTTAAACATTGTAATTAATTTATCTGCCCCTTTGCACCTTTTTTTATCTCTCTTCAGTATTGGGTTACTTATGTCTTGCGATCATTGCACCCCCGAGGCATTTATCCCGGAGACTCCTAGGCCTTCATCCTCAGTTTCTATTAGGAAGACTTAATCCACCTCGTAGACACCAAGTTAGTCCTCTGTAGACTCCCTATACCGACTCTGATTTCGGTCCATTGGGCCCTCACTCTGATTTCAAACCCGATTCCCCTCTACCTCATTCTCCTGCCATGTCAGGTGCCAATGTAGGTACTGGTCCTAATGTTGGTGGCAGCCCCGACCCTAAATCTAGAGCTACTAGTACTGGAATAAATACTGGAACCATCCTGACTACTCCCTTACTACCTTTTATGGCAAGTTTGAGCCTCCCTAATTTCAGCAAATTAATTAACAACCCTACACACCATGATCCAGGTTGGCTTGTTATGCCAACTAAGCTTCCTTCAGAAATCCCTAAGTTAAAAGGAAATGTTGGAGAGGAACCTACTAATCACATCCTCTCCTTCCACATGTGGTGTTCATCCAATTCTATCACTGATGAATCTATCAGTCTTTGGTTATTCCAGTGTACGCTCACTGGAGATGCTACAAAGTGGTATGTTGGCTAGGCCTCTACCTCTCATTCCACTTTTGCGACTCTTGATAAAGTGTATTTTCCCTAATTCTAATTACCTATCTGATATGATATCAGTACCAAGTTGCTGACGGCATTCCGTCAAACTTTTACCACCCGCCTTTCTGACCATGTCCAAGAATGACATAGAAGGAGGAGCTTATGTCAAACTCCCACATTCAACGACTATGTCTATGTGGATTGGTTTCTTAGAACGTTTTTTCCTTCTATTGGTAAATATGGCGTGTCTCACTTTCCTCAGAAAGAGGAAGAAGCTCTCCAAATCACGTTGAAATATGACTTGATCTATGCCCAATCTGGTTATGTTTATACTATCTTACCGAATCTTCCTAGACCTGGTGGTGCCAATGCACCAGGGTCATCTCACGTCACTGACGATATCGTTGGATCTCTTTCACATCTGTATACTCATCTTCCCATGGGTTATGGTTTCCCTCACAGAGGGGCCAGGTCCTCTAGCACTTATCCCCCTCTCGGCAACATGTGTCCAGGACAAAGCACATTTTCCACATTGCATCAATCGATGCGAGGGTATACGGTTGCTCAACCTGTTTAGCCCAATGTTTCTCAACCTCCTTTCTATCCTTATCAATAGCCCGGGTCTCCAGCCCCTCCGAAATTAGCACCCCAACCTCCTATGCCTTCTTTACCTCAATTGAAGCAACCACCTCCCCCTCCGAGTCAGGTGTATATGCAGCAGAGTGCAACTGATCCTAAAACCTCCAAGAAAAAAAGGAAAGGAAACCAAAATAAACCAGCACAAGATAATCAAGGGCGCTAAGGGCACTCACCAAACACTAGCAACCAGAAATAGGGCAATCAGCCCAAGAAGGACAGGCCTCTTCATACAAATAAGCCTTGTTCTTATTGTGGTTTCCATGGCCATTATACTCACGATTGTCCCCTTTTACTCCAAATGTGTCAGTTGTGGGAAGCACAAGCAGCATAAGGACAGTGAGCCATGGTTTCAGCTACTCCAAATATTGTGCCTGTTAAACTAGTCGTTTTTACTAATCCTTTCCCTCAGCAAGAATATGTGGCTTTCCAACCCCCTCAAGGTTAGTTCACCCCTCAAATCTCCTAGTCTGGTACCTCTATCCTTATGATGAATTCTGAAGTGGTTAATACTGCAAATGTCAACCTTCAAACTCGATCACGCCCATATGGCAAGCCACCTACTTCGTCTGCCGTCGAGTACCAAACCAAAGTTTCTATAGAGTATAGTTCAACGCTTGATGCCCCTTTACATATCCCTAAGCCACGATTAGAGGTCCTTCCAAAGATCCGCAAAGGGCCATTACACCGAAATGTTGCTTCTCCCAAAGCCGCCCACAATTACAGCATAATATATGACTTATCACAATCTCCTGCTGCTATGTTAACGTTGGAAGTCCTCCAGTCGTGCCCTTCACAATGTAAAGATCTATTATCTACTTTGGGAACTGTGGATCCTTCAGATGATCATTTTATCTTCTTTAATGTTGACAACTCAGAACATCCCCCCTTACCTTCCTCTGTTTCTTTCCAAATACCAGTCAAGGTTTGGAATGCCCATGTTTCGTGATGTATCATTGACAAGGGTGCATCCACCTGCATGATGTCTGCCTCTGTTTGGAATAAACTCTGATCACCTGAGTTAGCCCCATCCACCATCACTTTGTGTGCTTGGGACAATCACTCTTCTCAGCCCCTTGGCATGTACCACAATTGTCCTATTACTATTGCGGGAAAGACTGCTTGTATTGAAATTGAAGTCATTGATGCCCCCTTGGATTAAAACATCCTGTTGGGTCGTAGCTATACCTATGCGATTTCTTTTGTCGCATCTGTAGTTCACCATAAGATGTTCTTTCCTCATAATGGAAAGATTTTTACCATTGTTTAGTTGACATATTATGAACCGAAGTCTCATCTCTACCCCGAGTCTATCATATATTTTGTGTTTGATAAGCAATTAGTCACACCTCTTACTAGTGTTTCACCTGGAGTATATAAAGATTCCACCTTACTATGTGTTTTCCCTGGTCCCTCCCCTCTTGTCGTAGATTGTAGCTCGTTGAATGTTTGCATGAGGCAATCATCTCGGACTAGCCACAAGTGGTCCAGTTTAACCGCCCAACATCTTATGCCTCTGCAACCTACTAGTGGTCACTCAACAGAGTCTACAGGGCCTTCCTTTTAAGGGCCTTACTCTTCTGCTGGTGTCTCTTCCAATCTGTTTCAACCAGGAATGGTTCCCCCTAGCCTTAACTAGTTGGGAGCCATTCCGCCAGGTCATTACCCCTCCGATCAGATTATTTTTCTCACTCCCCCCTTTGGAGTCTTTTCAGTACCTATTATGGCTACATTGAGCCTTCCCAATTTGACCCTGGGGATCCCAGTCTGGCACATTGATCCCCCAGTCAAAACCTTACCTGGTTAGCTCATACCTTATACTGCTTTCGCCCTAGTCCAACCTGTTTCCACGACTTCTACCTTTGCTTCAGTGCCTTAACCACCTCAACGGGAATCTACTCCAGTTGCAAAAGAATCTGGTCAGGGGGGCAAAGCCAGAAAGAAGGAACCTAAGGATAAGGCTGCCCAAACAACTCCTGCTCCTCCTAAGCCTCCAAATAAGTCACCTATGTGTGCTTTGTGTGATGTTGTTGGGCATGCCACTCGAAATTTTCCTGAACTTCCTCTTCTCAAACCTATGGTCAATGACATGTTTCGTAAATCCGATATCCTAGAGGTCCATGTTACCTTACCAAATTCAGCTAAGAAACTCAAAACGTTTCACACGAATAACCATTGTTATTTGTGTGATATTTATGGCCACTATTCACACCTTTTTCCTCATCTCAAATATTTTTGCAACACCCTTGAAGCCGTCCGCCGAATCGAGGATGAACGTGGCCAACTTGCTACTCATCTACTTGTGTGTTTGCCTCAACCTGAACCAAAGGAAATTTTCATACCTCTTCTCGATGTCGAGATGATGGAAACTTTGGCCACCATCCTCTATTTTTCATCATCCACAAGATCCTTGGCATAAAACCCTTTCGAGGAAATCCCTTCTATTTCGACTGAACCTCCTTCAGTAATCACCTTGGGCTCAACATCAGTAGATGTTTCATCTACTGGAACTTCGTCTAACCTTAGTACCAATGCGTATGTGAACCATATCTCTCATGATGATGCGTCAGGTAGCCCCGTCATGTCATATGGTCTTTCTTCTTCCAGTCCCCCCATCTTTCACTCTAATGAATAGATTATGGAAGCAATGACCACCCCTTACTTTCCTTGGGATGATATGCACCACCATGCGTACTCCCTCCATGGCAGTTCCATGACTAGTATGTTGTGGAGTCTAAATACTTCATCTCATATGAGGTCAATTGGTTTAGAAATCCCATTCCTGCACTCGACGCTTTCAACAATGAAAACATTGCCCTGGGGGAACTTTACACCCCGTGTTATCACCAAATTGAGTCTTGTTAGGCTGCTTCAATGGTCAACTTGGAGTAACTCTTTCAAACCAACTTTTGACTGAATCTTAGCCTGTTCAGTCTGAGAGGGATCTCTCAAGGGGTTTTATGATTTAGATAAATATAGTACTATATGGCTAACTCTATGAATTGTATCTTGGTTTTGTATGTTTGCAGGTTGAAAAGATGAAGGCTTGCTACCATTGGGCTATAGAGTTAGTGACAGGGATATTAATGAAAAAGGCTCTCCCAGTGGAATCTGAGGTAGTTATATACTTAAATGAAAGTAGAATACACACATACAGGGTCTACTCAATATATAAATGTTCAAAGGAATTCAGAGCATGAGAAACATCAATTTTGAGTAATGAACATTAAGATACTTAAAGCAGGACATTGAGAAAGATATCCAATATTTTAGTGCTTGAAAGTAAGTCAAAGAATGAAAAGCAAGAATTATGAATAATCAAACATTAAAATATTGATATAAAGTAATAATATACATTGGACATTGTTCATGAAAGTATCAAATGAATCTCAGGTGAAGGATGAAACCAATATCCATTCTCTATTACTGATCAAAAACCCTGTTTACAATAGTAGCAATCAGCCATAACATATCGCACCTATTCTAACTCTAAAACTATCTCCTTTATATAATGAGGACTCATAAAATTATATTCCACCTTGCTAGCTTCAAATTCCCACCTCAGAAACCATTTCAAACTTGATTCCATCACTTGGAGACTTCCTAGGGATATTTCTGTTTTGCGGAGTTTGAATATAAAAAGGACTCTTCTTTCATTAATAGTTCAAAAAATCAATTTAATAACCCTTATCAACTACAACCAAATACTTTTCTGAGTGTAATAGAGTTTTGATGTGTCATTATGCCACGTGGATGCTAAGCTGGACCTCCTCCAAGTCGAATTTTTACAATTTTTTCACAAATCTGGTTAGTGAAAATTCTGAAAAATAGGCTTCAAAGATAAGTGTATAATTTCCAAACCCTGATGGATTTGTAGAAACAGAGTGAGGTTTTTGTATATGGACCTGCGTTGAATAAAATCCTCTTTCAAAATTCCAAAATAATTTTTCATTTCGTCTGAAATCCAACTTGAATTTGACTTCTAAAACAGTCATGAACAAAAATTTTCGTAGCATGTTTTAGTAGCATGGAAAAAAAAGGCTTCTCCATCAATATTATTGACTTCTTTGCTATTCCAACATGTAAATAATGTCATAAAACCTTACCACCATGGATCTACCTCCTTGAATAATGAAAAAACTAACTTTAAAGGCAGAAAGTCACCTACATGTGTTTTCGTAGCATTTTCCTGGCTTTAAGCCTAGGAAACGTTATGAAACTGTGGAAAACTGTGTAATTTCCAGATTTTGACTCTGCCTCAAAAAAGAACCTCCAGCTATACAAAAATTTTCTTCAAAATCCCATTAACCTCTTAAAACATAATCAAACTAAATTTGAGGTTTTTCCTCTTCAAAAAACATCCTTTTCACCTTTAGCAAGTTTATTCATCACTAAATTGACTCTATTTTTTCTGAAAACATACGGTTCAGATATGAGCTCTTATATCCCTATCCTTGATAGATATTGAAAAAATGAAGGAGGTTTTTGTAGGTAATTATGTCTTGAAGACAAACCTCTCTTATTTTTTTTAATTACAACTTTATCTATCCAAAATCTACATTCTAAAAACATGTATAAAACAGGAAAATTCTGCATTTTGAAAATAGGGCTGAAATACATCCTTTTATATCACAATTTGTAGAATCTTTGAGAAAATTGAATGAGGTTGTTGTGAATTTATATGTTCTTGAAAATAACCTCTCTCATATTCTTAAAATACATCTCTATTTGCCCAAAAACCACGCTTGAAGTTGACTGCTCAAAGTCAGAAAAAAGATAAATGCTTCATATTCGCTACGAAACTATCAACAGTTTCATAGCATTTTCTGCCTATTTTACATTGAATACACTACAAAAGTAGTGATTATTGGCTAAAATGACCTTTTTTGGAGTTTTAATCTTGGGAAAGGAAATATGTCAGCAAATTATGATTGATGGAACATGATGTGACCAATATGGAGGTGGTTTTGAGATGAAATGAGGGTGGTCTTGAAATTTAGGATAGGTTAAATATGAAAAAATGAAATTTCCTATGCCAACTTGAAAAATGTTTAAGGATACCTTACCCTTTTGAGGAGTGAAATGTATGACCATGTCAAGTAATGACTCAAAAATTTATGAGTGATAATAGTGGCTCCACTTGGGATGGTGTGCCCCTATGGTACACCAAAGAACCTATAGTTCCAGTGCCATCCATATTCTTGGAAATAAAAACTCTGAAATTTATGAAAACTTCACCAAGATCTTATGGCCTTCTCCTCAGGCTCAAGCTTGATGATTATTGCTGAAAAACCAACTTTATACCTACTGAAAAGATTCTCAGTCTACTTTAGCTCATTCACACACACTCCTACCTACCCTAACAAATGCAATCTTCATGTTTGATTCAAGAAACATGAAACTTCCAATGAAGCCAGTCATTGATCTGATCTGACACTTGAACCTCTTGACTACACTTGAACCAAAATTAAGTAGGATACTTAAATGACCAAGGCAACATAAAATGGATCTGATCTTCATAATGAAAATATAACTAGAAATCTGGATTGTAAAACTCTTCCAGGTAGTCAGCTATAAGATCATAGAAGATATAATTTGCTTGATGATTCGTAAGATATTTTGCAGCTTTGGACAACTCATATATGCTTTTCTCAACAAAACAATATTTCAGTTGTGTGTTATCAAACTGATTTTCAAATTTATTTTCAAACTAATTTTCAAAAACTGAGTATTCTTCCTCCATCTCAAAAGAGAAAGGTAGCAACACCCTCTCTTTGTGTTTTGGCATTAAAATTTTTTGAAAATACTGACCTTGATCATGAAGACTATAAGATTGAATTTGATCTTCTAAAACTTCAATGTATTTTTCAATGTTCATAGCAACTTCATCCAAAAATTGAATCTTATCTTCTGACTTGCACTCAAATGATTTTAAATAAGAAGACAATGACAAAGAAAAATTTTCACCCACTTCCTCATTAGTGTGATCATTTTTTGATGTAGGCTGATGCAAGGAATGACATGAAGAATAAACTTATTCCTTTACCTGAGGATTATAGCAATTATCTTCCAATATTTCCTCATGTTGTTTGAAATGATTCTCATATTCCTGATGATCAAAAGACTAACAAGTCTGCTACAAATTTTCATCAAACTCAGAGGATGTAACATGATTTTCATAAATAAACTCCTGTTGGGTTTCATTTTCATCCAAGAGAGAGACTATCCTTTCTTCTTGGTGATGAAAGGGATTATCATTAAGGGCCTCTAAAATTTTCTCATCCATAATCTCATCATCTTCATAATAGTTCTCCAAATATTCAATAAAACTCACACAAATTTTACAGTAGTCTTTGACCAACAATAAGTAGGGATGACACTCTTCATACATCTCATAAAATACAACATTGAAATCATCAAGAGAATATAATGAGCCATTTGGCAGGATTTCGTACCAATACCATGATTTTCCCTCTAAAGTGATCATAAACATCTTCATGAGACAATCCTCAAGGAACTAAACCTTAAGTCTGTGTACATGCATATGGAATCTAACCAAATGAAGAGCAGCATTGTCTTTATTTTTAACTTTAAATATAGGAATATTAGTTAACCATTCGACCTTTGGCATAGGATTTGGAAAACCAGGGATGTGAGACCGATTCATAGGGGCATACCTGGCATTTATTCTTGCAATGGAACTCATCTTGAGACTTCATCAAGATACTAATCTTTAAGCAGTGGAGTCACCTTCCAAATTATTATTTGATGTGTGGAGTCGCCAGAGCAGAAATACAACCAATATGTGCCTAAGTGTCTGCTGCTCTCAGACCTTAGAACTGAAAGTTTGGCATTGTTCCTAAGGAAAATTTACACCTTCAGTCCTTGGAAATGGTGCCAAAATGTTATCACCAAATTGACTCCTATTGGGCTGCTTCAATGGTCAACTTGGAGTAACTCTTTCAAACCAAATTTTGATTGAAAAGATGAAGGCTTCCTACCATTGGGCTATGGAGTCAGTGACAGGGATCTTAATGACAAAGGCTCTCCTTGTGAAAGATGAGGCATGTAGATAATTAAATGAAAGTATAATACACATATACATGGTTTAATAAATATATAAATTTTCAAAGGAAGTTAGAGAATGAGAAACATGAATTCTGAGTAATGAACATTAAGATGCTGAAAGCAAGACATTGAGAAAGATATCCAATAGTTTAGTGCTTGAAAGGAAGTCAGAGCATGCAAAGTAAGAATTTTGAGTAATCAAAATTTAAAATTTTGACAGAAAATAATAATATACATTGGACATTGTTCATGAAAGTATCAAATGAATCTCAGGTGAAGGATGAAACCAATATCCATTCTCTATTACTGATCAAAAACCATGTTTACAATAGTAGCAGTCATCCATAACATATCCCAACCTCTTCTAACTCTAAAACTATCTCCTTTATAGAATGAGGACTCATAAAAATTATATGACACCTTTCTAGCTTCGAATTACCACCTCAGAGACCTATTTCAAATAATATTCCATCACTTGGAGACTTCCTAGGGATATTTCTGTTTTGCAGAGTTTGAATACAAAAAGGACTCTTCTTTCATTAATAGTTCAACAAATCAATTTAATAACCCTTATCAACTGAAACCAAATATTTTTTTGAGTGTATTAGAGTGCTAATGTATCATTATTCCACGTGGATGTTGAGTTGGACCTCCTCCAAGTTGAATTTTTATAATTTTTTCACAAATCTGGTTAGTGAAAATTCTGAAAAATAGGCTTCAAAGATGAGTGTATAATTTCCAAACCCTGATGTATTTGCAGAAACTGAGAGATTTTTTTTTATATGGACCTATTTTGAAGAAAAACCTCTTTCATATTTCCAAAATAATTTTTCTTTTAGTCAAAAATTAAAATTGAATTTGATTACTAAAACAATCATGTACATAAATTTTCGTAGCATGTTTTAGTAGCATGGAAAAAAAAGGCTTATCCATCAATATTCTTGACTTATTTGTTGTTCCAACATGTAAATCATGTCATAACACCTTACCACCATGGATCTCCCTCCTTTAATCATGCAAAAACTGACTTTGAAAGAAAAAAGACACCTATAGGTGTTTTCGTAGCATTTTCCTAGCTTTAAGCCTAGGAAACGCTACGAAACTATGGAAAATTGTGCAATTTCCAGATTTTGACTTTGCATAAAAAAAGTAACCTCCAGCTATATAAAATTTGTCTTCAACATTCCATTAACCTCTTAAACCATAATCAAACTCAATTTAAGAGCCTTGATGTGTTTCGTCTTCAAAAAACATCCTTTTCACCTTTAGCAAGTTTATTCATCACTAAAATGACTCTGTTTTTTTCTAAAAACATAGGGTTCAGAGATGAGATCTTGTATCCCTATCCTTGAAAGATATTGAAAACCTAAAGGAGGTTTTTTTCGATCAGTATGTCTTGAAGAAAAACCTCTTTTTTTTTTTTGAATTACATCTCCAGATGTCCAAACTATACATTCTAAAAACATGTATAAAACAGGAAAATTCTGCATTCTAAAAATAGGGCTGAAAGACATTCTTTTATCTCCCAATTTGTAGCACCTTTGAGAAAAGAGAAAGAGGTTACTTTTATTTGATATTTTCTTGAAAATAAACTCTCTAATATTCTTAAAATACTTCCTTGTTGGCCCATAAACCGCCCTTGAAGTTGACTACTCAAAGTCAGAAAACAGAGAAATGCTTCATATTCGCTACGAAACTATCAATAGTTTCGTAGCGTTTTCTACCTATTTTACACTGAATTCTCTACGAAAGTATGGATTCTTAGCTAAAATTACCTTTTTGGAGTTTTAATCTTGGGAAATGAAATATGTCAACAAATGATGACTAATGGAACATGATGTGACCAATATGGAGGTGGTTTTGAGATGAAATGAGGGTGGTCTTGAAACTTAGGATAGGTTAAATATGAAAAAATGAAATTTTCTATGCCAACTTGAGAAAGGCTTAAGGATACCTTTCCCTTTTGAGGAGTGAAATGTATGACCATGTCAAGTAATGACTCAAAAATTTATGAGTGATAACACCCCGGATGAAATTGAGGCTTACACCAAGCTACTCAAAGAATTCAGTAATATTTCCACCAGGTCCTATTCAGAGAGGCCCAGACATGATCCTGCCACTGTAAAGCACCATATCGACACATGTCTTGATACCTACAATGTCTGTCAAAATTTGAGACATATTTCTCGATGAGAGGCTCTCAAAACCGCAATCGATAAGCTCAAGCAGAATGGTTGTTCCTGTTTTGTTTTCAAGAAAACAAGCACCATTCATGTCTGTATGGACTTCGTGACTCGAATAAATCTTGTCCCCAAGACATCTTCCCTACACCATGTATTGACCATATATTTAATAAGTGTAAGGGGCATCTAAATTTTACCCATAACATCCAACATGCGTGTTTTATTTCTGCCATGCATTTAGGTTCCTTGTATCGTCCATCATCTTCTCCTTTTTTGTAATGTGACACCTTTTAGATGGATCCTTCATCCACACCGTACATCGGCTATGCCGACGGTGCAAGTTGCTACTCATGAAATCTAGCCTCGGCCATTTTTACCCCCATACATTCGTTAGTCCTTTCCAACGGTGTATGTATTGGATCTTCCACCAATAATCAAGCTGAATATGATACAGTGATAGGTTTGTTAGTCGATGCCCTTGACCATTGCATCCTTCATTTTCATGTTTTTTTTAGATTCCTTGTTGCTATTAGATAATTGAATGGTGTTTATCGTCTGGATAACCATGTCCCTTTTAGAAGATATTTATGAGTGAAACTGTTAATGCATGAATTTGAAACCATTTCTTTCAATCATGTACCTAGTGTCCAAAATCACTATGTAGATATCATTGCAAACAATACTCTATATTAGCACTTATCACATGCATTTAACACAAGTCAATAACAATAAACAAATGGCGAGCCACATACTCGTCATATATAATAGGATGCATATCCATAAAATTCTTAGCCTATTGGAATAGATATACGAGACTCTCATATCTACGACCCATTTGGTGTATTCCCTCATACCTCAGAAATAGTTTCACTTTTCCATAAAATATGTGTCCAAAAAATCATAAATGTTTTGGAGTCCTCTACTTGAATACATCTGACACACCCATAGCATGTTACAAAAATAAAAACTAGGGGCACCCCATGCCCCTATATCTAATCACTATCTAGAAGGTCCTAAGCCAAGGCCTTGGCTCCTGCAACCCACAAATCGAGCATACCCTGCCTGGCCATCGCCATGCGTCGCATGACCCTTCACCACTCTGAGGGTAGCCTGACACATGCCTCAACGTAGCAGTCATCTAGATATTTCTAGTCGAGCTCTGATACCTCAATCATCAACAACTTGCATCTATGGCAGACATCCTCCAATAGTACTTCTAAATCAGCTCTATCAGCTCCTCTAGCTATGCTAGACTATGCAGCCACTGGTGCTACGGGTTGTCCCATATACCTGGTTGGTCTCATCAGTGCTATATCCGCATACCGAAAGTAATGAATCAGTACCATAAAAACCATTCTAAAAACTTTAAATGCACCATAAAATATACCAACTTGTCACTTACCATCTGGTCCCCATGCTCGGTCGAGCCGAAGTGGCAAGTTCGGGTCCCCCTGATAGTTTTTGGTGATTTGATACTTCATCTGAAAGCCTTTTTTCTAAGAAGGGTCACTTCACTGCCTCTCAAAATCAAATTTATGTACCTACACCACTTGTACTTGTGGCACCACTAAGCCTTCATACTTGTTGATGCTTGTGTCGATTTTCTTCATGAGTAACCATATTTTTCTCATGTTTTTATGTTCCCCACTGGGCCTATTCTGTGTGGTAGCATCATCGAGTCTCCCTTGTTCAGAGAATTTGAGTTGAGTCATCATCAGATTCATGGAGTCTGTCCTAAGTCCCTTTTCCTTCTGTGACAGTATCCCATCCATTTATGTATTGTCCCTCTCTCGTGTCACCCATTTTGGCCTCCAGTCACACTATCCCCCATCCCCTCTAGAGTCGAGTCAGTCACTGCCAGGTTATTCATGATTTTTATGCTTTGACAAGGGAAGTCATATGTTTGCTATTGAGTATCCCCCATTCCATCATCATCCCTGGTGTCATTCCATTAGTCAGTCTACTATGTTCCCTCGTGCCTTAGTTGAGGACCCTCATTGCCTCACTTATGGCAGACCTCCTTCTGTTGACATTAGCACATTCATTCTAGAAGACACCTCTATAGGGTGGTGTATCTTGGTTCCAGCTTCCATCACTGTTCGGTGCCTCAGCTCAGGTAAAGGGACTCCTTATTTCCCTTTGACTTGATTGTTTCTCATCTACTCCACTTCTGCATGATCGAGATTCGTATACTCGATAGTTCGGTGACCCATCAGATTGATCCAGTGATTCCCAAGTGTGTGTGAGATGTTTCAGACCTCATGAGGGGGTGGCCCTTTAGGTAGCCCCCCACATGCCTGGATGACCTCATTCTCTTCTACAACCTCATATGCAGCTCCGTAGATTTGATGGGTTCGGCCCTAGCCGCTTGCAGTGCCTATAGCCTACATGTATCACTTATATGATCCATTTATATTTTCAGAGCCCTTTCCTGTCTATAATAGCTTCTCTGGTTGTTATTATATCTCATGTACTCAGATATTATTGTCTTTAGTCCTAGTTGTTGTCCTAGGCGTAGTATGTATGTAGGATCCATTATATTTTTTTTGGCCCATGTTTACACCAGAATATCATGTACTTCGTAGCTCAGTCTCATTTTACTAGGCAAACCATTATTATTTTTACTTTTTCATCTCGGCAGGCATAGGTATGCCTCCCCTGCCTCACTGAGAACAGGTACCCAAAAATTAAAGGAGACTTACCTTTATCGGTCTCACCCCCTCAGGGTTATTGTCCTCTCACACTTCTCTTCACCTATGTCTCCCTCTCTCTATGACTTCCCTTCGGTGTCTAGTGATTGTGTTCTTATAACGTACTTTGGTCATATGATTAGCTCCTAACGCTCGCAAGTTAGGGGGGGAATATGTTACACCAATTTTTGTTCATCTAACCATTGACAATTAGATGGATCGAAATACACCATGTAAGACCAATTTTACCATAGTAAAATTTATTTCACTATAATAAATAATTTAATAAACCATAGTTTATTAAGTTATTTCTTGTCCAAATAGAAAACCCCATGAGCAATAATTAAATAAATCTTTATTTATTTGATTTTCCTCTTGGAATAATTAATTAAACCTCTGTTTAATAATATTCCTGGTCATATTTAATTCAATTAAAGAGAAATAATTAGATAAATCATTATTTATCTTATTATTCTCTAGGAATAATTAAGTAAATCATTATTTAATTAATATTCTTTGTTAAATTTGACTAAATCATTATAATAAACTAAATCATTATTTGTTAAATTATTCCTTGATCCCATCCTTGAAATGATAAATAAATATTTTATTTGTTTATTATTTTTAAATAAAGGGATTTAACTAATTTAAATTCATTTTCCCTCCAACAAAATATAATAAAATATTCCAAATAGTTAGATCTAGATCTTGGTTAATAATATTTTATTATGCACCTTTATCAAGGATAACTCAATATTTTGTTATAAATAGTAAGGTTTTCCATCCACTTCTTACCTTTGATCCTTTTATCATGGTCAGAGAATGATCATGTTATCATTTTCACACTTTGATTACTTTTATTTTCTTTTTTTCTTATTGAACTCCCTATGAGTTCTAAACGTCTTGGGTATTCTACACCATTGAAAGAGAAACTCTAAAGCTGAAGCATTTGAGGACAACCAAGAACCCATCCCATTGAGTGGGATTGTATTAATTCATTTCCCATGTGTTAATATAATACAAAAAATTCTTTATAATTATTTTCTTTTCCATTGGATATTTTGGAGAAAATCTTATTTCATTTTGTTTTTTAGCTACTTTATTTGCATAAATTTGGGTTTATTTTGCATTTGTTTCAACCCTCTATTGCATATATAAGAAGTTAGAAATCCATCTTTTTTGTTAGGGTTTTTTTTCATGCGCAAGTAAAGTGATATCTTTTCGTACACTTTCGTTAATATTTCATCCTAACACAAGTCATCTTCATCATTGAGATACTTGGATTAGGTTACTAGTTCATGAATCTAGGATTTCTGGAAGTCCCTTTTTGCAAGATAGTAGAAATTTTCTACTATTTTTTAGAAAAGGTTAATAAGATTCATTTGATTTGATTACTCTTGAATTAGGTCATAAAAAAAATCAAGTTAATAAAAAAATTTACCTCATTTCATTTTCACTTGATTAGGTTAGTAATTTGATATGTTAATTAGCTCACTAGTTCTTGAATTTCCAGTTTTTAGACTAGTAATTTTCTACTATCTTTTAGCACGTGTTAACAGGGGTATTCTGGAGTGATTCCACTTTTAATGAAGTCCTAATACATCCTACTAAATAATAATAAAATTCCCACCCAATTTTCATTTGATTTACCTGGTCATTCGGTGAGTTAACTCGGCTTGTTAAAAAACAGGACTTCTTGTAGCACTCCTATAGCACATGTAAACTTGACCAAACTTACTTCCAAAGCTTATTTTTTGTCTCTTAGGCTTTAGTCATGGATCCCAAAATCTAAATCCATGATTTAGTAAGGATAAACACCACTTAGGACATGTATTCTTACAAAGTAGATTAGGCCTATTTATTTGAATTCATGCTCTTAGGATTTCAATTACAAATTGTTGATTAATTTATTTTCAAAATAACATTTCCCTTTCTGCAATTAGTTTAAGATTTGATTTCATGAAATTCACTCCATTACATTAGATCAATTGAAGAAGGACAGATTGTATGATGCAGATATAGTTTCGACACCTCTTTAGTTTGTACGAACCCCAGGTTGATAATTAAAGTTGGCAGCCTTGGGAGTTGCAACATTATTGTTGGAATACTGAGGTTCATCACTTTTTGGTGCCATTGTCAGGGAGGTGTCAAATTATGCATTGTTTTCTTCCCTAGTTGATTCATTTCTTTTACTTTATAAAAAAAAAACAAAAACAAAAACTTGCATCAACCATATTTCATTTAAAAAACAGAAAATTGCATTTCATTAGCATTCTTATTTAAAAAAAAAATCTCCGACACCAAACCCCCCCACTTGATCATGTGGTGCAATAAGAGCCACACCACAATCAAATTTTGTGAGTATAATAAGAAGAGGTGGAAGAGAAGGTAGAAGAAATGCATGGAGATGATGACAATGAAAAAGATCCTCTTGGATTTCCCATTCAAGTTACTGATGTCAGTGTGCATATGAAGAACTTCCCTCCATATTTCCTTCCCAAATTTCATGGTATGAGGTCACAGGATCCAGAAACCTTTCTCTTTGGATTTTAAATTGTTTTTATATCTTATGGTTACTTATTAAACACTCAAAAATTGAGATTTTTTCTGGAAACAGTGAAGGATAGAGCTCTTAAATGGTGTATCAGTTTAGGGACTAATTCAATAAGGTCATGGAATGATATGCAAAAGATATTTATAGAAAAATATAAATACCATGATCTTAAGGAAGAAATCTTTAGAATGAATAAAAAATAAGATGAGAGTCTTTAGTATCTAATAGAGAGGTTCATGTATAATATTAAGAGGGAAAAATTACATCTTAGGATTTGACACACTAAAAACCCTCTTACTTAGAAAAATTAGGGATGAGTGGATTGGTCTCCTTGATCTCATGAGTAGAGGAGATGTATACCATTATCATTTGAAGAAATTTGTGAAACATAAAAGTGCATATCAAGAGGAAGGGAAAGAGTAAGTAAATTAGCATCAACATTGGTAAGTCAACTTGAACTTGGAAATTTTCTTGATAACTTTAAAACATAAATTCTTATAAATCTAAGTAAACAAGTATAAATGTTAAGAATTAAAAATGAGAAAAATTAACATTTTTTCAATTGTTTTATCCATGTAGAATCATATGCTACTAAATATTGTCCATCATTACTAAGGTTGAAGGAATTGTACCAAGAGGACAATTGATCAAGCCAATCACCAAAGTAGCTATGTTATGTAGCTCTAAGAATACCATGGAAGCCTATTCAACCTATTATGATGCAAGGACCTTAATTAAAAATTACAAGGTTATGCACATTCATCTCAAAGTAATTGGAACAAACCCTTTCATTGGAAAACTTGGCCATATCAATCCCAAAATAAATCTTGGCAAGAAGTTTGGCAAAAACCTTATTGGAGAAATCCACAATATCCTCAATATTTTCCTCAATATCCTCCATACCCAACTTCATGCTATCCCTACCATCCACCTCCACCACAACCACAAAACCAACCACATCCATCTCAAAGATCCACTCCCACTCAACTACCTGTACCACCATTTCCAAACCCCCGCAAGGAAGTAGTTGATTCCACTTACACTATTGATGTATAACACTTCCTAACATCTCCTCTTGATATAAATGGTATTCATCTTAGCTCAGGGAGAGTATTTCAAAAAATATATTCTCTTGATGTTATTGAAGGACAATATTTAGAAACAAAAGATTGAAATTAGAATACCAAACAATCATGGGTTGCACTTGATGAAGAGCAAACATTAGAATAATATATTGAGAAATTTCCCTCATGTTTACCATCAGATCCTCCGTTTGTTCAAGGAAAAAATCAGCTAATGATCCAAGTGGATATCGGTTTCCACCCACCTATTCCATTTGGATCCGCACCATCAATTATTTCAGTTTTTCACTTCCAACAGCTTACCATTTTTAGCAGGTTTTCGGGTCCTACACTCCCGGAGCCGTTTTTTGGGCCTATGATCCAAGTGGATATTGGTGGCCACCCACCTATTCCATTTGAACCCCCACCATTAGTTATTTCCATTTTTAAGTTGGAGCACAACTTACTATTTTTAGCAGTTTTTTGGGTCATGAACTTCTGGAGCCATTTTGAGGCCCTAAATGACATTTTTTGGGAAAACTAGGAGAAGCATGGGTCCATGGACCAATGTTGATCACACCAAAAGTTGTATTACTCAGATAGATCTTTCTAACGAGCTATTGATTGTGTCAAACAAATATCGAATGCCAAATTTACGTCCCCGGGAAGTTGAAACACCAATTTACCCAAACGAGACCCACAGTTTTGGCGCTTCATCTCCTAGGGTTGGGTTTTTGGAAGTTTCCGGTTTTACATTGTTTTTCAACAATAAATAGGCCTTCGAGCCTCATTGTAAGATAGGTAAGGGGCCTATATCCGTCACATCTCTTCTCAGAGATATGCTACCAATGCCTTCACCTGCTCATCTATTTCCATTATGTCTCATTGTAACACATTTCAGGGGGCCTATAGCTGTGACATCTCTTCTCAGAGATAAGCCTACCAGTGCCCTAGAATTTTATTTATATTATGGTTGTATTGTAACACATTTCAGAGGCCTATATCTGCCACTTCTCTTCCCAAAGATAAGCTACCATCGCCATGTCTGTAAGCATATTTCAATCATTTTTTTTAATAAAATGAAATATTATTTCCGCTGCATCTTTGTGTCTACGGTTATATGTGTCTTTTGTTGTGTTCCTGCATAAATTTAGATCATTGGTATTAGAGTGGTCTTCTCTTTCTCATTTTTTCTTTGCATTTCCCCAACATGGTCAAGGTACAAGGAGTTACGGATCGATCTGGTTGCACCCTTGCAAGATCAGCCTCGCAAACCCCAACGAACCCCCATGGCGGAAGAAAAGAAAGACGAGGGAGAAAGAAATCCTATCCAAATATTGCTCGAGGAGGCCCTTAAGAAACATAGGAATGCGATGATGGATAAATTTTCCCAGATCCTTCAATGGCTTCCCACCGGCGGCACATCTACATCCAGCACATCCGCCAACAGGTCCGCAACATCCTGGACAAATCCAATACCTAGTTCAACAGAATGTTTCATCATCCCATGGAGGAAATTAACGCAATGGGGACCATTGCTTCCTAAGGAGGCAGGAATGATCCAGGTGGATATTGGTGGGCACCCACCTATTCCATTTGGACCCGTGCCATCAATTATTTCAGTTTTTCACTTCCAGCAGCTTACTATTTTTAGCAGGTTTTTAGGTCCTGCACTCCCCAAGCTGTTTTTTGGGCCTAATGATCTAGGTGGATATTGGTTTCCACCCACCTATTCCATTTGAACCCCCACCATCAGTTCTTTCCATTTTTAATTTGCAGCACAACTTACTATTTTTAGCAGTTTTTGGGTCCTGAACTTTTGGAGCCGTTTTGAGGCCCTAAACGACGTTTTTTGAGAAAACTCAGAGCAAATTATTTGAATGGATTGATGTTTCTCACACCAAAAGTTGTAGTCCTCGGAAAGAACTTTCTAACGAGCTATTGAGCATGTCAAACAGAGATCAGATGCCAAATTTACGTCCCCAGGAAGTTGAAACACCAATTTACCGAAACGGGTCCTATAGTTTTGGTGCTTCATCTCCTAGGGTTAGGTTTTTGGACATTTCAGGTTTTACATTATTTATTAACAATAAATAGGCCTTCGAGCCTCATTGTAACACAGGGGATGGGCATGTATTCGTCACATCTCTTCTCATAGATACGCTACCAGTGCCTTCGCCCCCTCATCTATTTCCATTATGTCTCATTGTAACATAGTTAAGGGAGCCTATAGCCGCGACATCTCTTCTCAGAAATAAGCCTACCAATGTCCTAGATTTTTATTTATATTATGGTTGTATTGTAACATAGTTTAGAGGTCTGTAGCCACCACATCTCTTCTAAGAGATAAGCTACGAATGCCCTATCTGTAAGAATATTTCAATCATTTTTTTTTAATAAAATGAAATATTATTTCCACTGCATCTCTGTGTTTACGGTTTTATGTGTGTTCTGTTGTGTTCCTGCATAAATCCAGATCAAAAAAGAGGAATATTTGAATTTCATGGTAGAAGAAAACAAAAAAAGAGATCCAAATGTGCAAGTGGACCAGGGGCATCACAAATATATTGAAATATGGTTCTAGACAATCATTAAGTTGCAGCAACACACTCTTCTTCAATATTACTTGATATCATCTCAGTCAAAGAATTTGGTCTCTCATATTTAGGTACATGTCAAAGCATTTATTTCAAGCCAACACATGATTCTATCTATCATTTTGATGTGCATGTGACTCCATTGGATGTACTTCTATACTTTAAAGAGATTTTATTTTTTTCAAGTAGATTAGGATAGAAAAAATAATAAAAAATGGAAAAAGAGAAAAAACAAAAGAATAAAATCTCAGGTGAAAACCTCTTTTGAGGCACCTGAGATTGGGTCATTGATTGAAAACCTTCATGAGATGGTCAATGGGTTGGATAAAAAAGGGAAAATAAGAGAAATATAAAAGATCCTAGGTGAAAACTTCCTTTGAGGCGCCTAGACAGACTTACTAATTGAAAACCTCATTGAGGCAGCTAGTAGGCCTAAAAATAAAATTAAAAAAATGGAAATAAAAAAATTATTTGCTCCATGTATCTCTCTCTAATGAATGCAGGTGCTCTCCAACCTTTGCAAGCAACAAAAACAAGTTAGCACCAAAAGAAAAGGCTGGTCAAAAATCTATTCAAAGGAAGTGAAACTTGGAATTTCTCCTCCTTTGCTTAGATGCTCCAGAAGGACCAAGGTCATGTCAATCCATCACCCTCATCCATTTCCAGCATACACCCATAATTTTCAAGCTTTTCTCATTAATTTTCCTCGTTGTCCTAAAATGTTATAGGAAGTTTCCTTTTTGCTACAGGAAGTCCTAAATACATAGAGCATAAAAATGTTTTTATTATATCTCAAAAATTGTTCATCTATTGTCTAAGTTGTTTCATGGGGAGATGCATATGTATGATGGTAACATGCTCAGGAAATTTCAGCAAATTCTGATGCACCCTTTTTAAGAAATCAACCTCCATCACCTACAACCATTTTTTATTTTTATCGATATTCGTGCATCCATTGGTCAAGATTGTTTATGGAAAGGTTCATAAGGATGATGGTAACATGATCAAAAAATTTCAAGTCAATCTATTCTATCGTTTGAGAGATATGGATAAAACAAATTTGCTACAAGGGGGTTGTCCTGAAATGCTACAGGAAACGGATCTGATTGGAGGAAGAGGCTGCAAAAAGGTCAAGTATCCTTTAAAAAATGTTGAGAGAGGTCAACCATATCCTCATAATTAATTTTCCACACCACTTTACCTCTTCTCCACTCTCATTTTCACCTCTATCGATGAAAATAACCCATTTTCACCCCTTCCTCCATCCCTTTGTAATGTCCCAAATGAGGGATTTTCTGCTCTATCGGGAACATCTTAAGATGTTCCATTTTTCCTTCTTTAGTGAGACACTGCAAGTCCATTTCATATATTGACTGATGGGGCATTTACAGGATATGAATCCTTCTAAAGAAGGAATAAATCCTGAGGCTAGCTGGCCCTTCTCAGACTCTACCTATGGACATGCAATATTCCACCTTGAGAATTTCTGCTACAGGGTCCTTGAGGATGTTTTATAAGTAAGCTGCTACATAAATAAGGCAAACCAGCACTTGGATGCCCTATAAAAACTCTAATACAACTCCCTTGCATAAAATGAGCTTAAAGAAATGCATCTAGATGGGTTATTCAGATCTCCCCAAACTAGATCTCTAAAATAGCGCTCAATGAGAGAGCTTACAGCAATATGCAAAACATCAATCTGAAACTCTGCAAATCTGAATGAAAAATGAGAGGTTAAATATCACAACCATCATTACATTAATATATTAGCATGAATATACAGGAATATCATGAGGAACAAGGCCCTCAAGCTTTAGAACCAATCTCCTATGGATATACAACATAATGCCGGAGTAGTTGCAGCTACACAGAATGCCGGAAGAACATAACTGTGTAGTCTCTATGTGAGATGAAATTTTTGAATGTATACAAGTGGAATTTAGCTGAAGGAATACAAATAAAATGGCCCAAGAAAGGAAAATGGGCTCAAGATGTGATTTCTAGCCAATCTCAAGGAAATTGCTAGAAATGTCGGAAAAAATACAAAGTGACAAACAAATTGTCACTACAGTTGGAACCAATGAATATGAGGTTGTGGCTGATCTGAAATGCTGATGCCCTCCACTGATTAAATTCCTCAAGGGAAAAGGGGCTGATCCCTTTTCACTCAAAAGCACTCCTCCTGATGAGCACAAGAATCTCCCCCAACACTGCCCTCATAGAATAACGCAATTTCTCTAAGTGACTGCGCAGTGGGAGTTGGTGAATGATTGGCCTGATGCCACAGATCTGAAATGAAGTCCAAGAGCCCTCTCTACAGCTCCTCCAATGAAGAAATCCATCCTCCACTAAAAATGCAAGTAAGGAAGGACTCTATGAGTTCCTCTGCTGCTACCCCAGCTACACAGCATCAACCTGCTATAGGAATAATGCTGCAACTAAAGGAATGAGCTTGGAAAAATGACGGAATGAGGAAATGTAGCTCAAATCCTCTCCTCCCATGAGGAAGAGGTGGGGGATCCCCACTGGGAACACCCCCAGTGCTCAAGAGCACTACAATCCTACTAAACAACCCGAATATGCAAGTCCTTGGCCTCACCACAAAATTTCTGAACCAAGGAATGAATCAAATGAGCTGCTCCTTCTTTCTTATAAATAAAATTAACTCTCTTTCGCAATGGGTCCCACAATTAGGGTTTCTGTTCACTTTTGAATGCTTTCCCTCCAAAAGTTGTGTTGTCTTCTAATGCAAGCCACCCCTCTAAGGCAGCGTTGTTGACTCGGTCAAAGATGGCCAACTCAAGGTGATCCTCATCATGTTCACACCAGGTGTTTATTTCAGCTGCTTCGTTATTTCTCCTTTCACATAAGGAGTGTTATTTTCCATTAAAAGGGGTTAAGGGGTCTCCTTACCCACTTTATTCAACAAAATAAAAATATGCCACTATAATGTTCCATTTTAGCTTGAGGCTAAAATTGGGAACATTACACCCTTCCACCGAAAAAAGGCCTTTGATCCATGTCAACATATTACTCATGAATTATTAGTATTTTTAAAGGTATCACCTAAAGAAAATAATGATCTTAGGAGGGTCTATGTGATTTCTACAGGAAGAAACACAGTCATGTAGTGGTCTGCAGAAGCCCTCCAAAACCACAACCAACAACACTTGGAAGCACCAGAATGAATAATTGATCATCATGAAGCATTGAAGGGTCATATCCTTTATCTTGGGAAGCCACAAAACGTTTTCAAGGCTACAACAAGTTCACTGATCATCTCCAATAGCAGCAACTTGATCCACCATCAACAAGACCTACAATGATAGCTTCGATCAGTCAAGCACGTTTCAAGAGAAAATTTTCAGAGAAAAGACAATTCATATAGCAACGAGCATAAGAAGATGACACCTCAAGAAGGCAGAAAATCATCCATTACCTTTGTTCAAAAGCAGCATGCAACCATCAAAGGATCAAAACATGAGAAAGAAACCTCTAACAACAGGATCATCAGTAGTAGCTTCAGAACCACCAAATTCCGCTTCAACAGTCATATCGGCAGCCTACACAACTATAGAAAGATACTACACAGAGGAAAGACTCTCATGGCAAGCCATAGGTATGTAACTCTCTAACCTCATTCTTCAAATCAATTTTAGCTTAAGAAAATATTAAAAGTTTGAGAAGGAAAGGTTTTTTATAGCCAAAATGAGTAGCAGAACAACCTCAGTCTTATCTTTCAGATAACTTCACCTTTCCACGAACACACCCACATGTGTGGGAGAGGAACAAGACAAAAGTGAAGAGGACTAGTGTAATATTCCCAAATGGGGAAAGCAGCAATATAGCACATAAACATGGAAAATAGTAGTGAATACATCAATACACCATTACATGATACGAATTTACATCCATCTTATTAAACATATTAGAAAATAATAGGCACAATATCTTGAGGATCAAGTCTCTCAAGCAATAAAAAATAAGCCTCAATAGGCAAATATGCTAATACATGAGAAATATTGCTATACAAGTGCCATGAGCCATGAAAACATAGTTTTAGGGCATAAAACGCTACATAAATGATATAAAAATGTAGATCTATTTTTATATATCTCAAAGGGTTTTGGGGATAGATATCTATGCTCCCAGGCACTTTTCCAAGACAACCCAGAAAGGGTTTTCGGAAATACCCAAAACACAAAAGGTTGGAATGCAGCCCTAGGGTTGAATTGCAGATACAACTGAATAATTGGATGGAGGTGGCTTAAAATGATATCTAAATGAATATATCTCCTCCAATATATCCTCCAAGTGAAAGGTTGATCCCTTCCTTGAAGATCTCACCCTCCAAATCAAGCACTGAAACCTCCATTGCAAATGCTCACTAGAATAACGCAGTCAAAGAGGGAATCTGCAATGTAGATGATGGAAATAGGTTGTCTTGGTGCCAAGATATGAAATAAAGCTCAAGGACCTTCCTTTCTGATCTCCCAATAGGAATAATTCTTCCTCCACTAAAAAACTATCTCAGAAAGTGACCCGAACAATCCTCCACTGCAACACCCTGCAACACAACACAACTCTGAATAGAAACTTCGTTGTATTTGAAGACTGAAGCTTGGCCTAATGATTGGATGTGGACTATACAAATCAATAATATCTCTTTCTTAGGCACTCTAATTCCCCCAAGGATGAGTGTGGGATTCCCGCTTAGGAACACCCTTTTACTAAACAGTATAGCAGACCCTGTTAAACAGCAAAAGCATGCATAGAAATTTCACTTGACAAATCTAGATCTAAAAATATCAAAATCAATAATCCTCTAACATGCCTTCTATGGATGCCTTGCCCTTACTTATATGCATTGTGAGCCTTCTCCCCTTAGGTCCCACTCATTAAAGACACTACTCTCATGGAGGCTATCTCACATTAACTTCATGTTGTTTCACATTAATGATCCACTCTCTCTATATCAGCGTTGTTGATTTGGTCAACATTGACCTTGTCCACGTGCTTTTGCCCCTATTCACACATGGAGGTGCTTTATCCAGCTATTATGATGATCCCTTTTCACATTAAGAGGGATTTTATTCCTACTAAAGATATTTATGGGTCTCCCTACCCACTTATTCATATATCTAAAAGAAAAAAGAAAAAATAAATTTTCCAATTAGTTGCATGCTAATTTAGGAATATTACAGTCCTCCCTTCCCAAATGTTGCTTGTCCTCAAGAAACTGCAAGGATATAACTAAAGAGCCTCCTCTCCCCCTCTTGTATCATCCTCATATGATAAGCTTATCCAAAGAACAAGATGCCTTCTCATCAATATGTCTCCAAGTTTCTCCTCCCAAGTGTATAAGCTAGCCTTTGGTGAAAAATCCAAATGGCTCTCATCATGAAGTAGTGGGATATCCATGAGGCAACTATATGTTGTCTATAGGCCCTCTTGATGATTGGAATCTGAAATATATTGGGAAATATCATTCCCATGTGAATCTCCCATCCCCAAGCTATCATCCATACAAAATGAGTCACCCTCCAAAATGGTAACTCATGGAAAAACTCCTCCACCTTTGGCTCCTGCAATGTAGGTGGCTTGCATATATAAACTTGATAGACCAAATTTTCTATCCCATGTTTTCTCTCTCTCCATTTATGATAAGTGTAGAGTGGCTGCTAATTTTTGGCTGCAATAATGTTTCCTTCAAGAGGAAAGAAGAAAATTGGATCCTCAAAGATCCTCTCTCTAGTGTCATAAATCATGCTTGCCCAAACCATCCCATACATTATGAATAGGACATCGTCACAATATGGCCTAAAAATGAGAAAGATATTGAAGGTTTCATGTAGTTTTGGATGGTACCAACAGTTTCCCAAGTGGTCACAGCGCAGTTTTGCGAACTGTTGTTTCATAACATAATATGGCAAGTTGTCTCCCAAAAATTTTCTAGTTGTGAATGTCATCTCATCTACTATTAAATAGTAAATGGCATTGTGTATCAAATAAGCATACAAGAAATAGTACAAAAATTGGGCAAAGCCATAGAAGAGATGGCTATCTCCATCACTGATGTTGGCCTTACAAAGACCATGAAGCCCAAATAGAATCTTGCCCTCTTGTGGAGCAATGCACTGTATATAAATGGAAAGAGAATGCAAATACTGTGTTAGATGATCAATAAGTGTAAAAATACAACTCTTACCATGTTCTGAGAGTAACCTGATAATGAGATCCATGGATGATCTCTCCATAGTGTTCTGATGTGTCTCCATGAGACACTTGTGAATGGAAAGGAATGAACCATGTGTTGTATGCAAGGCCTTCCTCTTATGCTTGGAGATCCAAGTCAAGAATATCATATCATGGTAATAGATGTCTCCATCCACTACTCCATCACTCTCATCTCTTACTTTTCCATCAAGTGCATCATATGTGAAGTGATCCTGGGAACACTCCATCAAAAAACCCAAGCTCTCAAGTGACAACGATGTTGGCCTTTGTAATAAGGCTCCTATCATCTCATAGCTCCATTATTCAACATGCCAAATGCCAAATTAATCTACCATAATGCTGCTATATATGGGAGATTCCTTCTAAAGTGGAAGTACCTCCTAATTCTCCAAAGCTAAGGAGTAGCCCCTTTGCACCATGATTGTGCCACCATCTACTCTTGCAACATCATGCAAATTATGGGAGAAAATCAGCCCATACTCTCCCAAGAGTATCCAAAGCAACAACAACTCTTGTTGCCTCCTCATCTCCTCATCATACAAGTCATGTAGTAACATTATGATGATTGACTTGTAGAATTCCCCATACAACCAAATCTTTTGTTTCCTTATCATATGGGTGCCATGCAATGCCTCAAACCATAACATACCTCTAGAAATAGGATTTCACATGATGGCCAAATTCTTTCAAGAGTAGCCAACACAACCATGCCTATTTTTGCCCTGTGTCATAGATCTGCAAGTGGCTCACCATCCTCACCCATCCATTCAAGTGTGGGTGTATCCTTCCATGCTCAAAATTTGTATCCCTCCAATGAAGAATACCACCCTCCCAAATCATATTACTACCTTTATACTTCATGGGAAGTTGAAGTACAATCTCCTGGAGATCTCCATATGAAGACCACTCATCAATGACCAAGTTGAACCCATGAGGATCCAAATATGTTGTAGGAAAAAACTTCTCATTGAGCTGTGGAGGGCTCATCAAGAAATATCTATCATAATAATGAGAGATATCATCCATCATAAGATGTCTTCCATCAATCATATACCTATCTAGTGTCACATGAGTATAATGATCATGAGAAAGTCCTAATACTAGTTGGGCCGCCAACTCATCACTGTCGCTCAATGAAAACATTGTTGATATCCATGTTGGTGCATTTTTTTTCTCGTGATTGTGCTCAATGTTGAACATATAGTTCCTCATTGGATTGTTTAGGACAATACTCATCCTATCCTCCAAAAATCTACACTCCAACCCCAAGAGTTATGTGCAGCTCAACAATGACATACCAAGATGAAGGGATATCTCCTCCTTCATTCTATCAAGGGTCATTTGTGCAGTGATAGTCTGCTGCTCCAAATCAGCAGTGTATATTTACCCTAGGTCATACAATGGCATATCCCCACAACCTTTCATAAGATGTGTTGGAATAATAAAAAGTAGAAACATTTGCATGCCTTGGTTTTTCTTGGGAACATCTTGTACTGCTACAAGGGTTCCTCCCACTGGTTTTATGACTTCCCCAACTACTGGTGTTGATGGCTACTCCTATATGGCTGCACTAGCACTTGTATAAGTCTCCTCCTCCTCATGCATCTCCAGAATAGTGCATGGGACTCTAAATGTCAAGATATCAAGACCACTTTGCAAAGGTGCAAGTTTTCTTTCTCCTGAGGCAAGTACTCCTACAACAAGTGGTGGTGAAGGTTTCTTCTCCTTTGATTTATTCTTGTCAAACTTCTTGATCATCCTTTGAGTAAAAGCTGCATATTCAATCACTTTTGCATGACTCAAATGGTTGAACCACCAAATGTTTTCTTCATCCTCAAGGTGCAGTGCTGCAATCTCAACAACTTCTCTTTTTACTACTGGATGTAGCAAGAATAATGCATCCAAATCCATTCCCCAAGCCCTTTTTTTCATGTGGATAACCCATAAAATGTAGACAATAGAAATCTATTGTGCTTTCTCCTTCCATAGCTGCAAGGTCTCCTCTCTTCTTTGAGTTGAATGAACTGTGGGAGAGTTAGATTCTCCTTGAAAGCCCTTGATTAAGACTTGTACTCTGTAAGATAATCACATAGAATCTCACGATCTAAGTTTCCTCCATCTCCATGCCTTTCATCTTCTTCTTCAAAAGGAAAGGGCATAGTGTATTTCTTTTGAGCTCTATGCAATATCGGTTCTTTCTTCTATTAATAGGAAATGCATGGACCTTCCTCATCTTGAAACCTTCTAGAGGTCTCATTGCATCTCTCCTCTCTCATCTTCTTGACCTCCTTGGAGAGGTTCTTCATAGAACTAAAAAGAGATGAGACAAAACTCATTCCTTCCATCATTTTATATATCTTATTTTTTTCTTCTTCTTCTTATAGCATATTGGCTTAAATTCAGAGGCTGAGCCAAGATTATGGTCTGATACCATTGTAATATTCCCAAATGTGGAAAGCAGCAATATAGGACATAAACATGGAAAATAGCAGTGAATACATCAATACACCATTACATGAGACAAATTTACATCCATATTATTAAACATATCAGCAAATAATAGGCACAAGATCTTGAGGATCAAGTCTCTCAAGCAATACAAAACAAGCCTCCAATAGGAAAATATACTAATACATGAGAAATACTGCTATACAAGTGCCATGAGCCATGACAGCGTAGTTTTAGGGCATAAACTGCTACATAAATGATATAAAAATGTATATCTAATTTCGTATAGCTCAAAGGGTGTTGGGGATAGAGATCTATGCTCCCAAGCACTTTTCCAAGACAACCCAGAAAGGGTTTCTAGAAATACCCAAAACACAAAAAGGCCGGAATGTAGCCCTAGGGCTGACTTGCAGTTAGAACCGAATAACTAGATGGAGGTGACTAAAGCTGATATTTGAATGAATATATATCCTCCAATAGATCCTCCAAGTGAAATTTTGATCCCTTCCTTGAAAATATCACTCTCCAAATCAAGCACTGAAACCTCCACTGCAAATGCTCACTAGAATAACGCAGTCAAAGAGGGAATCTACGTCGTAGATGATGGAAATAGGTTTTCCTGGTGCCAAGATATGAAATAAAGCTCAAGGAACTTCCTTTTTGATCTCCCAATGGGAAGAATGCTTCCTCTACTGAAAAATGATCTCAGAAAGTGACCCCAACAATCCTCCATGACAACGCCCTACAACACAACACAACTCTGAACAGAAACTGCTTTGTAGCTGAAGACTGAAGCTTGGCATGATGCTTGGATGTGGACTATACAGCTCAATAATATCTCCTGAGTAGGCACTCGAATTTTCTCGAGGATGAGTGTGGGATTCTCGCTCGGGAACACCCTTGTACTAAACAATATAGCAGACCCTGCTAAACAGCAAAAATATGCATAGAAATGTCACTTGAAAAATCTACATCTAAAAACATCAAAATCAATAATCCGCTAACATGCCTTCTATGGCTGCCTTTCCCTTCCTTATATGCATTGTGAGCCTTCTCACCTTGGGTCCCACTCATTAAAGACACTACTCTCATGGAGACTATCTCCCATTAACTCTGCGTTGTTTCACATTGATGATCCACTCTCTCTATACCAGCATTGTTGATTTGGTCAACATTGACCTTGTCCACATGCTTTTGCCCCTGTTCACACATGGAGGTGCTTTATCCAGCTATTATGATGATCCCTTTTCACATTAAGAGTGATTTTATTCCTATTAAAAATATTTATGGGTCTCCCTGCCCACTTATTCATATATCTAAAAGACAAAAGCAAAAATGAATATTCCAATTAGCTACATGCTAATTTATGAATATTACAACTAGATAAAGTGAGTTGGAGGGAAAGTAGTTTGAAATGGTAAGTGAGGATCAACTAAATTAACTCAATGCACTTTGAGTTTATTTTGTATGCAATGAAAAAAGAGAGAAAATTTTGAAGCATTTGAATATGTTTTGTTTTTTCTCCTCAAAATCATGAACTGCTTAGATCTCTTGTTTATATGTTGCAACAATAAACTGAACTTATCCAACCATTTTGATTAATTGTTCCCATTCTTCATCTGTTGGATAATCTTGATTGATCATCTTTCTATATGCTTCATCTACTTCAATATATTTTTCAAAAGATGGTTTTACTATGAACAAGTGTTTGATATCATAGGAAATAAAATGATTATCAACTTAAATCTAAAGTAGATTTTGACCACTTAATTCTCCCTTGACTCCAACAAACTTCGAATTTTCCATCACTACAATTATATTTGATACTCGTCCTCTATTATAATTTGGTCTTGTGAATTCTTCAAAGAGGCCAGGCCTTTCTGGTGAAAAATAGAAAATTTTATGTAAAACTTATTAATCTATACTTGCAAATTTTAGCACTTATCTTTTGTTTTCAGCATAAGATTTTTCTTTATTAGAAATTTCCTAGTTTGAAAAATTGGGTTAGTTTTGTCATGAAAACCTAACTCTTCAATTTCTTCCCTTGTCTTGTATTCAAATATTTAATAATTGTAGTTACCAAGCCAAGTTTGTTTCCTAATTCATTTTTTATTTCATCTACAAGTTCCTTGCTCTATCCAACAACTCTTCCTATTCCATAATGATTTCAATAGAAGGAAAAAAATCAGATACAGATGACATGATTTCCATCCAAATTTGATCTTTTTCCTGCATGAAACATTGAGCACTATTGGATCCACTCAAAAACTGCCCAAGTTGTTTTGCATCTTGAAATTTTTATGTATCTTGGCCACTAATGCATTATCTGAGTTGATCTTATTAAGTTCTACTCTCTCCAATTATCTCTTTAATTTATCAACCTCTTCATTCTTCATGGTAAGAGAATATAATGCTTTTGTAAATTTTTTTATGGCATCATCTCATGTTGAACATGTCTCCAATGCTGACATTGTTGTGTTGCTAGCTTCCTCCATTTCCTTTAATAATTTTTCCATCTTTGATTCCCATTTTTGTATTTTCAAGTTTTCTTGAATTGGATAACAAAGTGTCATTTTCCTTTTCAATCTCTCCTACCTCCCACGTCTGTGTGTGCTCTGTCATGGGAAACTTCAACCATTTTCAGATAGATTGAATGTCATCGTTCTTCTTTTTCATAATTCCTCGAGTTGCATCAACATTTTTAGGGTCCAAACCTAATTTACTCACAATATCCCCCAATGATTTAATCTTAGTGTCCTTCTCCAGAGAGGAGTTTTTCTCCTTTTTGATATTTTCAAGGGTTTTGTTTAAATAAATCTATAATATGGACACACTAATAGAAAAACCAATGGGAGTGGAATAGTGTATAAATTATATCAATGGATTCAATATGATCTTATGATGTACTAAAACAGGATACTAAATCCTTCTACAATATTTGCAGGATATAAAACACAATCTCTCAATCACATGCGAGTAAGAGAAAGAAGTAAATCAATCTCACAACACAATATATTCTTTGGGAAAGAAAAAGCTCAAAACCCCGTTATCATATACTGTATAAATTCAAGGAATCATGAAACAATACAATGCATTCTTGCTCACGAGAATCTCATACACTCTACCAATCATCTCACATTGATCTAGGAAAAATTGGACAAACACTTAGCCAATTCCTTGCCTTCCTCCAGCCTTCCTTGCTCACGCAATCCATAGAGAAATAAGTCCCTATTAAATAGGAAATTCAGCCTTCCTTGATTGTGGAATCCATCAAGGCCTTCTCATGATTTTATAATTTCACCTAGGAAATTTTCTAATAATAAAACTGATATTTATGTTCCCTTTAACCTCTATCTCAATTGGGTCTTCATCAAAACTGACATGCATGCTGCAATTAATAATGAAACATTATTTTTCTGATTGATCACTAATTTTGAATTAAATCTAATTTAATTCACTCTGCCTCTCACTAATTCACCACTCAGTTAGAACTATTTAAACTTATTTTAACTCAATTAATTTGATTTAACTAATTATACTCACACCGCACTCTTGCTACAACTACAACTAGGCCCCTAGAATATTAGAATTACTCTACATGCCTCATCTTAGACCCTCAACTCAAAATTCTTGAGCTAGCTCAGTATTCATGACTTATTTAACTGATACAAGTTGTTATGAGATGAAATTACAATTTATTGTCCAAATTATCTAAGGGAAAAATAAACTAGGCGCCCACATGTAGCACTAATGTGTAACTGAATTCCTCAACAATGTATGACTAGAATCCTACACTAGTATGCAGTGCATTTTCTTGTTTAATTCCAACAAATAGATCATCTCCCCAGTTTATATATGAAAATCGATATGATATGTAGGATGAATCTATTTAGTATTAAAAGAAAGCACAAATGTTTCGTAGTATTCAACAACTTTAGCTCCAGGGATCTTAGGTTCCAAAAATGCTAATTTAAATTGGAATATTTCAACATCTAGAGATGAAAGAAGCCTATTTTATGGAATAAGTATGCTTCCATAATTGAGTACAATTTATTTCTTTCAAAGACTCATTATTTTTCTTAATTTCCAAAAACTCAGAAAATATTTTTTGGTTAGAATAAGAAGGAAATGATTGTTTTGTTATTGTCTCTATTTCTTGAAATCTAAACATAGGCTTTCCTGAAAGGACCATTGTAGTAGGTGAAGAAATATCAGAAGATATGATCTGTGACATTTTTTCCTCCACATTCTTCGTTTTATGCCTTTTATACACTGTAAACTAATTTTCTTCTGATCCTAACACACTTTGAAATGTCCTCTTAAGATATTTTTCCTTAAACTGAGATTTTGTTAATACCTTAGGTTCCAATGATTTATCTACTACTCGCTCTTCTGTCAACTCTTGTAATGTATTTTCTTCGTAGGTTTCCTTGTTGGATAACTTCTCTATTTCTACTTTGGAAATAGGGTGGATAATTCTGTTGAACTCTGATGGTTGAAATTATCCCTATTGGGTCATCTGGCCAATTGATTCCCAACTCTAAATTTCATTTGTGCTAGCAATTTCTCCACCTCTTTATTTGTTGATTTGAAATTCACCACAAAAGGTCCTACTTTTGGTAAATTTAGCACTAATGTGTAACTGAATTCCTCACCAATGTGTGACTGGAATCCCACACTAGTCTGTGGTGCATTTTCTTATTTAATTTCAACAAATATATCATCTCCCCAGTTTATCTGTGAAAATTGATATGATCTATAGGATGAACCTCTTTAGTATTAAAAGAAAGCACACATGTTTTGTAGTCTTCGACAACTTTAGCTCCAGGGATCTTAGGTTCCACAAATACTAATTTAAATTGGATTTTTCCGCATCTAGAGATGAAAGAAGCCTACTTTTTATGGAATAAGTATGCTTCCATAATTGAGTATAAGTTATTTCTTTCAAAGCCTCATTATTTTTCTTAATTTCCAAAAAACTCAGAAAATATTCTTTTGTTAGAAGAAGAAGGAAATGTTTTTTTTGTTATTTTCTCTATTTCTTGAAATTTAAACATAGGCTTGCCTGAAAGGACCATTATAGTAGGTGAAGAAATATCAGAAGATATGATTTCTGACATTGTTTCCTCCACATTCCTCGTTTTCTTCCTTTTATACACTCTAAACTAATTTTCTTATGATCCTGAAACACTTTGAAATGTCCTCTTAATCTCTTTTTCCTTCAACTGAGACTTTGTTAATACCTTAGGTTACACTGATTTATATATTACTCGCTTCTCTGTCAAACCTTGTAATGTATTTTCTTCCCAGGATTCCTTGCTAGAAAAATTCTCTATTTCTGGTTTAGACACATGTAAAAAGGGTGGAGATTTCTATTGAAATCTGATGGTTGAAATTATCCCTATTGGGTCATATGGCTAATTGATTCCCAACTCTGAATTTTATTTGTGCTAGAAATTGATCCACCTCTTTATTTGTTGATCTAAAATTTACCACAAAAGGCCCTACTTGTGGCTTTAGTTTAAATAGAGTATATTTCCTTCTTGTTAAAAAATGCACTTAATCCAAATTAAGGGTTTGTCCAATAAACTTAAGAGAAAAAAAAATGCATAGGAAGTAAAATTGGTAAATGATATGGTAGGAGCTCACATCCATATAATCTAATCTCAGTAAAATATTTGTACAAGTACCTATCACTTAGATTTGTTTTCTCATTGGGTTGCACAATTCTTTTGATTTCTTGTGAGATTCTAGGGATAATATCACTAATTATCAAACTATAACATACATGAATAAATTTGACGGCAAAATCAATGGAAAAAAACTCCTCATAATTTATTCTAACCTATGAAGTCCAATGCACCACTAACCAATGATTTCCTTTCAAATCTTGTTTTTTCAATTGTATTTGGAACTTGTCTAACTGGTAATATAAAAACATATAAACGAGTACATACTAATATTTAAACTCAACTCCAACTTTTAGAAATTGATCATGAATGGATTCGAAGAGAAACAAGTTGAAGTTAAACAATATTTATGGCTTCTTCTATAGGTGGAAATTTGACAAAAAAACATAAAATTACTTCATCACTCTGATACCATAAAAGGCAAAACAATATAGATATAATATTTCTTGAGAGTTTTTGGAACATCGATGAAGGATAAGGAATATTATGAGTGGGAATACCTTCATGCATAAACAATTCAAAAATGGAGGCTCTCTTTTCAAAGGCCAAATTCTGAAAATTTTCCAAAAGCACCTTACTAGAGAACAAGGAGAGTTCTAAAATTGATAGCTTTTAATTGACTGTAATGATGCACTTGGATTCTCTGTAACTGGAAAATGAGGAAAGAAATGATAGTGGAAAATATTTTTTAAATGGTGGTAGGAGAGAATGTATATGAAACATTAAGAGCAGAGTATACTAATGATATAGGCGTTTAGATGTAATGGAAGATTTTCCATTAATGGGTTACTATCAACATATTTGAGAAATGGATGTGGTGATAATGTAGTTAGCCAAAAAAAAAAATAGTGAAATAGATAAAATCTTGGTGGAATGGATAACTTAGGCAGAAAGAAAGAATGGCTTTGCACCGAGGGGGTAAGTAGTAAAAACCAAGGGGGTGTGCAACGCATGATTGAATTCCACGTTGAAAAAAGTGGATTTAGGGAAACAACTTTGTGTGTGCCCCCCAATGTTAAATTTTAAGAAAACAAGGGGGATGCACAATCGAAATATAGTTGTTTATTAGCAAGAGGAAGATCTCAGTCGTAGAAAGGAGCACGATAAATATCAAGTTTATGTATTTACAAAAATTAGTGAAATTTAATAATAAACCAAATTTATATGTCGCTTATAATATTCAAGTACATATTTATTTACAAAGTACATAAAAAATAAACTAATATATATATATATAGCAAGAAAAGGTTACAACATAGGCTCTATTTGGGGACTGCTTCCCCTTGCAGGATGCAGAGAACTTGAAGATCCATGTGCCTTCACCGCAAGCTATGGATTCAGTATCATAATAAAAATTCCAAACCTTCTCTAAAAAAATTAAATCATGGTTATTTAAAATTAACTAAATGAATTTTTCTTCAAAACTAAATGTAATGTTTTAAATACTTCCCATTGACTGGTAATGAGTAGTATTCTCCTTCAAAGTTCTATAAAATAAACGTATTATTGTTTCTGACTTCATCAATCCTGAAAGGACCCAACCACATATTATCATATTTACCATGCTTGCCCTTTTCTAACCTTCTGTCATCCCACCTCAAAACTAAATCTCCTTGTCTAAAATATATTTCCCTTGCCTTTATGTCAAAGATGATTTTCATTTGATCTTGATTTTGGAGAAGTTTGTGTTGAACCTATTCTCTATCTTGAATTATCTCAATAATATGACATAATCTTCTTGAAAAATCATTTTTTTTTTCATATAAATCTTGAAAAATCTTCATGACTATAAAATCTTACTGAGTGGAAAAGACTACTTTAATTCCATGCACCAATTGGAAAGGGGATTTGCCCATTTCTCTCTTAGGGGAAACTCTATTTTCCCACACTGCAAATTTTAAGTAGTTGTCCCAACTCCTCTTGTGGTCATAAAGTACCTTCTTAATGAATTCAATTGGTATTTTATTTGAGGATTCAACCAATACATTCCCTTATGGATAATAAGGAGTGGAGTGATGCAATGAAATTTTGATAATTTTGGAAGAATTCGATAATTTTAATAGAACTGAAAGTTTGTGTATTATTTGTTATTAATTCCCTTGGACAACCAAACCTTGATAACATATTTTCTTCAATAAACTTCATAACAACAATATCAGTTTCCTTTTTTACTGGAATTTCTTCCACCTACTTTGTGAAATAGTGTGTTGTTGTTAAAATCCATATATGTTGATTGCTTGATATGGGATTGATTTCCCCAATAAATTCTAAACCCCATTACATAAACGATTCTTCAACTAATACAAAAATTAAAAGTAAATAATACAATTTATGTTTACCTGCAAATATTTGATAAGGAACACAACGATGAACCTTAAACCAAACTTGATAAAATAGCTTCGGTCAATAAAATCTAACTCTCGGGATTTTATGGGAAGTGACTCTCCATGCATAATTCCCACCATAGACTCCTTCATGGAATTAATCTATTACTCCTTTTGTTTTAATCTTGGTTAAACATAGCAAAATAATGCTCAGAGGTTCTTTCAAGTACAAACATGCATAGATAATGCAGTATTTTATAGATTTAAGCTTGATAGGTCTAAATTGATTCTTATTTTATTCATAAGTAAAATGAAGATTCTATAAAAAATTAAACTATATCCTTGTACCAATCAGATAACATAAATTTTTCAATGATTTGTATAGAAAGTTCTTGTGGATTCTTCTATGAGATGGAACTCTGAGAAGGTTCTTGTGGATTCTTCGATGAGATGGAACTCTGAGAAGGTTCTTATGGATTCTTCTCTTTCTCTTCAGAAGTGGGTTCTGGTCGATTATATTATGAAGTTGAAGCTAACATATGCCTTATTGAATTTATGCCCAATATCTTACAATTAGACTATGCCAGAATTTTTGCTAGTCCTTGGCCTTTCACTAACATTGTTTTTTTATTTCCAAATAAAAATATTGAATCTTGGCTATCCACCTTCCCCTTTTTCCATCAATCTCAGGTTGAGTCAACATTTTCTTTACTGCATTATTAGGAACATGAGCTATTATTCTAGAATGTAATGCATAACTCTTGAAAGCTTTCAGTGCTTTAACCAAATCATATGCCTTCTTTTCAATAATATCATAATTTAACTTTGCATCACCCATGGCTTTGCTAAAGAAAGCAATTGGTTGATCATCTTCTTCATAATTATTTTTCAAAAATACAACAACTATAGTAATTTTGATACAAATGAAAAAATACTAAAAGGATATGTATAATTTGGACTTGATAAAATTGGAGCTTTTGTAACTTCCTTTTTGATATGTTCAAAAGAAAATTTGGATTGATAATTCCATCTAATATCTTGCTCCTTTTTAAGCATCTTGGTAATATCCTTTACAATCTATGCATAGATTTTTTTTGGAAGTCAACAACCATGGGGGATTTGAACCGATTACCTATCACATGGAGTTATTTAACATTGCACCTTTCACCATCAATCCAAAGCCTCGCAGGCTTACAATCTCTATATGGTTGGATATGAATATCCTTAAGAAAAATCATTTTTCCTAGGAAATCTTGTACTTCCTTCTTGGTTAGGGGAAAACTAATCAAATGTATAGATGATACTATTTTGGGATAAGACTTGACCCCATATTTATATATAAAATTCCCTAGAAACTTCCCTTCCTGTATGGAAAATACCGATTTCTTGGGAGTAAGAGAAATCCCAAATTTTTTTCATTTTTGAAATATCCGTTTTAGGTGCTTAAGGTGTTGAGAATATTATTATAAAAACAGATTTAGATCATCAAGGTAAATGAAAACCAATTTATTCACCTCGCCTAAAAATTCCATGTCCATAGCCCTTTGAAATGTTTCTTCTGCATTCATGAGGCCAAAAGTCATCTTATCATACATAAATGTACCTCGAGGTGTGGTGAAAATTGTCTTACTCTGATCATATTTACTTACTACAATATGGTTGTACCCTAAAAATCCATCCAACATTGAAATAATGTTTGATATATTTACCTTATGAAGTAATGTTAGGTCCCTATATCATTAGTATAGTCCCTTATTATTGTTAGTGTAAAACCCTTATTGTTATTATTGTACCCTTGTAACCCCCATTTTGTTATTATTGTGCCCTTAAATTATTATTGTTAGGTCGGCTAGGATTACATTGTGGCCCACTAGGATTAAATTATGGCCCTATGGACTCCTATATATAGAAAGGAGGTTTTGTGAATTGTATAATCGAAGAAATGTTCATTTATGTAATGTATTGGAGGTTGCCCCCTCGAAGTGGCTTATTTCTAAGGTGTTGATATATCTTTTCTTCTATTTTTGGAGCTGGTTACACAACATTTGGTATCAGAGCTTTGGATTCTAGGGTTTCGCTACTCCAAACAGGTCATCGTGGAATTTTCGCTATAACTTTTTTTCTACGAAGTTGCAGAAGCTGAAATTTTTAGGGTGCGAAGCTGAAATCCTAATGAAGATTTGCTAAATATTTCAGATCTTGGTTCACAATATTTTTGGAGATATGAGTTGTGGAAGTTAGGTATTTTTTCAGGCTCCTAAACAGGTCATCGTGGAATTTGTGCTATAACTTTTTTTCTACGAAGGCTCTGAAATTCATATGGTGCGAAGCTGAAATCCTGAAGAAATTCATCAAAAAATTTCAGAGCTTGGTTCACAATATTTGTGGAGATATGATCTGTGGAATGTAGTGCATTTTCAGGCTCCTGAATTTCATCTCAAAGAGGTGATCGTGGGAAAAGCTCAATAACTCTCTCTCTAGGCATTAGATTGGAGTGTCGTAAAAATTGGTTGCAAGCACACGGACTGTAGTTTCTTGGCTATCAATTTCAGAGACAAAGGACAAAACAGTGAGACGTGGCAAGTCATACAAGTTCGCTATACTGAACCAGTCCATAATTAGGTCATTGTGGGAGATTGGACATAACTTTTCCTTGGAGAATCAAAATCAAGTTAGACCTGTGGCATTCAAAAGAGAATTCAGAGGGATACTTCAATGATGAATTTCAGATATTGAAAAGCTGCAATTACATATATAATACAATTTCAATATCAAGCTCCTCAAAAGCAAGTAAAAGGTGTGTATTGTTTTTCCGAATTACATAAGTCTTGTTTGAAGAATCAAGTTGAATTGATTGCAAGGGCATATTTTAGAATAGATATCAGTATTGGATTATAAAATGGCCCCTAAAAAGAATTCAACACCCATTAAGCCTTTGGAAAGCTCTACTATGACTCATGAATACGAAGAATGGCAACATGACATATCAAAACCACAAGAGCAAGTGCAACAAATTTCGCTCTCGCAAAGAGCAACAAAAAATGACATGGAAGTTTTGAAGAAAGGCATGGAATCTAAGATAGATGGCATGGAATCTAAGATTGATGGCATGGAGGTTGGCATGGAATCTAAGATGGATGACATGGAAGCTAAGATCGATGAGAAAATGGAAAACATGAAGAATTTTCTAAAAGCAGACATGGAAGGTTTGACAAAGTTGATACAAGAAAGGTTTCCTAATGGTGAAAAGATAGTAGAAGAACCTCATGATGAGAACAAAATAAATGTTAATTGTGATTTCATAAACTCTAATGTTGGCGGGAAGAAACACCATATTCCAAAGATGGATATGAGGAAGTTTGATGGAAAGGATCTTGTAACATGGATACTACAGATGGAGCAATATTTTGATCTCCATAACGTGCAAAACACACAAAAGCTACGCATTGCAACTTTACATTTAGAACAAAATACATTTGTATGGTATCGATGGCTTTGCTCCCGTAAAAAAATTGTCACTTGGTCAATTTTTACGGAGGAAATGATAGCACATTATGTGGATACAAAGAGCAACACCTTCTTTAGCCAATTGATAAATCTCAAACAAAAGGGTTTAGTGGGGCAGCACATTGAGGACTTCCAAAAATTGAATATAAGGGTAACTGATATTCCAGAGGAACACAGAATTGATCTCTTCATAGGCACTTTAAAGGATAACATTCAACATGAAGTTCACATTCTGGAACCTGATTCATTGGAGAAGGCATTCAGGTTGGCAAGAAAAGTTGAATGTAAAATTATGGCGACAAGGAAGCCTACCACTCAATTCTATAAACAAGGAAGTGTTGCTACGCCTAGATTTCCACAACCTACAAGGTTGACACCACAAAAATTGGAAGAAAAAAGAGAAAAAGGGCTTTGCTACAGTTGTGATAGCAAAAACACTAAAGGTCATAAGTGTGCTGAAAAGAAATTATTTTACATAGATTGTGAACAAGAAGAAGAAAATGAACAAGAAGAGGATATACACCAGGAACCAGCCCTAGAAGAGAAAGAAATGAATCCAACCATATCATGTAATGCACTGGCAGGAATTACCACTCCTCAAACTCTCAAGATAGCAGGACAGATCAAGAAGAAAAAGGTAATAGTGTTGATTGATTTAGGTAGCACCCATAATTTTATTCATTGTAAGGTAGCCAAGGAATTAAATTGTTTCCTATACCCAGCACCAGAATGTCAAGTGATGGTTGCAAATGGAGGAACTATAAATTGCTCCGGGAAATGCCATAATATCAAGCTAACCATGGGGGAATATGTATTGACTAGTCCAATGCTTTCCATTCCTATGGGAGGTGCTGATGTTGTACTAGGAGTACAATGGTTACAATCTTTGGGGACGATAGCTTTTAATTTTCAAGAACTTTTCTTGAAATTTTTTTTAGAAGGAAAGGAAGTTGAATTACGATGTATTGCAACGAAGCCGGGAAGGATAATAAGCTCTAATGTCATGACAAAGCTTCTAAAGAAACAACAACGAGGCGTAATTGCACAATTATGCTCACTAGAAGTTCCAACATCAAAATCATCTATTCCTGCAGATCTCCAACAAGTATTGGACAATCATTCCAAGGTGTTTGAAACTCCCAAAGGACTCCCACCTATTCATGATCAGGATCATGCTATTCATTTGATTCCAAGAAGTGTTTCTCCAAACATCAAGCCTTATAGATATCCTTACTTCCAAAAGAGAGAAATTGAACGTATGATTGCAGAAATGTTGGAGGCGGGTATAATTCAACCTAGTCAAAGTTCTTTCTCTGCTCCTATAGTATTGGTACACAAGAAGGATGGATCATGGCGAATGTGTCCAGATTATAGGGAGCTCAATAAACTCACCATTAAAGATAAATTTCCCATTCATGTGATTGATGAATTATTGGATGAATTACATGGAGCAATTTATTTTACCAAGTTGGATCTTCATTCAGGATATCATCAAATTAGAATGAAGACTGAAGATATTTCGAAAACAACATTTCGAACTCATGAGGGTCATTATGAAATTTTGGTCATGCCTTTTGGCCTTACCAATGCACCTTCTACATTTCAAGGGTTGATGAATTCCATTTTCAAACCCTTCCTTAGAAAATTTGTGCTAGCATTTTTTGATGATATACTAATCTATAGCAGGTCTTGGAAGGATCATGTTGAACATGTTGACAGGGTGCTCAAACTATTGCGGGAGAAACAATTATATGCAAAAAAATCCAAATGTTTCTTTGGAGTACAAGAGGTGGAATATCTGGGTCATATTGTATCTCACGAGGGTGTTAAGGTAGACCCTAACAAAATTAAAGCCATTAAGGAATGGAAAGTCCCCACAACCATAAAGAAGTTGCGAGGATTTCTCGGGTTAACAGGGTATTATCGCAAGTTTGTTAAGAATTATGGGAGAATAGCAGCACCTCTAACAACATTATTGAAGAAAGATGCATTTTCATGGACTCCTAAAGCAACTAAGGCTTTTGAACATCTTAAAGAGGCAATGTGCCTAGCGCCTGTCTTAGCTACGCCAGACTTCACAAAAACCTTTATTGTGGAATGTGATGCCTCAGGAAATGGAATTGGTGCTGTTTTAATGCAGGAAGGAAGACCCATTGCTTTTGAAAGTCGTCCAATCAAAGGAAAGTATTTACAGAAACCTATTTATGAGAATGAAATGTTAGCAATACTGCATGCACTAAAGAAATGGCGAACTTACCTAATGGGAAGACACTTCAAGGTAAAAGCTGATCATGATAGTCTTAAACACTTTTTGGAACAAAGACTATCTTCAGAAGAGCAGCAAAAATGGGTCACAAAGATGTTGGGTTATGACTTTGAAATAATCTACAAAAAAGGAAAGCTTAATGTTGTGGCAGATGCACTCTCAAGAAAGAATGAAGAAGTGGAAGCATTACTTTGTTCCATTTCTATTATCCAACCAGATTGGATAACCAAATCAAGAGATGAATGGAAGAAGGAAAAAGATGTATGGACACTCATTCAAAAGTTGCAACAAGATCCTAGTACATCTGATACATTTAGTTGGAAAAATGATTCCTTATGGTACAAAGATCGCTTATATCTTTGTAAGAATTCCCAACTAAAACAAAAGATTCTTCTGGAATTGCACACTTCTCCTTTAGGAGGACACTCAGGATTTTTAAAAACTTACCACGGGGTGAAGAAAGAATTTTTTTGGGATGGCCTTAAATCTGATATTCAAAAGTTTGTGGCGGAATGTTTGGTTTGCCAGCAGAATAAAGTGGAGACAATTAAAACCCCGAGACTTCTACAACCTTTATCCATTCCAAGTCAACGTTGGGAGGAGATTTCAATGGATTTTATCACAAGTTTACCTAAGTCCAAAGGAAAGAATGTCATCATGGTGGTAGTTGATAGACTTACCAAGTATGCACACTTTTGTGCATTATCTCATCCATTTAAAGCAAGTAGAGTTGCTACTACATTTATGGATAGAATTCAAAAGCTACATGGAAGCCCAAGGGTTATTGTGAGCGACAGAGATCCCATTTTTACTGGAAATTTTTGGACGGAGTTATTTTCTTGTTTGGGTACTCAATTAGCTCATAGCTCATCTTATCATCCTCAATGTGATGGTCAAACTGAGATAGTAAATAAATTTTTGGAAGGATATCTTCGTTGTTTTGTATATGATAAACAAACACAATGGGTCAAGTGGTTACCTCTCATTGAATGGTGGTATAACACTTCCTTCCATACTGCAGCAAAAATGACCCCATTTATGGCACTTTATGGATATCATCCACCATCCATCACATCATCTTTAAGGGAAAATTCGAAGGTTCAAGCGGTGGAAGATCACATCGAGCATCAGCAAGAAGTTCTCCAACTCTTAAAGGATAACCTGAATTTGGCACAAAATCGAATGAAACAACAGACAAATCAACATCGCAGCGAGAGAAGTTTTGATGTAGGAGATTGGGTATTTTTACGGCTACAACCATACAAACAAATGTCCCTCAAGCAAGCTAAGAAGGATAATAAATTATCGCCAAAGTACTATGGTCCTTACAAGGTGTTGCAAAATATTGGTACTATGGCATACAAATTGGAGCTTCCCGCTTCTTCGCGAGTACATCCAGTTTTCCATGTTTCATGCTTAAAGAAGGTTATAGGTGAAAATATTCCAGTTCAAACAATATTTCCAGAACTTGATGAGGAAGGAAAAATCATATTGGAACCTGAAGCAGTCATGGAAACAAGAACTCGACAGCTACGGAATTGATCAATTTCAGACTATCTGATCAAGTGGAAGAACTTAACCACTAAATATTCTACATGGGAGGATGAGAATTTTATACAGAAGCACCTGGAGCTACTCAAGCGTTGAGGACAACACTTTTTTTTGAAGGAGAGGGGCATGTTCGGTCCCTATATCACTAGTATAGTCCCTTATTATTGTTAGTGTAAACCCCTTATTGTTATTATTGTACCCTTGTAACCCCCATTTTGTTATTATTGTTCCCTTAAATTATTATTGTTAGGTCGGCTAGGATTAAATTGTGGCCCACTAGGATTAAATTATGGCCCCATGGACTCCTATATATAGAAAGGAGGTTTTGTGAATTGTATAATCAAAGAATTGTTCATTTATGTAATGTATTGGAGGTTGCCCCCTCGAAGTGGCTTATTTCTAGGCGTTGATATCTCTTTTCTTCTATTTTTGGAGTTGGTTACACAACAAGTAAATTATCCATCTCTAGAAAGGGATAATTGTCTTTAAGAGTTTATCTGTTTCAATTTCTAAAATCCACATAGACTTATTTCTCCATTCTTTTTCCGAATAGGAAATAGATTAGAAATCCAATTAGAATATCTTAGAGGAACAATAATTTTTCATCTAATAACTTCTTGACCTATTTTTCAATTATTGGAAAAAAAATTGGATTGACTCTCCTGAACTTTTGTTTGAATGCCTTGACATTAGGCTTCAAAATAATCTTATGTTTTATGATTAATGTATCATATGTTTTCAAATCCTCATACCTCCATGCAAAAACATTCTTATATTGTTTTAAAAAATCAAGGTATTTATTTTCAGTTTCCTCTAGTAATAAACCTGAAATTTTGATGTTTTTAAATTCTCCATCATTACCGATATTATATTCATGATAATTATCTTGTTGAGGAGTTATTCATAAATATTTTTGGACATCGTTCTTATCAATCAATTTTTTCAATGGGATTAACCACTTTGGAATATGATATCTTGGTAACTGAATAATATCATGGACTACAATGTTATTATTCAAATTTTCTTATTGACTTGAAAATTATCTTTAATTTCATCGCCATATTCCTGGTCTGCGAGGATGAATATTCACAATTTTTTTCTATGAATTTCTTGAGTTGTTCATCATCTTTAAAAACCTACCAATGCTTAACATTATCTGTAATACAGGACCTATGCATGACTTCAATTTGATACTATAACTAAAATGCATCAGGAACTCTAAATTTTCTTATTGACATTGCCAAGGAATCTACAGTTGCATTATCCTCCCTTTTTATAGTTGAAATATTGAAAGCTTGAAAATAATTTTTTATGCAATCCCATATCTCATTTTTGTAAGCTCTCAATTTAGGATGTTTAGTCTAGAAATAATTATTGACTTGTCTAACCACCAACTCCAAATCTCCAACTCTCATTTTCATTTTCTTTGGTATCTCCAATCCAAGAACCAATGATTCATACTTTTCTATATTTTTTGTTGCTTAAAATTCTAATTTGAAAGAATGATTCCTAATTTTTTGTTCTTATGAAACTAAAATAATACCTAATCCAGGTCCATATTTTGATGTATCCCCATCAAAATACGTTTTCCAAAAGAAAAAAAATTATGGTGAATCAACAATATTTACAAAATTTTCAACTCTATTTCGTTCATTACATCCATCATTTACTGTGAAAATGAAACACCCTATATCCTGACTAATGGAATAAATAGTGTGATTTATTTCCTTTCTAGCATCACACACCTTATTTATAATTCTAACTTCTCTTCACAATCTCAAATATTCTCTCCCATAAACTAGAACTGTGGTGTAAGACATATTCATTTGCATACTTCCTCCAATATTTGCACGCCAATATCTTGACAGTAGCATCCCAACCTAGTAGGAATGTTTGTTCCTAAAATATCCATCATTATACTTTTCACATGTAGTTGAACTAGATTTACTACCAAATCTTTAATTAAACCCAAACACTGCGCCTTCTTTGAATCAAAAGTGTAAAGATAATGATAAGGCATTGTTACTTGCAACTACAACTGGTCCATGATTAACTTCAACATTAGATTATGAGATGCTCCAGAATCAATCATATAATTATAAAGAAGGAACTCATGTATTTTCAAAGTCACATAAAAATGAGGCACTAACTCAACATGAAGATCTATATTTGGACCAAATATAACATAAGCTTAATCATCTTGTAAATTGATTACATCCCTCCCAGTATCAACACTTGAATATTCAATCCATTTAGACACTTGTTGCTTATAACTTGTACTTTTAGTGATTTATGATAAATGGATTGGAATCTTGAATTTTTCTGCTTCCTTTTCTAAAGTAAAAGGAGAAATTTTCTCTAATTTTAATTACCCTAGTGTAAAATACTATTGTTATGAAGATGATGATTCTACATCTTTATCTTATGGTACATCAAAAGTAAATTTCTTTGGTTTTCTAATTGTATTTTGTCTAGGCCTTAATTTATATATTTTAGTAAGTTTGACACCATTCAACCATAGGTAACCACTTGACCCATTGTGTCTATAAATCAGATACAAAGCAACGAAGATATCCTTCCAAACATTTTTTCACTATCACAGTTTTCCCATAAGATTGAGGATGATATGATAAGCTATGAGCTAATTGAGTACCTAAATAGGAAAACAATTTCGTCCAAAAATTTCCTTTAAAAAGGGGATCTTTGTCACTTACAATAATCTTTGGGTTTCCATGTAGATTTTCAATTGTTTCCATAAATGAAATAGCAAATATACTAGCTTTAAATGGATGAGATAATGCACAAAAGTGTGCATACTTGGTAATTCCATCAACTACCACCCAGATGGCAGTATTTCCTTCGGACTTGGGTAAACTTGTGATAAAATCCATTGAAACCTCCTCCCAACATTGACTTCAAATGGATAAAGGTTATAACATACCAGTGATCTTAATTGTCTCAAATTTATTCTTTTGGAAAACCAAACATTCTACCACAAACTTTTGAATATCATATTTAAGGTCATCCCAAAAAATATCCTTCTTGACCCTGTGGTAATTTTTTAAAAATCCTGAGTGCCCTCCTAAGGGAGAGGTGTGCAATTCCAAAATAATATTTTGCTTGAGTTTGGAATTCTTACAAAGATATAAGCGATCTTTTTACCGTAATGAAAAAATTTTCTAGCTGAATGTTTCAGATGTACTAGGATCTTGATGCAACTTTTGAATGAGTGTCCAAAAATCTTCATCATTATTCCATTCATCCCTTGCTTCAGTTATCCACTAAGGTTTGATAATAGAAATGAAACAAATCAATGGTTCCACATCCTCATCCTTTCTCGAGAGGGCATCTGCAACAAAATTTGTCTTCCCTTTTTTTTAGATGATTTCAAAGTCATAACCCAACATCTTTGTGACCCATTTGTGTTGCTCTTCTGAAGAAAATATTTGTTCTAAAAAGTATTTAATACTATCATTGTAAGGACATCATTGCTTTTAATGCATGTATTATTGCCAACATTTCCTTCTCATAAATAGGTTTCAGTAAATACTTTCCTTTGATTGGAGGGCTTTCAAAAGAAATTGGTCTTCCTTCTTTCATTCATTAGGGGAATTTTGAGGTCTAAAATGGGCCTCCTAAGAAAAATGTACAACCAAAATAAAATTTATAAGAGCCAATAGGATTCAAGATGATGATGTCATCCATGGGGGAGGATTCACCATTTTTAGATTAAAAAAGTAAAAATAAGAAAATAAGAAAAATACTTTTTCAACTCGTATTTTCAACTTATCTCTCTAAGGTTTTACTCAAATTTCAAGTGGGAGTACTCGTTGGATACAAAATTCAATTCATCATCCAAGGAGTAACCATGTTGCATACTTTGATGGACTCTGCTACATGACAAATGAGAAATACATGAAAAACGTGATTGCAATCACATGTTCCATGTATTTTTCATTTTCTATGTAGTGTTCCATCTAAAGTATGCAATATGGGTACTCCTTGGATGAGGAATCAAATTGTGCATCTAATGATTGTTTCCACTCGAAATTTGAGTAAACCCATAGGGAGATAAGTTGAAAATACGAGTTGAAAAAATAGTTTTTTCTTTTTACCCTCTAAAATATGATGATGCAATCAAATCTTATTTTATTCTTTCCACTATTATTTATAATTTCCTTGGGAGGCCCATTTTAGACCTCAAAATTCCCCTAATTGAAAACCACACCAATTCCATTTTCTGAGGCATCACATTCCGTAATAAAGGTTTTTGTGAAGTCTGGTGTAGCTAAGACTGGTGCTTGGCACATTTCATATTTAAGATGTTCAAAGGCCTTAGTTACTTCTGGAGTCCAAGAAAATGCATCTTTCTTCAGTAATGATGTTAGAGGTACTAATATTCTGCCATAATTCTTAACAAACTTGTGATAATACCTTGTTAACCCTAGAAATCCTCAAAGATTCTTTATGGTTGTAGGGATTTTCCATTCCTTAATGGATTTAATTTTGTTAGGGTCTACCTTAACACTCTCATGAGATACAAATGACCCAAATATTCCACCTCGTATACTCCAAAGAAACATTTGGAGATTTTTTCATATAATTTGTTCTCTTCAAATAGTTTGAGCACCATGTCAACATGTTGAACATGATCCTTCCAAAACTTGTTGTAGATTAGTATATAATAAAAAAATAATAAAACAATTTTTCTAAGGAAGTGTTTGAAAATTAAATTAATTAAATCTTGCAATGTGGAAGCTTCATTAGTAAGGCCAAAAGGAATGAACAAAAATTCATAATGACCCTCATGAGTTCAAAATGTTGTTTTCGGAATGTATTTTGTCTTCATTCTAATTTTATGATATCCAGAATAAAGATCTAGATTGGTGAGGTAAATTTATCCATGTAATTCATCCAATAATTCATCAGTGACATGAATGGGAAATTTATCTTTAATAGTGAGCTTGTTGATCTCCCTATACTCTGGACACATACACCATAATCCATCCTTCTTGTGCACCAATACTACTGGAGCAGAGAAATAACTTTGACTAGATTGAATTATACTAGCCTCTAGAAATTATGCAACCATAAGTTCAATCTCACTCTTTTGGGTATAAGGATGTCTGTAAGGTCTGATGTTTGGAGGAACACTTCCTAGAATCAAATGAATAGCATGAACATGATCACTAATAGGTGGGATGCCTTTGGGAGTTTCAAACACCTTGGAATGATTGTCCAAGACTTTTTGGAGATATGGAGAAATAGATGATTTTGATGTTTGAAACTCTAGTGAGCATAATTGTGCTATTATGCCTCATTATTCTTTCTTCAGAAGATTTTTCATGACATTAGATTTGATTATATTTCCCAACTTCCCTGTGATAACTCGTAATCCAGCTTCATTTCCTTCCCAAAAAAATTCAAGAAAAAATCTTGAAAATTAAAAGTTATCGTCTCCAAACAATGTAACCATTGGACTTTTGAGGTATAAAATGGGCCTCCAAAGGAAATTATAAAATAGTAGTGGAAATAATAAAATAATATTAGATTACATGATCAAATTTTAGAAGGAAAAGAGAAAAAACTACCTTTTCAACTCGTATTTTCAACTTATCTCCAATGTTTTTACTCAAATTTAGAGCAAGAACACGTATTGGATGCCTAATTTGATTCATCATCCAAGGAGTACCCATGTTTCATACTTTCGATGGACCCTGCTACACGAAAAATGAGAAATACATGGAAAACATAATTGCAATCACGTTTTTTCATGTATTTCTCATTTTTCGTGTAGCATGGTCCATCGAAAGTATGTAACATGGGTACTCCTAGGATGAGGAATTAAATTTTTCACCCAACAAGTACTCCCGCTTGAAATTTGAGTAAAAACTTAGGGATATAAGTTGAAAATATAAGTTGAAAAGGTAGTTTTATTATTTTATTATTTTTTAATATTTTTACTTTTTTACCCCAAAAATTGTGAATCATCCCCCATGGTTGGCATCATCATCTTGAATTCTATTGGTTCTTATAAATGTTATTTTGGTTGGACATTTTTCTTAGGAAGCCCATTTTAGACCTTAAAAGTTCTCTAATGTCATAATACAAAATCAGCACCACCCATTGGAATGGGGAGAATTGGGCTATTCAATACATATTCCCACATTGTTAGTTTGATATCATGGCACTTTCTAGAGAAATTTTTAGTTCCTCCATTTGCAAAGATCACTTGACACTCTGGTGTTGGTTATATGAAGAAAATCAATTCCGTGGTTACCTTACAATGAATACAATTATGGGTACTACCTGAATCAATCAGCAGTATTACATTTTTCTTCTTCATATGTCCTTCTATCTTGAGAGTTTAATGGATGGTAATTCATGGCAATGCATTACAAGATATGGTCAGATTCATTTCTTCTTTCTCTATGATTGGTTACTGGTGTATATCCTCTTCTTCATAATATTCTTGTTCATTTTCTTCCTCCTCTTCACAATCTATGTAAAATAATTTCTTCTCAGCACACTTATTTCCTTTAGTGTATTTGCCATCAAAACTATAGTAAAGCCCTTTTTCTCTTTTTTCTTCCAATTGTTGTGGCATCAACTTTGTAGTTTCTGTAATTCTAGGAGTAGAAACACTTCCATCTTTATAGTTGTGAGTGGTAGGCTTCCTTGTCGCTATAATTTTGCTTTCAATTTTTCTTTCCAGCCTAAATGCCTTCTCCAATGAATCAGGTTCCAAATGGTGAACATCATGTTCAATGTTGTCCTTTAAATTCCCTATGAATATATCAATCATGTGTTCCTCTATAATATCATTGACCCTTATATTCAATTCTTGGAAGTCCTCAATGTGCTCCACCATTGAACTCTTTTGTTTGAGATTTATCAATTGGATAGAGAAGGTGTTGCTCTTTGTATCCTCATAATGTTTTATCATTTCCTCTGTAAAAATTGACCAAGTGAAAATTTATTTACGATATCAAATCCATCAATACCATACAAATGTATTTGGTTCTAAATATAAAGTTGCAATGTGTATCTTTTGTGTGGTTTTCACATTATGGAGATCAAAATATTGCTCCATATGTAGTATCCATGTTAGGGGACACTTGCCATAAAAAAATCCTCATATCTATCTTTTAAATATGGTGGATCTTCAATCCAAGGTTAGATTTTATGAAATAATGATTAAAATTTATTTTGTTTTCATCATGAGTTTCCTCTACTACCTTTTCGCCATTAGGAATATTTTCTTGTAGCAACTTTGTCAAGCCTTCCTTCAAAACTTCCATTTCTTTATTCAAATATTCTAGTTTGCCTTTCAGTTATGATTTTAAACCATTCATGTCACCTTTTAAACCATCCATGTCACCTTTTAGTTATTCTTTGGTTTCTCTTTGTGAGAGCGAAATGTTTTGCACTTGGTCCCATAATTTTGATATATCATGTTTCACTTCTTCCTCTTCATGTGTCATAGCCGAGTTTTATGAGGGATTAATGGGTGTGGAATTATTTTTCGGAATCATTTTAGAACACATTATTTATATTAATTCTTCAATTTTACCTTGGAATCACTTCCAATTGATTTTTTAAACAAAATTTATGCAATTTAAAAAATATTACACACCTTTTTCTTGATTTTGTGGAGCTCCATATTGAAATGATGTATCTCTGTGATTTTGGATCCCAAAGATTTGAACTTCAGTCCTGTAGTAGCACTCTGAGTATTCTTTCCAATGCCACAGGTCTGGCCTAATTTGAATTCTTCAAAATAAATTTATGCTCGATATCCCACAATCACCTAATTATGGATTGGTTTAGTATATCGAACTTGTACGGCATTCCACGTGTCACTATTTTGAATTTTGGCTCTAAAATAGATAAAATATAAACTGCATTCTATGCAATTTAATTCACTTTTTACATAATTTCAATCTGATTCCTGAAACGAAAGATATGACGATTTTCCTTCAGTCGCCTCTTTCAGATGAAATTATGGAGCATGCAAAAACCCTACCTTCCTCAAATCATTTCTACAAAAATATAGCGAAACAAGATCTAAAATTTTTACACGGGGTTCATCTAGATTCCAAATCCATGAGATAATAATTTTAGCTTATGAATCCTTGTATAAAAAAATTTATGGTGAATATTCCAAGATGACCTATTTGAATAAATGAAACTTTAGAATCCCAAGCTCTGATACTAAATGCTATGAAACCAGTTCACAAAATAGAAGAAAAGATAGATCAATGACTTAGAAATAAGCCTATTTTATGGGGAAACCTCCTTTACATTACATAAATGAGAAATTATTGGATGATACAAATGACAAACCCTTCTTTCTATATATAGGGGTCCAAGGGGTCACAATTTAATCCTAGCTGACATAACAATAACAATGTAAGGGCATAACAATAATAATAGTGGGCTTCTATGGGGCACAATAATAAAAATATGGAGACTACATGGGCATAAAAATAACAATAAGGGGGCTACACTAACAATAACAATAATTGGATACACTAGTATTATAAGGACCTAGCACATAATAACCAATAAATTTGCATACCAAATACCAAAGGAATGAGCTCTTCATTAATGCATGTAAATGTTAGAAAATTATATATTATGGAGCAATGCAACACATAAAATATGCGGAAAATACAAGCACACAAAAAACACATAAAACCAGAGAGACACAGATATACGTGGTTCACCCAGTTTGGGCTACGTCCACCCCGAACAGCTAATCCTTCCTTTCTATTATCCAGCAAAAAGAAGAGACAAAACCTACAGCAGATCCGCTGTAATATCCTTTGTTCTCTCTCATAGTCTCCCTCTCTCTTTCTCGCTCCGCGAATACACATAAAATGCACAACCGCAATAAAATGCCCTCATAAAAGCGAGGGGTTGCCTTCTAGGGCAAAAAACCCTAATCTAAACATAACTTCTACCGTCAGATCATTTCCCTAATGGTGACCCCGGATCAGAGCTAGAAATTACTATACTTTTACAGGAAATTTTACATACAACACAACTAGAGACAACCCCTTTGAAAACCCACTAAGAAGAGACTCTGGCTGCTTGCCCCCCCCCTAGACCCCCCACGGTAGCGATTAATTATGGGTGGCGTTGCCGCCCCTTTTAATGTATAGGGGTCCAATGCTGTGATACAAAGTAAACAAGATAATCAAGCTCCACACCCAAAAATCTCCCACTTGGAGACTGATTGTAGCAACTCCACTGCTGCTTCATTTGTTGGACAATGACTCCTCTTTGGACCTAGATGTTTCTCATATTCATCGTCATCCTTGAAGACCAATTGAAACTGAGCAAGTTCTCAGTTTCTCCCTGGTTACAACTTTTGTTAGCATATCTGCAGGATTCTGGCTAGTGTGTATCTTTTCCAGCTTCAACTCTCCATCTTCCAATACTGACCGTATGAAATGGTACTTGAGATGTATGTGTTTAGTCCTGGAATGAAATGCCGAGTTCTTTGCAAGATGAATAGCACTTTGGCTATCATTGTATAGTGTGCCCATATCATGCTTCTTACCCAATTCATCCATAAACCTTTGTAACCAAATCATTTCTTTACTAGCCTCTGTAGCAGCAACATACTCTACTTCTGTTGTTGAAAGTGCAACAACACTTTGGATTTTTGAAACCCAACTGACAGTTGTTCCACCTACAATAAATACATATCCTGTAGTGCTCCTTCTGTTATCTCTGTCACTTGCCATATCTGCATCAACATATCCCTGTAGAGCAATGTTTGAACCACCAAAGCATAATGCTTGATTTGTGGTACCTCTCAAATATCTGAGAATCCATTTTACTGCCATCCAATGTTCTTTTCCTGGATTATTCATGTACTTGCTTACAACTCCCACTGCATGTGCAATATCGGGCCTTGTGTAGACCATTGCATACATTAAGCTTCCAACTGCTGATGCATATGGAACTTTAGACATATAATCCATGTCTTCTTGGGTCTTTGGGCACATCTCCTTACTAAGTTTGAAATGGCTAGCAAAAGGTGTACTAACTGGTTTTGCATTCTGCATATTAAATATTTTCAACACCTTCTCTATGTACTCATTCTGAGACAGTGTTAATTTGCGATTTTTCCTATCTCTAGTTATCCTCATACCAAGGATTTGTTTTGCAGCTCCCAAATCCTTCATTGCAAATGAATTTTCCAATTTTCTTTTGAGCACATTTATTTCCTGCATGTTAGACCCTGCAACAAACATGTCATCTACATACAATAACAATATAATATAGCTGCCATCATTTTGCCTTTTTAGATAAACACAATGATCAGAGTGACATCTAGTATAACCTTGTTCAGACATAAACTTGTCAAATTTTAGATACCAATGCCTTGGAGCCTATTTTAAGCCATACAAGCTCTTCTTTAACCTGCACACCAATTTTTCTTTCCCTTTTACCTCATATCCTTCTGGTTGCTGCATGTATATCTCTTCCTCCAAATCTCCATGAAGAAATGTTGTCTTTACATCTAACTGTTCAAGATGTAAATCTTCCGCTGCTACAAGACTTAAAATAGTTCTGATTGAATTCATTTTAACAACAGGAGAAAATATTTCATCAAAATCAATACCTTTCTTCTGTGCAAACCCCTTCACCACAAGCCTAGCTTTGTACCTCTGTTTTCCTCCATCTTCTTCCTTCATCCTGTAAACCCATTTATTCTGCAATGCAGTTTTACCTACAAGCAACTTGACTAAGTCCCAAGTCTGGTTATGCATTAAGGAGTCCATCTCTTCTTCCATGGCTCGCTCCCACTTCTTCCTACTTTTAACCTGCATTGCTTCTTCATAACATTTAGGTTCACCAGAATCAGTCAACAATAAATAATATAATGAAGGAGAGTATTGTTCAGGGGTCTACTTATCCTGGTAGATCTTCTAACACCACTTTCAGGTGTTTAAGGTGCATGTTGCTGTTGTGGTAGTTGCTGTGGTTGTGGTTGTTGATTATTATTATTTTCAGGCACCTTTACTTTTTCAGATATCTCATCAAGAACTGTGTATTCCTTGCTTTCTTTTTCCTGTTTCTTTTCCTGCAACTGATTCTTATACAAGACCTTGTCATTGAATATTACATCTCTGCTCCTAATGATTTTTTGATTTTCATAATCATATAAGCGATAACCAAAATCATTAGCACCATATCCAATAAAGGTACATTTCTTTGATTTTGCCTCAAGATTTGTTCTGTTTTCTTTATTAATATGGACAAAGGCCTCACAACCAAAAGGCTTTAAAAAAGAGCAGTTTACCTTTTTACCTATCCATGCTTCCTTTGGAATACCACCATCCAAGGAACTTGAAGGCCCTCTGTTTATTAGATAAATAGCAATATCTACAGCATCTGCCCAAAATTGTAAAGGAAATCCTGCATGCAATCTCATGCACCTTGCACGCTCCATGATTGTTCTGTTCATCCTTTTTGACACACCATTTTCTTGTGGTGTTCTTGGAACTGTCTTCTCTCTACGAATTCCATGCTATGAACACTACCTATCAAACTCTTTGCTGCAATACTCACCTCCATTGTCTGATCTGAGACACTTCAACTTCTTTCCTGTCTCAATCTCAACCAAAGCTTTCCATTTCTTGAAAGTATCAAATACATCAAATTTATTCTGAATACATTAAATCCATGTTTTTCTAGTTTCATCATCAATAAAAGTAACATAATAACGAGAGCCACCGAGATATGATACCTGAGTAGGTCCCCATACATCTGTATGCACAAGCTCCAATTTTTCGCTCTTCTTTTCTTTCCCAACTCTGAGAAATCTGACTCTCTTTTTTTTTCCATAAATGAAATTTTCATAGAAATCCAAATCAACATTCTTCAAACCTGGCAACAAATTTCTTGAGTTAAGAATCTTCATTCCCTTCTCACTCATGTGTCCGAGCCTATGATTCCATTATGCTGCATCTGCTCCTTTCGAAGTTAAAGCATTAACAGAGTTAGAAATACCATTGCATAAATACAATGTACCAACCTTTTCACCTTTTGCTATTACCAGTGCTCCTTTGGTGACCTTCCAAGTTTTATCTGTGAAAGTTGTCACACAACCTTCACTACCTAACTGCCCTGTTGAAATCAGATTTTTCTTCAGATCTGGAACATGCCTTACCTCCTTTAGTAGCCATTGGTTTCCATTCTGTTGTTTTACAAGAACTTTACCCATTCCAACAATTTTACGGGGTTTATCATCACCCAAACGAACTTGTCCAAAATCTCCTTGAACATAGTCATGAAAATATTTCTTATCAGGTGTGGCATGGAATGAAGCCCCTGAATCTACAACCCAAGAATCAGTAACATTTTTGAAAGAAAGAATCAAAGAATCTTGTAAAACATCACCTCTCACATTTGCTTCATGATTGTTTTCTTGCTGTGTGTCTCCTTCTTTTCCCTTCCGAGATCTACAGTCTTTCTTTAGGTGTCCTTTCTTTCCACAATTCTAGCACACTATCCCTGATCTAGACTTGGATCTGCCTTTCCTTGATTTACTGCAATATCTCGAGCTCTTTCCTCTTTCCATTCTTCTTCCCCTAGACTCTGCACTCAAATCATTACCCGATGTTTCACCGGAGCTTTTCCGTCGCATTTCCTCGCTAAGGATAGCACCCACAACATCATCAAACTTTAAAGTACTAGATCCAGAGACAGAGTTACTAATGGCCATAACTAAACCATTCCAGCTTTCTGGTAATGAGCACAGGAATAACAGAGCTCTAACTTCATCATCAAATTTTACCCCTACAAAACTTAACTGACTGGTAACTGTATTAAATTCATTTAAATGGTTTGCAACAGATCCACCTTCTGACATCTTCATATTAAATAGTCGTTTCATAAGAAATACCTTGTTTGAGTCCGAGGGTTTTTCATATAGTTTCGCCAACATCTGCATCAAACCCTCTGTTGTTTTTTCCTTCGAAATATTTAAGGCCACAGATGCCACAAGGCACAACCGTACTATTCCGAGTGCCTTTCTATCGAGAATGTTCCATTCCGCATCTGTCATGGCCGCCGGATTTTTTGTTTTTCCGCTCAATGGTAGGTACAGATCTTTCTGATACAGATAATCTTCCATATGCATCTTCCACAGCGGGAAGTTTTGGCCGTTAAATTTCTCGACCTTAAACTTACCATCGTCCGCCATTGCTCCCACTCGAACCAAGAACCCTTCTTTCCTGCGAGTTTATCAGCCAAATATACCTTCGGCTCTGATACCAGTTGTTAGAAAATTATATATTATGGAGCAATGCAACATATAAATATCACCGGAAAATACAAGCACACAAAACACATAAAACCCGGAGAATTCCTGGTCATCTGTTGATTTCTGATTTGGAGCTACGTCTGCACAAACACAGCCAGTCCTTCATTTCTGTTATCCAGCAAAAAATGAAGAGACAAAACCTACAGCAGATCCGTTGTAATATCCTCTGTTCTATCTCACAGTCTCCCTCTATGTTTCTCGCTCCGAGAATACACATACAATGCACAGCCGCAATACAATGCCCTCATAAAAGTGAGGGGTTTCCTTCTAGGGTAAAAAACCCTAATCTAAACATAACTTCTACCGTCAGATCATTTGCCTAATGAATGGCCCAGATTGACTAGAAATTACTATACTTTTACAAAGAAATTTTACATCTGTTTTTAGCTTCGGGGGCGCTGCCCCCGAAAACCCCCGCCAGGGGGGGGCTCCGAAAAGAGCTGCCGCCCCCCCTGGACCCCCCACGGCAGCGATTAATTATGGGTGGCGTTGCCACCCCTTTTAAGGTATAGGGGTCCAATGCTGTGATACAAAGTAAACAAGATAATCAAGCTCCACACCCAACAGTAAAAACCAACCAAAGATGGGACTTACATGTTCTACCCAGTCATAGATTGGTTGAGCCAAATATCTCTTCATCCAATCACCCCCGTGCCATATTCCATGCATGAATGTGGGACTCATAACCAATATAAAAGGAACCAAACAATCATGGATTCTACTGGATTTCTCTTCCTACACTGTGGGCAATTTGAGTGCCTCCTAAACTCTCAGGATTTACCGTGACGAACAGTATGATCCAGGTGTCACTAGGCCCTACACCGATACCATCTCTCTAGGATTTACCATACATCCCATCCCAGGACTACTAAGCCCAACGGAGAGAAATCCACCTCTTGGCTTTATCGTATATCTTGTCATTCACCAACAAGGGTTCCTAGGCCCATCTAGGCACACAATATGGCTTTACCGCAACCCACAAAATGGCTCAGGGGTTACTAGGCCAATGGATGTATCGTGATCCACGGTTCAGTTCAAGGACCACTGGGCCATGTGTTTATCATTTCAGAGATCCACCCCACTCAACTCTGAATCCATCTGGAAATCCAGCTCAACCAAAGTATGAGAAACCCATCTCATCAAAGTTATACGTAAATGGCAAGGCTACGATGAAAATACTATCACACCTGGAAAAACCCATGCGAAGACAGCAAGAAACCACATGCAATACCATGCATGCTATATCTAGAAATGAAAACACATATGAAAATCGATACCTACAAATAATATTGATGTAGCTCCTTGATCCTGCTCTTCCTTACTTACTTTTACTTTCTTGCTCCAAATCCCAAGTGCTCCAAGAAAAATCTAAGTGTCCAAGAGTGAGAGAGAGAGAGAGAGAATAATGAGAGAGCTCTAAAAAATGCACTGAAAAAAGGTACCAATTGATCCTCATAAGCCTTTTTATAGAAAAAGCCTCCATTTTCTTCATTTTCCATTATTTTCCTTCATTTTACTCCTCACATGCAACATGTGACCTTTCACCTCTCGTTTCTCCTAATTTCCATTATTTTCATAAATAATTGTGCCAAATATGCCATTTTTCCTTTCCAAATCCTTCTCCTTTTCATTTTTCAATTTCCTTAGCCATAATAAACCAAAATAACAGCAAATAGGATGTTTCTCCCAACATTCATATTGGAATAAGTGTCTTATCAATCATGGTTATTATTTTTAACTTTATTACGTAGAATTTTCACCAGGGTTGTTACAAATCAGTCGAAGTTAAACAGTATTTATGGCTGGTTCTCTACGCATAAAGTTGAAAAAATAAATAAATTTACTTATTCAAATACTTCATCACTTTGATACCCTAAAAGGAAGCACAATATAGATATAATTTATCTTGAGAGTTTCAGGAACATTGATGAGGGATAAGGCAGGTTATGAGTGAGAATACAAGTTCCTTCAGGCATAAATAATTAAAAAATGGAGGTTCTATTTTCAAAGATCAGTTTCTGATAAATTTCCAAGAGCACCTCAATAGATAATGAGTGTAGAGAACTATTTTGAAAATGGCACCTAGGAGGCTTCTAGTTTAATTTTCCCTTGATTAAATTATAAGTAAATTGAACTTCCACATCACATGACATCTTGTAAGTGTTAACTGAGTCAGGAAGACTTAGTTAGCGCATTTAATTCAAGTTGGAGGTCAAACTAGAGGCATGTAGGGTGTCTCCTACTTCTTAGGAACCTTAGTTGAGTTATTTATGAGTTTTAATTAGTTAACTCAAGTATTTGATTTAAAATCAATTTAACTAGTTATAATTGAGAGATGAGCTAGTGATAGGTTCAGTGAATTAAATATGGTTTAATTCACATATGGTGATCAATCAGATAACTGATAATTCACTATAAATATTTGTTGCATGTCATTTATAAGGAAGGTCCAGTTGAGATTGGAGTGAAATGGAAGATAAATATCAGTTGTATAATTAGAAAATTGTACAATTCATGCATGAGGTCATTAGGATGAATTGGATGTATTGCACCATAGATTAATTGTATTTTCCTAATGTTAGGTCCCTATAATTTTTTAGATTGGCAAGACGAAACAGACAAGGGTAACATCAAACCAACTTTGGAGTCCTAGGACCTAGCCTTCCTAGACTCAAAGAGGGCTCTCTCTATATTTGTGTAAATGATATAACTTGTTTGATTTAGGGTATTGATTTAGGCTAGTTAAAATGATAGGGTTGTTTGTTTTTTTTTGTTTGGTTGGGTTGCTTGTTAAGTAGAACAGATAGAGTAAGAGAAATTCAAACCATTGGGCTATGGGGTCTATGAAATGCTTGAAAAGTACAACAATAAATCAAGGGTGGCATCAAATTGTTGATGGTGGACAACAAAAAAATCCTCAAAATAGTTAGCATCATCCACCTGGTGACTCCACTGGTTTTTAGTAGGCCTGCTGACTCCACTAGTTCTCACAGACTCCTCTGGGAATGTATTAATCAATCCTAATAGTATAAAGTCTAGTCACATACTGTGTGAATTCATTATTCTTATAGATAGGCCTTTTTTTCAAAACCCTTACAAACTTTCAGCCTCTCTGTGTTGTGGTTCTAGAATTTTGCTTCACAAAGGATCAGCACCAGATCTCACCCTGACCCAAACCCTCCTGCTATAGTTGATGACCCAAAAAGAATCTTAAGAAAAACCTCTAGGACTGAAGATTCGACTATTGTCAGACCAATTCATAAGGCAAGTTTCTTTCCTAAAAAACTTACATCCTTGCAAGATACCCAATTTGACTTACACCATAGAAGAAACTTATTCAGAACTAAGTCTCAAAGTTGGATAGACCAGAAAAACCTTGAGCCTACAAGCTTATAGCAAAGTCCTAGTAGATAAGCCTCTCCTTCCACTCCTCCTGATTTTCAGCTTCTCCAACACTTTGACTCCTTTCGTTCCAAATATGCTCAATATCAGTTAGCCGGTCCAAGTACATCTGCTACCCCCACTCATACATCCACTGTGCAAACCACTCCATTTCATTCTCCACCTCCATTCATAAACCCTCCTCTGATAAATCCTCCTTGGGTTCCATTACCTCCTATCATGGCAGCATGGTATGCCCCCCTGGTACTACCACAACCTTTACTGCCTATGCCTCAAGACTATCAATCTAGAATCCCTCATTTTAATGGAACAGATCCTACAACTGCCCAACAGCATGTGGACAAGATGAATGATGCTTTTGAATACCAATAAATAGAATATGAGACTATACAAATGAGAATGTTTGCCCAAATTTTAGGGGGAGAAGCAAAGAAAAGGTTCAAGAACTTAACCCCTAATAGCATTCATGATCTCCCTTCCCTTTATCAAACATTAATAAACAAGTGGGAGACTAAGAAAAATCCTCTTCAAATCTTATCAGGATATGAAAATCTTAAGAGAAATGTTGGGGAGAGTGTTCAAGACTACTGCACTAGGTTCAATAGTGTATATAATGCTCTTCCTCCCCACATGAAACCCAAACAAGGCATAGCCCTAGTAAAATTTCCAGATGGATTTGATCTGGAAATGGCTTACCAATTAAGAGAAAGAAATCCCCTTACCTTAGAATACATGCAAAGGGGAGAAATAAGTGTAGAAGCCAATCTAATTTCTAAAAGGGATAGAATGAGAACAGAAAAGAGGGTTACATACAAAGAGGAACCAATGGCCTCCACATTTGATGCTAAAATTGATAGTCTAGTTAGGACAATGGAAAGGATGATGGAGAGAATTAACCTAAATGAAAGAGAACCCCCTAGGGAAAACCAAAAAAATCCTCAAAACAAAAACAGAAACCAAAACTTCAGATTAGATCCTCCTCAAATAAGGCAAAGAGAAAATGACCAGTAAATTAGACCTCCTTACCAAGAAAACTATGTAGATGAAGAGGAAAGAGAGACTGAGGAGCTAGAAGAAAACCATGTGAATCTAATAGGCTCTGATAGTGAGGATGTTGTTTTTTTCACAAAATAATAACAAGGTTTATTTTCCTCAAATGAAACTGAAAGAACATATGAGGATTATGAAGAATACAAACTAGGGTTTGAAAATGCTATCATGGAGGTTCATAGGTAGTATGACCTCACAAGTAGGAAAACCCAAGATATCCCCAAGAGGAAGAAACTATAAATTTCTGCTAGGAAGACCCCTGAAAACACTCCTAAAAATACAACAGAAAATATAAACACCATGGCTAAGAATCCTGATCAAAGAAAAAAAAAATCAGCGAACATGATGGTGACCAAAGATGCTCTAGTACATCAACTAGTGGCCCTGAAAAAACTGCTTTAACTTAGATTCAAAACAAAAATCAGCAAGCTAAGGTTGTTGAAAAGACCATGTATGATCAAACTGATTTAAATCTACCAAGAACACAAACACCATTTACTATTGAGAGTGAATCGCCAAGATAAAAATAGCCATACCCCTTACTGAGTTAGTGACTCAAGATGTATATAGATACCAAGTTTTGAAGGCTTTAAACATAGGAAATGACATCGATACTCTAAATTTGACTGATGGCAAGCTAGAATTGTTGTTTGGACCAGAGGTAGAAGGAAAGCTTTAAGAGGGAGTTGTGCCTCCATTCTATGTCAGTTTGAATATTCATGACAAAATCCTACACAATGCCATGCTAGATTTTGGTGCTTCACATAACCTCATTCCAAAGGTAGTGATGGAGAGATTAGGCCTCGAAATAACCAGACCATACAAAGACTTGTACTCTTTTGATTCAAGTAGAGTTAAATGGCTGGGCCTAATCAAAGAACTATGTGTCAATCTGGCACAAATACCAGCCAAGAGCCTAGTCATGGATATTCTAGTGGCTGACATTCCCCCAAAATATGGCATGCTCTTATCTAGATCATGGGGAGCCAAACTCCAAGGAACCCTCCAAATGGACATGAAATATGCTACCATTCTAATATTTAACCAAACAAGAAGACTATACAGACAATATCACATGAAATACATGGTAAGCAGCCGAGATAAGCCAAACAACACCCCTCTCTATTATACCCATTCATACCTTGATTCATTTATTTTTTACAATGAAAATGGCATTAATGAACAAGTAGCTAAAAAAGAGAAAGAGAAATACTTGCCAAAATAGTCAAACCAAACACAAAATGAAGAACATAACAACCAAAATCCTAGCAGCCATGAACAACAACATAATGGTGAATCTGAACTTGAAACACTTTGGAACATAAGCTTTGATGGCTCTTGTGGCAAAGCTAGTTTAGGACCAGGTGTTTATATACACAACACTAATGAAGGTCACTCTTACAAGCTAGATTTTCAATTTACAAACAATATTTCAGAGTATGAATTTCTTCTCTTAGGGTTACAAATGCTGAAAAGTATAGGAGCTAAGAGGATTTGTGTTCAAGGAGATTCCAAGTTAATTATTAGGAAAATCAAAGGAGAATATTCAGCCCAAAATTCTAGGCTAAGAGAATACAGAATTGTTTCCTTAGACCCAATAAAAACATTTGAAAAATATGAACTTACCTTTGTCCCAAGAACTCAAAACAGCATTGCAAATGAACTAGCCTTTGCTGCCAGCACTTGCCAACTACCTCATGCTAATGAACAATACATGGTGAAGGTCAAAGGTAGACTGACAGTCCCTGATAACATAGATTATTGGCAATTTTTTGAAGGTGACAAACACATTGAAGACTTCCTGCAATCCAAAAATGAATTTTAAATGCAAAAACTAAACTCAGATCATGAAGAGGAATATTATTTTGAGGAACAAACACACAAAACAGAGCCACCTTATGTTGCTAATATAAATCTGTTAGGAAACCTTCATGAGGCAAAATTGTGTGAAGATTCAGATAAAAAGGACCTTGAGGTATTGCAATGCAAATACAATCAATTGCCAAGAGGACTTGCCCCCTTAGAATAACTATTTGATTTCAATGATGTTTCTAGGAAGCCTAAAATGGAATCCACCGAAACAGATGTAGAAGAATGCAACATAGGCAACGAGGAAGAACCTAAAATGATAAAATTGTCCAAAACATTGCCAGCTCTTATAAAATTGAAATACATTGAGCTATTCAAATAATTCAACGATGTGTTTGCATGGGGCTATGAGGACTTGAAGTCCTATGATACAAACATCATTCAGCATAAGATTCCTCTCAAGGGAAACTAGGAACCATTTAAGTAGAAATTACATAGGATAAACCCTGTCCTAATGCCTCTAATTGAGAAAGAAATTAAAAAGATGTATGATGCTGGAATAATAGTCCCACTTAGGTACTCGGAATGGGTCTCAAATCTTGTGTCAGTAAGGAAGAAAACAGGGGAAATTAGGTTATGCATAGACTTCAAAAATTTAAACAAGGCCTCCCTGAAAGACAACTACCCTTTACCTAAGATGGATCATATACTGCAAAGGGTGGTAGGTTCCAAAATAATATCTTTGCTTGATGGTTTTTCAGGGTAAAATCAGGTGCTATTCCATCCGAATGATCAACATAAAACATCTTTCACTACACCCTGGGGCACCTTCATGTATGTTAAAATGCCTTTTGGGTTAATAACTGTATATTCAAAATCCGGTGAAGAACACCTAGCGCACTTAAGAAAAGTCTTTGAAAAGTGTAGAAAGTATGGTCTATCTTTAAACCCTAAGAAAACTTTGTTTGGTCTTCAAGAAGGAAAAATTCTAGGCCACATCATATCTGAAGAAGGGATTAAGATAGACCCAAAAAGGATTGAGGGAATATTGCAGATTAGTCACCCAAGAAATATCAAAGAGGTGCAGTCTTTCATTGGAAATATCAATTTCCTAAGAATGTTCATACCAAACCTTGCAGAACTCCTAAGAAAAATTACAAACATGCTGAAAAGAGAAATAGGAGTCAAATGGACCATAGAAGCAAAGAAATCCTTTGAACGAGTAAAACAAACACTTACCCAAACACCAATTCTAATCAGCCCTGACTTTAACAAGGATTTTTTCATCTTCTCATTTGCATCAGAACACACAATTGCTGCAGTATTGCTACAAAAGAACATAATGGGACAAGAACAACCCATATCTTTCTTCAGCAATTCACCTCTGAAATATAACATTATGGAAAAATAGGCTTTTTCCTTAATCAAAGCATTAAAATATTTCAGGGTTTACATCTTGCATTCACATGTCATTTCTTTTGTTCCTCATGCAGTTGTTAAGGACATATTAACTCAGGATCCTGATGGTAAAAGAGGTAAGTGGATTTCTTTCATCTTAGAATATGATTTGGAAATCAAGCCTACCAAGCTAATCAAAGGGCAAGAACTAGCCAAACTAATGGCTGAAGCAAACTTTCAAGCACTAGACATGAACATGATACATTCCTTGGATGAACAAGAGGAGTTGGCTACTCCACCTATCGAAGAAGAATTTCTGAACTCACTTTGGTATGCTGACATATTACATGTGCTTTTTAACTTGAATGCTCCTCCTGGTTTGTCCAAAACAAAGGACAAATTCTTGAAACTAAAAGCTGTAAATTTTTTCATTCTAGATAAAGTTTTATATTGGAAAAATTTTGTTGGTATCCTGCTTAAATGTTTACTTAAGGAAGATGCAGATAGGATCATGCATGAGTTTCATGAAGGAGAGTGTGGAGGTCATCTCTATTGGAAAACCACTACCAACAAAATCCTTAGAGATGGTTTCTATTGGCCCACTTTTTCCCTGATATCCACACGTTAGTAGTGACTTGTCATAAATGCCAAATCTTTGAGGGAAGGAGAAAACTACTACCTTTTCCTTTACAACCTATCAGTGTTGAAACTCCTTTTCAAAAATGGGGTTTAGATTTCATTGGAGAAATCCACCCTGCCTCCTCTACCCAACACAAATGGATCCTCATTGAAACTGACTATTTCACCAAATGGATAGAATCCATCCCTTCAAGGACTACCACTGACTTAGTAATCATCAAATTCCTTGAAAATCACATCTTGTCTAGATTTGGTTGTCCTAGAAAGGTTATCACTGATAATGTTGTTGCATTTAAATCCAAAATAATGGTGGACTTCTATCACAAGTGTCACATTACACTAGGGCATTCTATAGCTTATTACCCTCAAGGCAATGGGTTGGCTGAGTCCTCTAACATAATTTTGGTAAATATCATCAAGAAGTTGTTGGAAGAGAACAAGAATTCATGGCACAGAAAATTAGTGCATGCACTATGGGCAGACATATTAACAAACAAAAAATCAATTAACATGTCTCCCTATTAGTTAGTGTATGGCACGGATGCATTTTTTCCAACATCCTTGGGATTCCCAGTGATGAAGCTTATTCAAGAGGTAAAATCAAAGGAGAATGATATACAAAGGAGGTTGAACCAATCCATTCAATTGCAGCAATCAAGGGAAGAGGTATACAACAAAACGCAAGCAGTGCAAGAGAACATAAAGAAGCTTTTTGACAACAGGACTAAAGCCAATGATTTCCAGATTAGAGACAAGGTTCTGAAGTGGTATTCAAGAAGAGAGGACAAAGGCAAGCATGGGAAATTTGACAATCTCTGGAAGGGTCCCTACATCATGCATTCTGTTAGAGGTAACAATGCATTCTTTCTACAAGGAATGGATGGAACAGAGTTATTTGGAGGTCCTTTCAATGGAAGGATGCTCAAGCATTATTTTTGTTGAAGTTCTTAGTTTAAATATTTATTCATTGTACATAAAATTGATTGAATAAAATATCAAGAAAATGAAACACAAAAACAAAGAAAAGAAGAAAAGAGAGCAGATAAAAAGAAGAGGTAAAGCCCCAACCAAAAAAAGAATGTTTCTGAAAGTGTGCAAGTCCAAATGCCACTACTTTTGAGAAAGGAAAGTCTTATTCAGTCATACAGCCTAATCATGGTTGAACATGTTTTAAATTTCTGCTGATAAGTTAGAAAATTAAGATTTTCCAAACTATTTAAACTTGGCTTATCAGTAGATTAGGTTAGGAAAATATACTAGTTCCCAAAGCTCAATTAAAACCAAAGAGAAAAGAGAGGGATGAATGAAAAAGTTCTAGATTATAACCCTCAGTTTTTAGTCTTACTTTGTGCAAAAATAAAATATGTGTGCAACATTTCCCAAAATGCACAGTTCATGACAATCAAACTGCCTAACCTTGATTTGGCTATGTTCTAAATTTTATGTTGATAGATTAGAGAATGAAAATACTTATCAAACTATTTAATCTTGATAGATAAGTATATTGGGTAGAGAATAAAAAGGGCTCATCAGTCTAATCTAAGCCTTTGGATGATATAAGGGTAGAATTAGATAGTTTTTTCTTTCAAAAGAAAATATGGCGTTCAGGGTTTGCCAATCCAGATGCACCCAAATGGAGAGAAATTGTTAGGAAAAGTATGATGGGTAGGTAGAGTTGATATTGAAGCAATCATGTTTTTCAAAGTGTAAGATCACAACTTCAAAGAACATGAGTAAATCAGCAATTGAAGAAGGAGGAAATATTCCAAGTCCAAACAAGGCAATGATTTACAATTTCCAGAGATCTGAACTCTGAGGTTCTTAACACCTCCTAAAGGAGCTGCCCTCCCTAAGTGGAGCCACTGTTAGTAATCAGTATTTTTCACTATCTTTGGATGACTATAGGATGGTTATAACTTTCTGAAAACAATATTCCTTGAATATCTTAAGTTTTAGAAATTTCACTGCCTTCATTATACTTATAAACCTATTTTCACTATTCCTCGGTTGGTCTTCTCAAAGTCACCCTGTTGCTCTTAAAAGACTCATTATGGGTTTATACCTCTCATTTTCATCTTTCTTTCCTACCTAGAACCTCATTTCCCCTTTTTCCCCTGCTAATAAATTCCACCCTCCCTCTAGGGTTTCTTGTTGCTAACTCATTCCCATGTCCCTTTGGACATAATAACCTATAACAATACTCTATTTTCACTTGAAAATCTCCAAGTCAAATTCCAGTCAAAATTAGGTCAAAGGACACTCCCATTAGGTCATTAGGGTTTTACATTTTTTAAGGTCATCCTTGGATGTTTCAGGAATTGATTTTCCTTTGCTATAATATGGCTCAGATGTAATATAATGTCAAGACATGGTTATTCAACAAGGACCTAAAATTTCTAAGGAGGATTGTCTCCTCATTTCAAAACCTGCAAGTGAGAAAAATGGAAAAGTTTAGCACTTTTGCAGAAGTGTTGGAAGATTTATCAGCTGAAGAGTCTGATGATGTATATTGTCTACTCATGAATGAAAAAAATGTACAGAAAAGGAAAGGGGAACAACTTGGTCTTGAAGATGACTAGGGTTATGAACTGGTTAGTCCATTTGAGTGCCAAAGTAGTGATCACTTGCAGGAAAATGACATGGAGGAAGCACACAAGGCCAAGCATGAAGAAAGTATATCAGAAAATGTTGATGGAGTATGGAAAAAAGGTAAGGTGAACTGGATAGAAATGAATGAACTTGAAAGGGCTATAGAGATCTTAGAAGACAACATTGATGATTGTTGTAAAGACTGCAGACACTTAGGGTTTTGAAAAAGTGGCCATAAAAGGTGGAAACGTTAAGTTGAACTTTATGGTGGAAACTACAGGAGATTTTCAAGATTTTAATATGTGATTAAACCCCAAAGTTCTCAAGATGAACATTTAAAGCCCCAAATGAGCAAAAGAAAAGTCAACTTTATGACTTCAGCAACCTGCAAGGCAAAAGTGTCAAATACTATTAGTGAGAAAAGAAAAATATTTCAAACATTAAAAGTGGGTTTTGCAAAGTTAAATTAGATCCATAAGCCTATAAAAGCCCATTTCAAACTTCAAGAGAACAATTTTTACCTTTAAAAATATCAAGAGTGCTCAGCAAGGGATAATTTGTGAGTTTTCAAGCAAAATGATACTAAGTTTCCTTGGCAATGCGCGTTTGGCTTGGCGTTGCGCGCCTGGGAGTTGGTGTTGTGCCCTTGCCAAATTTCCTCCACACATTTTCTGAAGGCGTTGCACGCCTGGGATCTGGCACTGCACCCTTGTCGAAGTGCTATGCTCTTTCCTGAAAAGACCCTATGAAGTTTCCTTGGTGTTGCATGCTTAGGTTGGCGTTGCGCCCTTAGCTACTGGCATTATGCGCCTAGACAGAGGAGTTTTCCAAGCGTTAGGGCCATCCAAATCACTTCAAATCACTATCAAATATTTTCCAAATTCTTCCAAGCTCTCTTGAGGGGTAAGTGCATAACATAAACCCTGCTTTGAAGCTATTTGGTCATCATTTAATCAATTGAAGTAAAACCCTAAAGAAAACCCTAATTTTTAGCTTGAGATCATTGATTAATCCCTATTTCATCTTCCTTGAATAAAATTAGTCATAAACAAGGGTAATTACATTTCTTGAGAGTTTTCATTAATATAGTTTGTCACAACACCCATTCCCTTTACTCATTCCCTCATTCACACTCACTCCCTTCATTTTTCAAATTTTCCATTTCATTCCCTTCCCCTCATTTCATTTCACTTCCACCCTAGGGTTTCCAAAACATAGTTTAAAGATGTCAGGGGAAGAATACCATGGCAGTGGTGCTGAGGCCCAAATTCCAAGGAGACATGATCATAAGGGAGGGAAGATAAACATATTTGAACCTATCAATACAAGAGAACTCATGGCCTCTCCCCTCACTGTTTCTTGCTTTAAGCATGTAGGCTGCTTTGATTTTTGTGAGAAGGTGCAGCAAGTCCAAAATCACCCGAAGCTAATAAGACTATTCATCATCAATATAAATGAAAAGCAAGTCAATCTTATCATGGTTACATTTGAGATGTCCACTGATGCCATTGCAGCTACTAAGGGGATACCTAGTGTGGGAGAGAAGTGGTTCAAGCAAGCAAACCTGGACATGAGTTATTTTGAACCATACCTTAAACCTAGGTATAAATATCACCACAAATTCATCTTCCCTTTTTCTCATCTTCTTGATAGATATGCACCCATGATGAGAATAATAATGAGGTATTTCACTTGTGACGGAAGGTTTTCCCGCCTCTACTCTTACCACATCCGTCTTCTTATGCATTTCACTAGAGCTAGGATGTTGCATATACCATATTATATTTTCCGTAGAATTGACAAAATGGCCTGCATTATGCAAAAGAGAGACTATAAGCAGAAAATGCAGAGCCTTTTTCATCATTCACTCATCAAGATGGTGGTCATGCATCAACTACAGCAGAAAAACATTCCATGGGAGACCTTCATTGCCAATGAGGTTTTCACTACTCCACCTGGCCATCATCAGCAAGATATTCCTTCATCTTCTCATCCTCCCATATCCACTTCTCCATCACATCCCGATATTCCTACATCACCATCCATTCACATCCAGTCACCTCATATTGATCCTTCCTCATCACCTTTCCACAACCCTTCACCCTCATATCATGATGCTAAAGCTTCAAGCAGTGATAGGGACATTGAGACAGCTGGCACTAAAGTGATTGACATCGAGCCTTTTCCTTTGACATATCAAAGATGCTATAGGCATGTGTTTGTTGCACTTGATGTGCAAGGGGCCATGCCTTCTTCATCAGCAAAATAGGTTGATAAAGGCAAGGAAAAGGTTACAGAGCATGTCATTGTTGGGGAGGAGGAAAAACATGAAACTGAGCAGGAGTTTCAGTTAATTGACCTTGATGATGAGGATGAGGAGAGGATCCCCAATATGTTGATTAAAATAAAGGATGCCAAGATTAGTGAGCTTCAAGCTAATATTGGTAGGGCAAAGAATGTGATTAACTATTTTGAGTTATAGAATCAGCAGTTAGAGGCAAAGAAGAACATTAGTGAGGTCAGGGAAATCAGAGCTCAAAAAGAGGCCTGAAAGGACAAAGCTTTGCTAGATGAGACCTTGGGAACTTTTTATGACAGTGATGATGAGGAATAATAGTTTCCTAGGCAGAGACCAAGGACCAATAGTCTGAAGAGGGTTTTAGCTCGAGAAAGGAAAAAAGAGACAGAATTAGCAGAGCATCTCACTCCAAGTAAGATGCTTTCCATAAAAACTAGAAAGGATAGAAATTCTTGGATAGAGAGAGCCAATTTTCACCTATAGGGTCAACTAGAGAAGGCCAAGAGAGACACTAACCTTTAGAGGAAAATGGCAAAACATTATGCCATGAGAAACAGGATTGCAAGGGCCAAGCTCAAACAATCCCATTCAAAGATTCAGGCTATAAATGAGGAAAAAGAGAAGGAAAAACAAAATATTCTTTCTAAGGTTTCCCTCCAAGCCTCCAAACCATGGTCAGCAAAACAAATTCCAGTTTTGGCACTTTGGTGCAAATTTTGAATATTTGACAATTTGGCTTACAGAAAATTAGGCCAAATGCACAATGCTCTTTATTGAGGCACTAAAATGAAAAAAGGTCAATATTTTCATGTTCCTCATGCCAATTACATCAACCTCAAAAAAATTTAGAGGATTTGGAGCAAAACTGGTCCCTCAAAAGGGCCAAAAACCACCAAAAAATCACCTTTTTGCCCTCATTTTGGCACTGGCGCTGCGCGTTTAGCAGTCTTGGGAGAAGTGATTTTTGATAAGGAAAATTAGCACCATTCTTGAAAGTGAAAGCATATCTAGAAACTAGACAGGACAGGTTTTCCAATGAGCTATTATGGAGCTCATTTGGACACCGGGAAGGCCTCCAAAAGTTAGCTGCAAAATAGGCCATTTTTTCAGTATTGGCATTGCACGTTTGCACTGGCATTGCGCCCCTGTACCTTGGAGCTGCACCCTTACCAGGAGTTATTGAAAAATATATTTTGAGCCTTAAATTCAAATAATTTCCAAAATTAGCTCAAATAGTTATGTTAGAAGTTATTTTTGCAATAAATGAGTTTTAGATATTTTGCCTTGGGCCTTGCATGGTCTCAAAGGTCAAAATGCATAACTATGTAATGAATGACATTTGAAAACCTAGTTAGGGTTTACCTCTTCATTTTGAAGATAAATACTACATGTATGCTTCATATTTTTCGTTGGTTGATTATTGAGTTGAATGCCTCATAGACTTTGAGTTGTGAAATAATTTTGGCTTTGGAGCTTTGTAATTGTTTTGGACTGAATATCAATGGAGCAAGCATATTCATAGGATTCATGAACTTGTCTAAATGGTGATGTTATTCCAATTTTGTAATTGTTTCCTTCTGTTTTCCATTTTTTATATCAATTTCTCTTGTAATAGAACAAAAAATTTAGCTTAAGATATGTTGTTATAGGCACCTTAAGTCTGTCTACCTTCTATTGTTTAAATGTTTTCCTCTGCTAGGTCTGATTAAAGAATTCTTAATTGCTTTCTCATTCCACCTAGCTTGTTGTCTTGGAAATGGTTTAATAAGATTCAAACCAAATAAGTTTTTGGTATGCCATGTCCTTTGGTATAGCTTGAAACATTATTTTGAAGGCCTTTCTTTGAATTTTACTTATTATGGTTTGGCTAAAGAAGTTTATGGTTTTCCATGTCCTTTGGTCCATCTTGAATAGTCACTTTGAAGGTCTTTAAAGTTTGATTGAAGAATTTAGGAATTCCCTGCTCTTTAATCATCACTTATTTTTTATCTTAGATGTTTTCTTTCTCTAAAAGTGAAAAGATAGAGAATTTAGGAGTTCCATGCTCTCTAGTGTTTGCTGGATTGTTATCTCAAAGTTTACTTGGTGAAGTCTGGTCAAAGGAGTTTATGGTACGCCCTATCCTTTGATTCTTTCTTAAAAATAGTAATCTTAAATACTCTTCTTGTTCTATTATATGTTCAAGGATTCGTAATTTCCCTTTAAACCTACTAAACTCACAACTTAATGTTCATTTCACACCCACATAAGCTATTAAGATCCATTTGGCTTTGTTAACTTGCCCTATGAAACACCCTTGATTTATTGATGTAATTTTCAAGCTTTTCACAAACCCCATATCCTAATGGTTTGAATTTATCTTACTCTATCTATTCTAATTAACAAGAAACCCAACCAAACAAAACAAAACAAACAACCCTATCATTTTGACTAGCCTAAAATTAGCACCCTAAATCAAACAAGTTATATCATTTACACAAATATAGAGAGAGCCCTCTCTGAGTCTAGGAAGGCTAGGTCCTAGGACCCCAAAGTTGGTTTGATGTTACCCTTGTCTATTTGGTCTTTCCAATCTGAAAAATTACACGGACCTAACACCTAATTAATAAGGGCTCAATTAGCACAGGAATCCATAAGCAAGGTTGGTCGTTCAGGTGCAGGGAAGTGGTTAAATATTGGACCAAACTTGCCAGGACCAGTGTTAGATAGTCAGAGATAGTGTAGGGTTTCTCAGTAAGGGAAATAGAATTATATTGTTTAATTTTCTTGAATTTATGCAATATATAGATAGCATGGTTTTTAGTTGAGTCTTTCCCTAGATAAATCTGTGTGTTTTGTGAATGATATTCTTTATCTTTCTTGTTCTTGTGGTTGTGTGATCGAAATTGGCTTCCGCAATTTGTAGAATTTATTCAGTATTTTATTTCAGTACATTACAAGATCATTTTAATATATTTAGATATTTAGATATTTATACATGGTATCAGAGCAGGAATCACTATAGAAGATAAGAACCAGAGTTTGTTTTTAACAGGTGAATCAAATTTGCAGATTTATTCTTGAGGACCAACAACAAATCAGGATGTCTTTCTATGGATTGAGCCTCGAATATTCCCTTGAGGGAAGTTTGAATTACATAGCATGGAAGGACATGATGGAGGAAATTTTGGAGAAAACGGGTTGAAGGAATTCATAGGCAGTGATATTCCAAGGTCCGCAGTAGTGGATGCTCAAAATCTTGATGCATAGAAGAAGAATGTGGAAAAGGCGAGAAGGATTTTGTTAGAAGGAGTTTGAGATAATATTGTCTCTAACCTCCATGGAAAGGAAAATCCATATGCTATGTGTAATGCCTCAACATATTTGTTTCAGAATAGTAGCGACCATAGATATCTAGCATTGAAGGACAAGCTCGGAAAGATCAAGAGGAGGAGGGTGAGACGATACAAAAATACTTGACAAATTTCACTCAATGTCGAGATGAGTTTGGAAGTGTTGGTGTGTGTAGTCAAGATAAATATCCTCTATGGACAGAGGTGATCTCTCTAGCCCTAAAGTGGGTCTAGAAACTTGAGATACTTTCTAATGTAAATCTTTCTTAGCTAATATTCAAAACGTGACAAGAAAAGAGATAGAGGTACATTTTTCCTGATGCTATGTTCGAACCCGTTGTTGATGACCTTGATCCATGATCCTTTTAGTCTCACTCCTTGATACTGGTGGCACATGAATACCTTTGGATGATCAAGAGGCAATGAAAAACGTAATCCAATACATAATAATAGTTAAACATTAGTTATCTATTAGATCAAGGAGTACCAAAATATTTGCATAAAATATTAGATAAATATAGAAAGAAAACATAAAATGTTTTATTGATAAATATGAAAGGAAGAGCTTACAACCCAGGCCTTAATGTTGGAGGCCTCCCTTTGGTGAAAATCTAAGTCCTTCACCGAAGCTCTAAATCATTCCTTCTCCCGAAAAACTTAGGCATTATCACAGTGCAAGAATGTAAAGGGAATGAGAGTTCAGCTTAGCCAAACAATTACCAACCAGTAATGGAAGGATGGTGAAAAATTTATAGGAATGGAGAAGAGGTTGGGGGCCCACGAAAGGAGGAGGAAGGTCCACTTTATAAGGGATAAACCCCCATGGATGAGATCAATGCACTAAAATCAGAGAGCTCATCTCTATCACCATTGTTTAACAACCAACTCGCAGCTCTAGAACTTCTAGAGGTCGAAGCTTCTCCTCCATTTGAGGAAACACTATCATAAATGGATCAGCATGGTTTTCCAAGAAATAAGGGTGTTGGTAGTGCTAAGCCATAAATTTCAATATGACATCAGCATGGACATGAAACTAGGAAACGTGTTAACCCAGAAAACTAGGGTTTTGACCAAGTTCCTTCAGTAATTTTCCAAGTTAGTCTTCTTTCAGTCTTCAATGGATGTATTTACACATTTCTTTATTGTGGAAACATTGCACAGAGTCTATCATGGGGCACTTCAGGATCAGGGATGGGACGTGAGCATAGTGAAAAATTATTGTGTAACAAATGCCCCCTAAAGCATGAAGGTAGAACGGGGAGTGATGGCTAAAATGCTTTATGAACCAAAGCAAAGAACTCATATCACCACCAGGAAACCTGCCAAATCAAACATAATACAATATATGAAATATCTGGTATGAATATTCCTAACCACATAACTCTGCACAAGGCGTCAATAACACATGAACCCACGACATGGTCGCAGCCATCCATCTAAAGAGATCATAGAAATAGATCTACGGCATGGAAGAAGCCATCTGTGTAGATAGGATAATGTATACAAACATGAATACTCAATAACTCCCCACATCTTGAATCAAAATAAGATGTGATCCAGGGCCTTCACCACAATCTCAATCAACCCAATGTACTAATCTATCCATGTTAATAGACGTGCTGGTGTCAAACATGGTAGAAACCACCTGATTACCGGTCAATGATGAAAAAACGTTAATAGGCACGAGAGAAACCACCAATAATGATGATGGTCCTCAAGGTACAATAGCACAATATACAAGTGTGAATGAATGTATTGAAGATGAAAATTTTTAGAATCATTCGATCGAAGGCCAATGATGTGAACTTGTCGTCACACACTATAATGTCCCTACTTAGCCTTAGCTAAGAGGAGACATTAAATTTTGATTTATTTTATGATTTATGAATAAATGAATAAAGGAGGACATGCAAAAATCATAATAAATCAATGCCCATGTGAACAAAGAGAAATCTAGGCTATGTAAATAATCACTTGCAGGTGTGAAAGAGGATTGAGCCAAAGATTGAGTCCACCTCGACCAAATCAATTGCGTTGTCTAGGTTCAATGCATCTCCAAGAGGGACTGCGCAGTTTTAGAAGGGAGCATCTAATGTGAAGAGGGGTGACTCATAAAAGTGGTTTAGGGTTTGCAAAGGCTTTCTCATGTTATAAAAAGGAGGAGAAGACACAAGAAGAGGTTGTTGATGAATTATATTTCTGAAGTATTTGTCTGCGTAGACAAATACCATTCTCTACTGTTTAGTGGAGGATTGTGATTGGAATTCCTGTTTAGGGATTTCATATCTTCCCTTGAGGATCATTGGAGGAGTTATTTTCTGAAGTTGGCCACTATCTGGTTTGAGACCAAGCTCTATCTTTCATGAGCAGTGCTGGCCCATTGAGGGTTTTGCAGCTGCTATCTTTTGTAGCAAGTGGCATTGTAGATCTGCTTAGATCTAGTTGTTTTTTAGAGGCTTTCTCTATTGGAGAGTGTTCTTTAGCCTGCAAGGAGTTATCTGATCTATATTTTATATCATATCTATAATTTTCATCTCATTTAATCAGTCTCGTTCACCCTCTGCACAATTTTTGCTTCATACTACGTTATTTTGTGAGAGGGAGTTGTTATTTCAGTTTGCTATCAGTTTGGAGGAAGATCTCTTGGTGTTAGGCTTGCCTTCCCTTAGTGATCCATGGATTGGGTTTCTGATCCATGTCTCTATAGATCTGATATATTTCAGTAATAAAAGTTATCTTCAGAAATTTCTGGGTTTTCTGCAGCACAATATATTGTAATTCAAATCTACAGTTTAATATGCAGTATTTTGATGTAATTCCAATTGGATCTTGTTCTTAAAGTCTTGTAGCTTCTAGATCTGTATTAGATCTGATTTTTCATCCATATATCTGTCCTAGATCTGAAATTTAATGTACAACAGCTGAACCACCTATAAAATAACGTTGTCTATGTATTTCTACAGTTTATTTCTAGTTGCAGCTCTTATTTCTGAAGGGATCTTGCCCTAGTTCTTCTTGTAATAAATTGTAAAGGAAATAAGATAATATGTAATTATGATTTACTGTTACATTACTGAAATATCAGACCTTTGGTAGACCTCCTCTGAGTTTCAGTATGATCTGCGCAATTCTAGTAGCTGGGGAATTCATTTGGCAGCAGTCTCTCTCTTTGGTTGATTTCTAGCTAGTCTTTTTTCCGGGAGATCTGTTTAACATGCTTAAACTTATTTTTTTCTGTTGAAATTTCATATACGTATCACATATATATTTAATGAGGGGATCCCAGCCCTGATCTACATTTTCATTTCTCATATTTGCTTATATATCATTTTCATTGAAGGCCTTGTTGGGATTCCTGAATTGGGATTATTCCAAGTTCTACAGGAAGAGTCTACAGTTGGCTAGGTAGCCTCTGGTTCTCACCCTATTTTCAGAGGTGAAATAACCATTAAATTCCTCTGTATTCCATCTCTGACATATAATCTTGAGAATCCCCAAAAAGGGACATTACAGTGGTCTCGAAGCTCCACTCTTAGCACAGCTTGTGCTAGCTTTGGAGACTTAGTCATGCTACATTCCAAAGATGAAGATCCTCTTTCTGAGAGGGAGAGGAGATACCAGAATAGAAGTCATAGAAAGTATGACTATACTATTGTTGACCTTTACAAGGGTCAAGACAAGGGGAAAGGCCCTGAGTTGAATGATAAAGATAAGGAGGCAGAAGAGTTTGCAAAAAATCTCTTGGAAACCATGCAAGATCTATCCAAGGAAATAAAGGAGATGAGGATAGAAATAATGAGGGAGTCCCTTGGAAGAGTCCATCAAGGAAAGAGTTCTAAAATGTCTCAGTTTGGGACTGGTCCACCGGTGAGCTTGCCACAAGCTCCACAGATCTCACAACGCTCTATAATGCCTACCTTCTTGGCGATAGAGAATGAAGGGCTTCAAGAGTCAACCTCTTTGGAAGGTTACTTTGTAGAATATGATTCACAAAGCCAAAGGTTCAAGGATAACTTGAGCTTTCAATATTTCTGCCATCTAAAGGACTGGAGGAGACCATTGTAGCAGTATAGAGATGGAGGTTTCCTTCATGGGAGGCACCACACCATGGGCAGGTTATTCTTGCCTAATTTTGATGGATCACCCTCTTGTTTAGCTAAAGCATAGGTGGAAAAGTTGGACATATACTTCCAGCTAAATAAAGTGCCTGAAGCAGAATCCATTAAGATTGTTGCGCCACATTTTGATGGAGAAGCCCACAACTGGTGGTTTCATGGAATTTCTACATTGGGGCACAAAAATGTGTCTGCTTATGTTGAGTTCACTAGGATACTAGTGGAAAGATTTTATCGGAACGATTCGGAGGCCCCTTTCATAAGCTTGGCCAAGCTTAAGCAGACAGGAGATGCTGAAGCCTATATTTCTAAATTTTTGAGGTTGTCTGTTATGGTTCTTGATCTTTCAGTTGCAAGGAGTGTTTATATATTCATAGATGGCTTGGAGGAACCTTTGCATGGATTGGTCAAGTCTACCAAACCTACCACACTGCATGATGCCATTGAAAGAACAAGAGATCTCCAAGATGCCTTGCCAAGAGCAAAGGCAACCCTTCCTAGCAAAGCCACTCACTCTTCTAAAGGGAAGGAAGGGAAAGCTGCTCCACCCAAGGAGAGCTCACAGAAAAATCTTCTTGACAATGATCTTCGGATGGATTTGAGAAAGAATAAATTATGTTTCACTTGTCAAGAATCATGGGTGTCGAGACATATTTGTGCTGCTGGGAGGACACATTATATTGAATTCTTCTCTGACTGTGAGGAGGAGGAATGCAATGATGGACCAAGGAGAGTTCATAGCACTGGTGATGATGAGGAGGAGGATCCATCATCATCCAGAGAAGAACAAGGAGCATTTGCTCGAACCAGTGGGACTCTTTCTTCTTTGAGGGGAGTGCCAAAATATTTGACTCTTAGAGTACAGGGTTCAATTATGGACCAAAGAGTATCTATTCTTATTGACTGTGGGGCAACCCACAATTTTATTGATGCTCACTTTGTGCAGAGGAGAGGGATCCCTACTGATTCTTTTGATGGGTTCTCTGTTTTGGTTCCAGGGGACAGAACTATGCAGTGCATGCAGTATGTTCCCTCACTTTCTGTGACTATGGGGACCTACACTTTGAGGGACCACTTCTTTGTGGTAGACACACGAGACACCAACCTCATCTTGGGTGTCCAGTGGTTGATTACTTTGGGAAAATTCACCACTAATTGGAGGGCCTTGCAAATGGAGTGGGTGGACTTGAAGAGTGGGAAGCAACAAGTTATTCAAGGCATGCACACCTAACCTTCACTTGATGTCTCTACCCCCACAACAAAGATGGATTTGCACAGTGAGGGCAAGGATCTCATGGTTCCTTCTCTCATGTTCATGAGATTGCTGCAAGGGACATTCCTACATCATGGCAAGCCTCTTGGGATGCCATTAGATTTTGTGGAGAAAGCTTCACCTAGTGCTGAAACAATGGAAGAAAGAGTCGCTGCGCTATGGGAGGGAGCAAAGGGGAGGATCAGCCTTCCCACACAAAATTTTGGCATGCATAATGCCAAAGGAACAAGCAGCAACAAGGCAAGCACCACCATAGATACATCTACAACGTTGTCCTTGTTTAAGAGTGTAGATCCATATTGGAAGTCTCAACTCCTTGTAGAGTACTCCAAAGATCTGCACACTGGGATGATCCTAGATGGTATAAAGCAAGGAGGAGGCTATGTGGTCCATGAAGGGGTCATCTATCATCTTGGAAAAGTATTCTTGTCTCAAGCCTCAAAGCTTAAGCAAGAATTACTACAAAGGGCACACAAGGAGTTCCTTTCCAGGTACATGCAATCAGCAAAAATCTACTCCCTAATCTTGAAGAGTTTTGATTGGAAGGGTATGGAGGAAGAACTACATCAGCATTATGATTGGGAGGAACTAAATCAACACTTACAAGAGTGCAATAGCTATGTCGATATGGGGCAGCCAAAGGACCCTATGCAAGATATATTTCAGCCATCTCTTTCTTCTCTCAAAAGAGGGGAAAAACCCATGCCTAACTCTATGAGTATGGGAGGTTTGTATGGTAAGAAACCTGATCTTATAGAGCAAGTTTATTTTTCTGATTTGGCACACTCTCTTACCATATGTATGCAGGCCATGGCTCCTACAAGGAGCAATATTACATGCATATCTCATGGCAAATATGGGGCCAATGAAAACTCCAAAGCTGGCCACTCCCTTGAGGTGCAAAGGGAGATTTTTTTTCATGATGGGTGCTTTCCAAAGGCACCTAATGAGAGTTTCACTTTCAGCCATGTCAAAGTGGCTTATGCAGCAAATATGTGGTGGGAGTACCACTTATCACCAGGGAAAATTTTAGGGGCTAATATTCGTAGATGGGCTAATTTTACATGCTTTTTCCAAAATACATATTCACCAATTCCCCTTTTTTCTAAAAATTATTCTCCCAAAATTTATAAGAAACAAATATTTTACCTTAAAAATCACCAAAATTTTATAGATACTATATAAAATAATCAGAAGTTTGAATATTTTTACTAAAATATCACCAATCATTTTATAGTTTGCATATTATGGATTAGTAAGATTCACCAAGGTTTCTAATATTTAAGATAAATTTCCATCCTTAAAATTTTCCTTGCCTATCACATTTATATCTACTCAGAACAAGGAGTGTATTGCGCTGGTACCTTATGTGGGATTGTGACCCACCTCCTCATGTGAAAATTTCAGTTTGCCTTTATGTGATTTTGCTACCATACATAGATGACATATTGGTTTTGTTTATGGGTATGTATGGGCAAAGAGTCAGTAATGTACATGTACCACATGGGATGGAACTATATCCAGTACTTCATGATACATGTTTCAGTTGTGACATTGGTTCACCCATGTATATTTCCATTGAGTTTTACACTCCTGAAGGGGCAGACTATGAACCTATCATGCTAGCATTGGAGGAGCAGTTTTTGATGTATTGCCTTGGTGAACACTTGCTTCGTGATGAGAGCTTTATTCTTGATGGTGTCATCAATGGAGAAGGAGAAGAGACACAGCTCTTACCCTACCAATTTCTTGAGGACAAGCAACATTTTGATGGGGAGGACTGTAATGTCCCTACTTAGCCTTAGCTAAGAGGAGACATTAAATTTTGATTTATTTTATGCTTTATGAATAAATGAATAAAGGAGGACATGTAAAACTCCTAATAAATCAATTCCCATGTGAAAAGAGACAAATCTGGGCTATGTAAATAATCACTTACAGGTGTGAAAGAGGATTGAGCCAAATATTGGGTCCACCTTGACCAAATCAACTGTGTTGTCTAGGTTCAATGCATCTCCAAGAGGGACTGCGCAGTTCTAGAAGGGAGCCTCTAATGTGAAGAGGGGTGACTCATCAAAGTGGTTTAGGGTTTATAAAGGCTTTCTCATGTTATAAAAAGGAGGAGAAGACACAAGAAGAGTTTGTTGATGAATTATATTTCTGAAGTATTTGTCTGCTTAGACAAATACCATTCTCTACTGTTTAGTGGAGGATTGTGATTGGAATTCCTGTTTAGGGATTTCATCTCTTCCCTTGAGGATCATTGGAGGAGTTCTTTGCTGAATTTGGCCACTATCTGGTTTGAGACCAAGCTCTATTTTTCATAAGCAGCACTGGCCCATTGAGGGTTTTGCAGCTGCTATCTTTTGTAGCAAGTGGCATTGTAGATCTGCTTAGATCTAGTTGTTTTTTAGAGGCCTTCTCTATTGGAGAGTGTTCTTCAGCCTCCAAGGAGTTAGATGATCTATTTTTTATATCATATCTATAATTTTCATTCCATGTACTCAGTCTCCTTCACCCTCTGCACAGTTTCTGCTTCATACTGCGTTATTGTGTGAGAGGGCTTTGTTATTTCAGTTTGCTATCAATTTGGAGGAAGATCTCTTGGTGTTAGGCTTGCCTTCCCTTGGTGATCCATGGATTGGGTTGTTGATCCATTTCTCTATAGATCTGATTTATTTTAGTAATAAAATTTATCTTCAGAAATTTCTAGGTTTTTTGCAGCACAGTATATTGTAATTCAAATCTACAGCTTAATATGCAGTATTTTGATGTAATTCCAATTGGATCTTGTTCTTAAAGTCTTGTAGCTTCCAGATCTGTATTATATCTGATTTTTCATCCATATATCTATCCTATATCTGAAATTTAATGTAGAGCAGCTGAACCACCTAGAAAATAATGCTTTCTATGTATTTCTGCAGTTTATTTCTAGTTGCAGCTCTTATTTCTGAAGGGATCTTGCCCTAGTTCTTCTTGTAATCAATTGTAAAGGCAACAAGCTAATATGTAATTCTGATTTACTGTTACATTACTGAAATATAAGAAATTTTTCTGACCTCCTCTGAGTTTCAGTCAGATCTGCGCAATTCTAGTAGCTGGGGTTTTCATTTTGCAGCAGTCTCTCTCTTTGGCTGATTTCTAGCTAGTCTTGTTTCCGGGAGATCTGTTTAACATGCTTAAACTTATTTTTTTCTGCTGAAATTGCATATACATGTCACATACAACTTTAATGAAGGGATCCAAGCCCTGATCTACGTTTTCATTTCTCATATTTTCCTATACAACATTTTCATTGAAGGCCTTGTTCAGATTCCTGAATTGGGATTATTCCAAGTTTTATAGGAAGAGTCTACAGTTGGCCAGGTAGCCTCTGGTTCTCACCCTCTTTTTAGAGGTGACATAACCAGTAAATTCCTCTGTATTCCATCTCTAACATAGAATCTTAAGAATCCCCAAAAAGTGACATTACAAACACAAAGAACTTTCCATTTAGGCATGCAAGCTCCAAGGTAATGAAAAGAGGTTTCTAAACCACCTTCCTAAATAATGAGCTGAAGTCAATAGGAATTGATTCATCTAAGGAGGGCCATAATTATTCCCACATCATCGAAAAAAAATAGATATCTCAAGATGTGGGAGTCATTCAGGATTGTAACAAAGGAGGTCAGATAAGAAAATGATGTTTGAAAAGAAGGACTTCTCTTGAACATATTGGCAACAAGACTCTAGAGTGTGGTAGCATTTGACTCAAATGGGATCAGAGGTCATGATGAAAGAAATGGTGACCGAATAGGACACAAATGGATTACTCAAATCGGAAGAGGAAACATGACGAATGAAGGATATCCCCAACTCGACACGAACTGCAGATGAGTTTCATGTTCAAGAGCGACAAGCTGCCCAAAATACACATAGGATTTTCACTTCGATTTTCCCCCTTATTGCTAACGAGTACCTCTTTATTTTTTATAGCCAACATGAAGAGGATAAGATATGTTGAGCTTGTAATTTCATTCTTCGAATGAATCCATCCTAGTAATTTTAACGAGCCCTAGGAATGAGGAACTCAGCCTCATCATGGTGATAATTCTTTCAATGTTTAATATTTAACGAGTCTAACAAAAGGGTAACTCAATAAATTTTCATGTTTAAGGAGTTTGAAAAGAAACGAAAAGAAAACTCCATCATGTCTCTTTTCATAAATCGTCTCTCAAATCCGAAAAGGTAGAAAACAATATCTGAGAGAACCTCTTGACCATGTTTGACCATGGTATTCCTTTTTCGTAAATAGTGAATCTCAGCCCGAAAAAGCGGTAAACGTATACTAAGATTACGTCAATTCATTTACTTTAACGAGTTTGAAATACAAGTACTTAGAAATCTTTTCATTTTTCGAGATTCGGAAAAGGGTTGAAAGTTGGCTCCAAGGGGGTTCCTTTTTCGTTTATGTTTACCGTATCCAAAAATAGATAAAATAAAACTCATTTGTGTTAGAAATAATCACCAATGGTGTAAAGGTCCTGTTACTGCATTAAAAATGGAAACATCACTGATATCAAGGAAAAATAATAGTGAAAATATTTCAAAAATCTATAAATAGACAAAATGTAAATTCATTTTCACCTTTCTATTTTGAGTAAATTAGAGAAGTGCATTTTACCCATTTTCCCTCCAAACTTTAGATCAATGGTGCAGTTGATCCAGGACGCCATCCAACGATCCGTCGGTGCCATGTAAGATCTCAAACCCTCCTCTTCATTTTAATTCCATTCTTTAATTTTGTATGTTTAGAAATAGAGATATGGGGGAAGGATTTCAAACCTAAAAATCGCCTGCGGCCAGCGTGGTTTTGACCTATCAAACCCGCGTTGGTCGCACTTAGCCCGTTAAGGTAGTGTGCTACCAGTGCCAAATTAATTTGGACAGTTGCGCTGGCCACAGGGAATATTTTTAAATGAGAAATATACCCATTTCCAGATTATGATTTCAAAAATGACTATGATGAAAGCTCCTAAAATGTCTTTTGAACATGTTTTGTAGGTGATTTCAGCAGAGATGGTCATCGAATGGAAAGAATGGGGACACGAGGTGGAATACCACCAAGCACTCCAAGACTACAATTGTGTAAATGCATTGTGCAATTGCATATTGTTGAAGGTATTTCAAACATCAGGGTTGAGAGCTCAGTTGGAGTTGCTTTAGTATTTGATTGGACTATGGGATTTAGATCATCAGATATTCATAATCGAGTACCAAGAACTAGAATTAGATGTCATGGACATATATTTCATCACAGTCTTATCTAGGAAAGGGGAGAGAATCCAACTCTTTGTGGCTCACGTAGGAGGTGAGATTACCAGTATGCTTATTCAGAGACACTTTCCTAGGGCTCAAAAGACTGAGAGCAAGAAGATAGAGATATCCTCTATCAGAGTTCTTCCCTTGTGCACAATCCTTCATTGCATGACTCTAGTGGCTGGAACCTAAGCATTGCATGAGGCAACAAAATCCAAATTATAGTATGCAATGGACCTTCTGGCCCCTATTTGGTTCAACTGGTGCAAGGGGTTATTAACTAACATGAAGATACAATTTACCATGTGCAAAACAGGTCGACTAAAACAGTTTGGGTACGGGTCCATTTTTCTTACCTTTTTCTTGGAGAGAGTATATTTGTTCCACTATTAGCGGTTGGAGAACTATGATCCAGCCCCGAGGGACCTGAGACTGATGAGGCAATGTGATATCATGTCTTGTCAGGGTGGGGGCCAGCAGATGCATTTCCCTACATCGTTTTTCAGTTGGTTGCGTCGTCAACTCATTATGGTTGAGGACTATGCATACGCAGGCATAAAATTTAGTGGAGATCCAGATATACCCATTCCACGAAGCACATAGTGAACTGATGCACGTATAAAAAAAAAATTTACATTTTTTTACTTTTTAAATGTTTTTTTCATGTATTCTGAGATCTAAACTTATGATGTTTTTACAGATATGGGTCCTCAGATACCACCAGGAATGTCACCAATCGTGAGGATGCTAGCTCGCCCGGTGGAGCATGTCCCCTATGAGGAGGGAGCAGACCCATTAGTCAAGTTAGAGTAGAGCTTGGTAGGCCTCACGAGAGGCATCCTATAGTATGATACCTTCGATGGTATTCCTCTTCACTTTTAGAGGCATACAGTCAGGGTTCCAAGAAGACTGTGTCGTTTACTCTAGAGGTGATTTGAGCGGTCACCTGCTATCACGAGCACCATGTGGGTAGATAAAAGCCCCGTTTTTACATTTTTGTATTAATGTAGGCTCAGAGAGCCATTTTTTTCAAAGAACACGTATTTTTTTAGATTTTGATGTAACACAATTGACAGACATGATATATATATATATATGCATGTTTCTACAACTACTTGTGTATCATAATGATGTGTTGGCTTTTACATGTTGCGCAGATGTATATCTAATACATGATTTGCTATGTATCTGTTAATTTTTTTAAAAGTCTTGGAATATGTTGATATGTAATAAAATCAAAATTCCTTTCCAATAATCAAACATGCAAATACATACACAAAATTTGAGGATTTCTCACAGAATAATGGCCATTTAACTGTAACACAACGAGTTGTGAGTCTAATTTAACAACCAAATTCCGAGATATATGGCATCCAATAATAGCTCGATAACCGCACTATATTAAAAAATATTGTTATTTTTTTGACCCAAACAAATACCTTGTAAATTAATCAACTTTCCATCAGGGGCAAAGAGTGCCCATGTTGTGGAAAATAGGCTATGTGTGCTACGGCAAGTGCCATCACCAAAACCGACATGATGATTTGATGAAATCTGGAAACCAAGTGGAGCACAAGGTGAGCAAAGGAAACATGTCTACAAAGCAAACAATCACACCAAAAATACAATCAAAGCACACTAATGAATAAAACACTAATGTATAAAGCATCACACTCTTGATCAAGCATAATACTTCTTCAGATAGAGCCCATTTCAGGGCTCAGCCAATTGGTTTCCTTAGTAATATACTATCTCATAGGCTCTTCTTTGCAATACTCGTTGAATGATGTAGAGCCTGTGCCACATTGGCTATAGATTCCTGAACCCCAATTTATCGTGGGCTTGGTAATAAAGCAGGACCAAGTCACCTTCAGAGAAATCGTGAGGGTTGATGGATTTGTCTCTGTATTTTTCGAGCTTTGTTAAAAACGAAAAAGGATTTGAAGCACACTTTTATCTCTTTTTTGAGCTTTGATAACAGCGAAAAAGGAACCCCTGGAGTCTTCTGTCATCTCTTTTCAAACTCCGATAATATGAAAATATTGTCGAGCACTTGTATTTTCGAGCTCGTAAAAGTAAATGAATTGATATCTACTCAGTATAAGTTTAACCTTTTTCCATACTAAGATATATTATTTACGGAAAAGGAATACCTTGGTCAAAAATGACTAAAGAGGTTCTCTCGGATATTATTTTACACTTTTTCGGATATGAGCGAAAACTTTACGAAAAATTACTTATGGAGTTTTCTTTCTTCCTCTTTTTCAAACTCTCTAAATGTGAAAAAGGAATGGGCTATCACTGTCGTTAAGCTCGTTAAAACATAAAATAGCGATGGGCTTGTCGATCATGGCAAGAATCGAGTTTCATTCATCGCTAGACTCATTAAATTATTAAATAGCAATACTTTATTTTCCCGAAGGGTTGAATTATAGATCAATTAAATGTTATCCTCCTCAAGCTTGTTAAAAAATAAAGAGGTACTAGTCGATAAATGACCAGGGAAAATTTGGGAAAGTGAACAGAACTTTTTATGGTAGCAAGTCACTCTTGAACATGACACTTCACTCCATCACCATGACTGTTTTGGTTGGGTGATATTCTTGACGGTTCATTCATACCTATGGTTCATCATACCTTCACTTCAGTTTTGGTTCAATGCTACCAACTCATCTCAGTGTCACCAATATGTTCAAGAGAAGTCATCCAGTAAATACTCATCCTTCTGCAATTCTCATAAACCTTCATTCTCATGACTGTCATCCCTAAAAATTGCTATATCAAGTCATACCTTTGTCTCAGAAATCAGTAACTCCTGTTTCAAAATAAGGTGGCTTCCTGTCAAAAAAAATTCATTATCCATGAAGTTCACTTAGAAACATTATATTCCAGTACCATGAGGCTTGTTACAGCATCGACAAGATCCTCGCTTCCGGAATTTTTGAACGAAAGATTTTCTTTTTCGTTTGACATCAAATCATCTATTCATGCCTTACAAAATGTATTGCAGTACCTTTATGGCCATTGACACCAATGGTGGTTCTCTTGCGTTTATTAACATCTCACATCATTGGTTGGTAATCAAACAATGTCTTTCCATGTTCGACTACAAATCATATATTCGCATGGCTAGACTTGTACCCGAATGATCGAGTGATCGAGATAAGAAGACCCCAGATCTAGCTTCATCCATCTAGTCTATGATTTTAGGATTGTTGTACACATCATCTATACAGTGACCTTACATACTGATTGTCATCTGAACATGGGCCTATATATGTAGGCATGTCTTTATTGGGCAACATTCCAATGTAGACGACTTTGTGAATTATGTACATGTTATTAGATTGTTTATGTGTTTAACATGGGAATGCATACCCTCAGAAATTATGATCAAGAGGATATATCATGATGTAATGTATTGCAAGATTGATGTAGGTTGCCACTCCACTTCATCTCCAACCCATCACAATGTAAAGCATCTCAATAAAAATATTGTTATTATTATTCTAACTTCATGCTTTAGGGGGAAATTGTTATAGGTAAAATTGGGCATCGTTCCCAATGACTTGATTAACTCGACATCATCTCCAGGACCAATGAATAGGGTCTATCATCCCCTATCATTTTAGTTACTACATGCCCTAAGACAAAGAACAAGACAAATCATTCATGACTTTCATCTGCAAAGGTTTCCAATATTTGAAGTTTATAATATATCATATGAGAGCTCATCAATGTCGCCTCTAAAGGGACTAAGTGCGGTTCATATGCAGGTAGCCCCATTCAAGGCTACTTTTCAAAGAACTTCCCAACACTCATAGGTGTGTTGGTCACATTGGGAGCGAAATTCTCATTGTTCTGAAATATCCACTTGGCTAGTGTCTTCTAGAAGAGTTCACATGTGTCAAACTTCGAATCCATGTGTCCATTTGACATCTATAAGATTGGGAACATGTCTTTCCTATTATTGGAAAGTCATTGAATGTAAAACTAACTTCAGCTCCCCTATAAATTGAGCACAGATCTTAGTGTTTGATAAGGAATAATTTGAGTAGAGAAATGCTGGTGGAATTTCAATTGAGGATTTGATTTGTGTAACATGTTGTTGGAGAGATCTGCATTGTGATGAGGCTAGGATGATGTTGGAGATGGTCACTTCAAATCAATCACTGGGTTGTAACCTCCCCTTCTATCCATTAATAAATATTTCTACTTACTTTCACACATATGTATCTGTATAAGCTCATGTATTCCATATTATGAATTCTTAGTTGGTTCATATGGTTTATGTTTTAAATATTTAACTAAATAACTTGAATAGACATCTATATTATTTCTATCTTTTGTTGTTTATTGTTCATATTTGCAGGAAATATTTTTGGACATCTAGCTTGGATTTGAAGCTACAGCAAGAGCGACAAAAGGAGAATAGGAAGCACTTGGACTCCAAGTAATTTCTTTGATCTATTTTTTGTGTCTATTTATAGTTAGGAAAAGTAGTTTCAAAGTATTTAATCTGTTGTTCTAGATAAGCACCTGTCTAGGGAAGAATGATTTATCCGTAATTCATAATTCCGAATAACATTAATGATCATCATCACATATAAAACAAGGATATTTAGGCTTTTGCATTGAACAATAAACAAAAAATGACTTTTTTGAATCTTGTTTAGGGTTTTCGGATTTGGATTTTCCTTTACCCTTTTTCTTACCTTTCGAGGATTTGTCTGTTGTGGTAGATTGGAAAACATTTACCTGAGAGGTTTTACCAGGATTACTCTGATTACTAGAAGGAGTGGAAGGTGCAATGGCAGTAGTGGGCTTAGAATTTGAAGAAGCTTTGGGTGCACTACTATCAGTATGGGTCACTTCCCCAATAACACCATTGACCGGAGGCGTAGCAGGAGACTGATGTCGGATTAGTTGAAGGATGTTGCACATCGGGCAGGAGCTCATATAGAGTTCCAAATTGGGAATAAACCAAATCGATGTATTGAGCTCTGGGAATGACTTCCTCTTCTATGATACATCCACCCATGGCAAGATCTTTAGCAATCCTTGGAACGAATGATTTCGTAAACCATTCAGTCAACATTTGATCGGGGATCTTCAATTTTATGAGGCGACGACGACGCCACTATTCGTGAATGTGATCCAAAATGTGAGTAGCAGTTGTTGCTTCAATGAGGTGAGGAGATGGGTGTCAGTTTCGTACCGAACAGGTAACTAGAAGTGAGTAAGGAAATCCATAGCCAAGGAGTTTAAATCAACGAAAACAGCTCAAGGGAGCTCAATATACCACTTGGTCGCATTATTGGTCATAGTACACTAGAAAATATGAATATGAATTGAATCATCGACCCAAGATTTAGAATAACACCATAAGTGGTACATCATGACATGGGTTTGGGGATCTTCCCCAGACTTGCCTTCAAATTTAGGACAATCTCTCGGCATTTTGGTCGGACCTAGCAGCCAATGCAATTGATGTTCGATGTGATCATTTGTAAGCTTTGACACATTTGACAGTTCCAACATAGCTAAAAATTGCATGGGAGGATGATGAGGAGAAAAATATCGATGGTTCCAACCTAGTTGATACAGATTCTACCCCCAGTAGGGCGAATTTGGTCTTGGATACGCATACTACCCCCATCGTTTGTAAGGACCTTGTTGTAACTATTGTTGAACATAAGGACCTTGTTGGGGTTGTTGATATGGCCCCCACTAGAGTTGGGGTTGTGGACCTTGCTATATATAGGGTCCAGGGTGAGGTCCTTGCTGAACATGAGGTCCAACATGTAGTCCTTGCTAAACATGGGGTCCATCCTGTGGTCCTTGTTGAATGTAGGGTCCAACCTGAGGTCCCAATTGGACCTACTAGTACTGAAGAATCTATTGATATTGAGGTCCAGGCTGAGGCCTAGGCTAGGGTTTTTGGTACTGACCATGAGTAAGTGACTAGTACTAAGTACCAAGATGATTGGGGTGAGGACCAAGTTGACCCAGAGGGATATTCAGACTAGTTTGGGTGTAAGGACCAAACTGAGGGTTAGTCGAAATAGCACCTGTGGCAAGCTGGGTTTTTTGGACATACTGCTGAGAGGTGGTTGGTTGACGAACATATTGATATTACACATTCGGTTGTTGAACATACTGATGAGGGGTGATAGATTGTTGAACATACAAATATGGTACGTTCAATTGCTGAAGAGGGTTTTGAACCTGAGAATACTGAGTGTGGGGTCGTTGATAGACATTAGGGGAATTTTGAGGTCTAAAATGGGCCTCCTAAGGAAATTATAAAATAATAGTGGAAATAATAAAATAATATTTGATTACATCATCAAATTTTAGAGGGAAAAAAGAAAAACTATTTTTTCAACTCGTATTTTGAACTTACCTCCGCGAGGGTTTACTCAAATTTCGAGCGGGAATACTCATTGGATGAAAAACTTAATTCCTCATCCAAGGAGTACCCATGTTGCATACTTTTGATGGAATTGTGTACATGAAAAATGAGAAATACATAAAAAATGTGATTGAAATCACATTTTTTATGTATTTCTCATTTTTCGTGTAGAAAGGTCCATCAAAAGTATGCAACTTGGGTACTCCTTTGATGAGGAATTAAATTCTTCATCCAACGAGTATTCCCACTTGAAATTTGAGTGAACCCTTAGGGAGATAAGCTCAAAATACGAGTTGAAAAAGTAGTTTTATTATTTTATTATTTTTTAATCTTTTTACTTTTTTACTCCAAAAATGGTGAATCATCCCCCATGGTTGACATCATCATCTTGAATCCTATTGGTTCTTATAAAGTTTATTTTAGTTGTACATTTTTCTGAGGCCCATTTTAGACCTCAAAATTCCCCTAATAGGTTGACCACTCAAAGGAATGATTCCTATAACAGTGTTTGTCGTGTGAAATCCATGTCCCACTTAGACTAGCATTAGGTTGTCTTGCCCCAGGAACGAGTCTAGAGTTCAATGGCCCACCACCTGAGAGGGGAGGTACATAAATATGATTAGACTTCCCCCTAGGTATGGACGAAACCGTAGATTTTCCACTCAATGGTGGAACCGCAGTAGTATTATATGGCGAGAAGGGGGTATAGGATCGTATCGAGACATTCATTTGACCAATAGTGATTGTAGGTCGAACAATGGGTTGAGACATGGAAACTACATTAGAAATTCCAATGGGCTGGAAGATAGTGGAATACCCATTTACCAAAAGGGAGCGGAAATAAATATGTGGCACCAGAAGCTCTTGAAATAAGGTTTCCCAAAAACGTATACCCTTGTGGAAATGGATATATAACTTGAATAAAGGATATTTCATTTCCACTTCCTAAATCATAAGGTGTGGAGCCAAAACGTTCACCTTTAGAGGGAAACATAGATGAACCAACTTCCAGGATATAGGTGCCCGTGGTTTCCTATAGAGTACTCTAAGGAGCACTCATGAATGGGACATCATCAACCTTGGATTCCATTTTGTCATGAAATAACTGACAGATAGTAGAGTGATATGCTATTGGAGAAGCAGGAATGGGAACGTCGAGTTGATCAAAATAACTATAGGTCTGTTGAGGCAAGACCACAATCGGATCAAAGAGCGGATTCACAGGAAAGATCATAAACTATGTAGACGGTTGAAGGCTTTTTGGCTCAGAGTCATTTGATGTCGTCCAAGGAGAATCATCAAGTGGTGGTCGAGATGAAATGGGTTGTACACTTATGAAAATCTCGAGTTCAGCACCTTGAGCTTCAAGGGGTCCAACTGGAAATAGGGGGACCTCAGGAGGAGGTTGTTGAGTTCCTTAGGAGGAGGGACGAGGTGAATCTGATGATTCAGCCACAATGAAATTTCAGGACAAGATCAAGGAAGGAAGAGGTGAAAATATCAAAAATACACAATTTACCAAGAAATGATGAGGTTGGAGAACTGCATAAATAAGATGTTTTCGTGAGCGGTTACTTTTAGAATTAAACAAAAAATAAATCAAAAAGGGTGTACTGGGCATAAATTTTTACCAATTATTCATGAAGTATAATATACACCTTGGTGATAAATTATATATAAATTACCAAGGACTTAACGTAATACAGTCGATCTCCGTGAATGTTGTGTTTGGTGTATCACATTTCCAACACGGCCAACTCATTTACCTATGGTAGGCTTGCAATCTAATGATGTCTCCCCAAATATACACAATGATACGTGGGAGTTCATTTTGTAGTAGTGTTGTCTAATGCATAATCGTTCGATGAGAGTGACCCAAATATACTTATCATGCAACAATATACTTCCATACATGGGACAGGATATCACCCCCTGGTTGTAACACAGAGCGTTAGTGACAACTCTTACATTTTATGACATCGGAACACGTCTCTATCCTAGACCTATAAATGTTATTGTTATTTCCAAATGCTCCTCAAGGTAAATTGGGTAAATTTTAATGTTGATCATGAGTTAGGTTTCAGTTTTTGGCTCAAAATTGATGTTACCTAAATCTTATAATGCAAGCTAAATGCAAAAATAATATCTTTCCATTTCAATGAAGTATAAACTATTTAGGGAAGAGATGCAAACAAAATTGCAATTAATGCAGCAAACAATTATTCCCCCCCCCCCAAAAAAAAAAACTAGTTCAAAAAAATGAAATATAGTTATTTCAAATTGAATTCACTTTTTCCAAAAATGCAACTTATTGAAAAAATGAAAACATTTCTCTTTTCCACTAAGATGCATAAAATAAAACTCTCTTCTTTTACTTTTTACTTTGAAATGCAATCAAAAGTAAAATGATTGAAATGAATGAAGAAATGAAAAAAACCACACTTTTCACTTTTCTTTCAATCGAACGGAAATCAAAATCGATCTAAAAATAAATGAATGAAATGTTTTTCACTCATTTTTCAAAAATATAAAGACAAGCCAAATCAAAGAACTAAAATGAAAATCACTTTCAATTTTCCTTTGAATTTGGAAAAAGACATACTCTTCTAAACTCATAAATCAAACAATTTGTGATCTTATGTTTGACACTAAATTGAAGGTACGATCATAAATGCAGTGATGACTAGTGCATACGAAAAAATATTTAAAACCAAGTCAGAAGCAATGCGACAAAAGGTGTTTGAAATGGTCAAAAATATCCCAACTTACAAGCAAGTCAAACACATAGGTAGGACGTCACTGAGACTCAATAGGCATTCTTCAAGGGTAGGACACATTGGAAAAAAAAGGGGAAACCCCAAATTTTCCTAGGTCTAAGATCAATCCTTTTGTGATGAGAAGAAGGGTGTTGAAAGAAAAATCAAGGTGGTTGTGCTATATAGAACAGCACTAGCAGCACTATTGTTAAAACCAAAAATGCGTTAGGAGCTAAAAACAAGGAAAAAAATATTTTCACACCAAAACCAAACCTGACATAGTGAAATGACTATCAAACCCTATGCAAACTAATAGATACCTAATAAATATTAGATTTCAATGATCGGTAAAACTGATCAAAGATCAATCTAGGAAAGGAAGGCTAAGAGGTTAAGCTTCCTAGCAGAGTCACCAATTATTTTGTCAAGATAAATACCCTCTGCAGACAAAGGCAATCTCTCTATCCCTAGAGTGGATCTATCATCTTGAGATACTTTCTAATGTAAACCTTTCATAGCTAATATTCAAAATGCCACAAGAAAAGAGATAGAGGTACATTTTTCCTGATGTTGTGTCTGAACGGGTTGATGATGACCATGATCCATGATCCTTTTAGGGTCACTCCTTTCTAATGGTGGCACACGAATACCTACAGATGATCAAGAGGCAACAACAAATGTAAATCAATAGTTGTTACACAGCATTTTGTCACCATCCCTGCAATCCCTCACCCCGCATATTGGAGCGTCTTTCCTATGACCTGTGAGTAGTGTCATACTCTGCAAACACCTTCTTTGCATCCTTATGCATAAGGACATCATTTATCCTGTTGAACATTTCCTCAGAAATCCCATAAAAACCTATGTTTTGGCATTGGCACGAGTAGCCAGTTCACCCCTCGCGCCAGTGTGGAGGATGTACACTAGAGGCCGCCCCAATTGGCATTTTGTCTCTTTGTTGTGCCCACGCCAGCCTTTTTGGGAATTTTTTTTAACAAATTAGAGGCGGAAGTTTCCTTTAACCATCTTAGGGATGAGTCACAGCAAGTGGTTAAACTTTATAAGCCACGAATCTCTTCCTTTAGGTAGTGGTTTTTATAACATTCTTGAAGATAGGACTCCCCTCCATGATTACAGGGATCCTAGCCTCTCCTCCTTCCTTTATATAAACAGGCCTTCTCCCTTTACAAAAGCTAGCTAAACAGATAGCCAAGAAGATGAACTTGGAGGAGAGAGACTATAGCTAAGTAACCGCTATCGAGAAGGTAGAACCAAGGAGAATTTCGTAGAGAGAGCCCCGTCTGAATTCCCAACGAGCATTGTGAGACGCGCTTCGCTGGAACCCTGTTGGAGGAGATTGCAACGTTGAAGCTTGGTTGTACTCTTCCTTCCTTTCAATAATATACTCGACTATGGTATTGGTTCCATATTTGTGTTGTGTTTATTGATGCATTGATTTAGTCTTCTTCGAGTGACTAATAGTTACAGATGAGAAATAGTATGTTTTATATCGTCTTTGTTTCTTGTTATATGCAAGTATCCGAGCGTGAGAATGAGTCGATCGTGATTTTTCGAACCAAGAGCGAGAGGTAGCCACTCTTTCGAAAACAACAGAGCAGGATATACGATAAGTTATCTATCAAATCTCCGTCCATCCGTTAACTAGGAATTGATGTCATAGCATGTCTTGTTTTTGGTTAGACCCACTCTAGGGCTAGTGGGATCGCCTCTGTCCGCAGCGGGGATTTACCTCACCAACAAATTGGTGTCTCCACTGGGGATCAATGTGAGTTTGTATTTCGTCCATTAGGTCTTCTTCTTGGTATTTTCTTGCTTAGCTTTCCTTTTCTGGTTGTTTTGATGAGTCTTAGACCCCTGTTCAGCCCCAGAGGATCAGATCTGACCTCTGCTTTTCCAAAATTTTCATTTTTCTAGGGTTGGCTTGATTGGTGCGGTTTCCAGTCTGACAGTCATGCCCACTAGTGCTTTTTTCCAGTTCATAACCCATGCCATCCCCTGTCTGGCACAGATTACAGCCAGACAGTCACGCCATTTCCTGTAGGTGTTAGGCTTTCCCCTGTTTTGGAGTTTTTTGTTAGTACTGGTCCCTCTCGGTGTTTTCTTGACTTTAATTGAGTGCTTTAATACTGTTTGTGACTACGAATGGCCTCCTTCCTTTGGTTTTTTTTCCATTTCTTGTCAGCATCATAGCCTTAGGGTTTTCTAGTGCTAGGGTATGTTGAACCTCCTATAGGAGTTTGATTTTTTTGTTTCGCAGTCACCTTCGTTATTTTCTTGATCGCATTCAGCTCCCTGGATCCATTTTGAGTAGTTGCATTTGGTGGAATGAGTCTTGAGTGAGTCTTGCCTCTTTCATTCAGTTCTACTTCTTGTCACTCCAAGCATAGCTCACGTTGCTTGTATGGGTCTGTTTCAACATCTTTCTTCGATTTGAGAGATTGTGACATTGGTTTGGGTTTTTGTTTTGTTTTCTTTTGAGTTGATTGGATTGTTTCATTTCGACTCTCACATTCACACTCTCGAACTGTGGAGGTTTATTTTTCATGTCATTTAGTGCACTATTTGCTTTATTACATTGAAAAATCAAAAAAAATTGTGCTTGCATTCTTGTTTACATTGTGGAATTGGAAAATCTTTCACATAACTAGCATTGGACATTCTAGGGAATATTTCTCACTTTCATTAGCTTGCATCAGGTACTGTAGTGGATGCTTTTGTGTGTTCTCATTATTTTATATTGCTTGAAAAATCCTAAACTTTCTCGTAGATAGCTTTTCATCGAACGAAATGGTATTTCGTGGCATGTAGCTTGCATTTAGGGGTTCGTGAGATTCAACATTCAGTAAGACCTTGGAATTGAAACATAAATACAAGATCAACTTAAAATTTATTCAATTAACCTAAGGCAACATTGAAACCTAACGAAACATTTAGTGGTCTAAGTTAGAGACGTGTTCCAGGTCTTTAAATCTAGCAATTTTCGCTCACCATTTGGCTTCAAACAGCGCTAGTACAGACTTGTGCTCCCCGTTTCGTCGAGTATATAAAGGGATACCCCTCTAGGTTTCAATCCTTTTATCTATAGGAAGCCCAGTCTGCCACCTTGTAACCATGATACACCGAACACAACATTCAGGGAGACTACCTGCATGTACGTCAAGTCCTTAGTTAATTCTTCTTTCATTTTGTTACCAAGGTGTATATGGTAGTTCACGGGAACCTGATACACCCTTTTACCTAGACTACCTGAGCAATCATTCTCGATCTTTACTGACTCCATAAATTTTAAAATATCATCGAGCACTTGTCCTTTCATGCTCATTTTAACCTGAAAGTGATAGAGTCACCTTTTGCGTATTTCTCGACTCTTAAAAGATGAAACGGTAGGGTTTGGTTTCAGTGTCTTAAAATTAACTGCCCACAAAATATTCATGGTTAAAGTTAGTTTCCTTAGTGTTGTTTTATCATTGTTTCTAATGACAACCTTCCCAGAGTTTACCAACCAAGGAATCCCCTTCGAAGGCAATCCTGTCCATTTTCCTGCTTTTTGGAATGTTGGTGCTCCTTACATGGCAATGTTGTCTCTTCCAGGGTTAACTGTTGGTTTGCTCGTATGGTTGTTTTCAACCTCAATGGTCCCCAATGCCCCGATCTCTGTTCGACCCTTCTTCACCTATTTCTTCGCCCTGCTCTTCTACTTCGCCTGGTGAAAGTTTGGATTCCAGTAACCAGGTGGCTAAGAATAAGAAGAAGAAGACGAAGAAGAAGAAGTTAAATAAGCGAGAGGCTAATGCTGCAACTATTGTGCCTAAAAAACCTTCCATCGAGAAGTCATCCAACCTTCCAAGAAAAGTAAAATCCCCTTGCATGTTGTGCAAAAGTGACCACCTTCTTCGAGACTGCCTGGCATCCCCAAGGTACTTGAAGTATGGTCTGACGGCCGTCCACCGTTGCCTTTGGCTTCTGGAAGTCATATTGGTAGCACACCTTCAACTAGTTCTGATAAGACTCATAAGAAACAGGTTAAGTTTACCAATCCCTGTAAGTTGTGTGAAGGGCATCATCCCATTCACCTTTGTATTTTTTTTTAGTACATTACAAGGTTAGTTAAATCTATTTACATATATCTACAAAATATGAATCGTAATATGAAAAGCTTTTAGTATGGATTCAGAAGTTGTATAAAACAAGGGTTCACCATTTTTGGCAATTATGGCTTTTTCACTGAGCAAATATCTATCGGCACGCCATACAGCAGATTATGGGAAGTGATGGGTCTTAGGGAAGATAAATTGGGAAAAAATTGATTCCCACAATAAGATTTCATCAATGTTATCTTGACACCTCTAAAAGGCTCGGATCTGGATCTCATAAGGATCAAAATCACATTTTGTCTCTACTATCTTGTTTTCCGGATCAATTAAAGGAAATTCATCAAGCTTAGTTCTTGAAAAGGAGGGCACAGTTTCATACTTATTTTGGGGTGCCTTTATTTTAACTGAGTTCATTTTGAAATGTAAGCAAATGGAAAAGGAATTGAATTACCTAAAGAATAAAGGCATTGAGACTTCTGAAACTGAAAGCTTTCAGTTGACCATAATGTTGCGCTTAGATTCTCTGCAACTAACAAATGAGGAAATAAATGATAGAGGAAAATATTGTTTAAATGATGGAGAGAGTGAATATATATGATATGAGAAAGATATATTAATTTTATAGATGTTTAAATGTAATGGAAGTATTTTCCATTAATGGTTAATGGTCAATGGATTTGAGAAACGGATGTGGCATAATGTAGCTAGCCAAAACAAAAAATAGTGGAATGGACAACTTAGGCGGAACGTGGGAATGGTGTTGCACTAGGGGGGAAGGGGGGTTCTTGACGATAAGAGGTAAAAATCAAGGGGGGTTTGCAGTGCATGAGTGAACACCATATTTCAAAAGTGGATTTTAGGAAACAACTGCCCCCCCCCCTTCCCTCGTTAAATTTCAAGAAAGAAAGGGAGTCGTGCAATCGAAAGATTGTCGTTGATCAGCGCAAGGATGATATTGATTGTATAAAGGAGCATGATAAATATCAAGGTGATTTATTTTAAAAAATCAATGAAATTTAATAATAAACCAAATTTAGGTGTCTCTTATGATATTCGTCTACATATCTATTTACAAAGTACATAAGAAATAAAATATTTTTGAAATTTTTCTTCAAATATATATATATATATATATATATATATATATATATATATATATATATATATATATATATATATATATATATATATATATATATAATGTTACAACAAAAATAATAGGCTAATATTCAACAACGGGTCAGCATTGTTCTAAAAAGAAATTAATTTGAGAGTATCATACACGAGGTGCCTGACTTCATATTCTTCTCCCTCGTACTAAGGAAATATTTCACTTGGTGCTTCTAGCCATATTCATCTTGGAAGTCACAACTAAATTATTCTTGGCATAGATCAAATCTACTCCCTCTAAGTCCATATCTCAACATGAGTCTCCTTGTCACTATCTTTACTTTGTTCTTCCATTATTTCCATTTTCTACTACAATTCAGGAACCATTCGTCATATAGCTTCAATCCTCACAAGAGAGCATGGAAGAATAGTTACATCCAAGCAAGATGTACAAATACAAGGAAATAATAGAAATAACAGCAATAGTAATAAACATGAAAGAGATATATGAAATACTTATCTTTTGAGAACATGTTGACTCCCTCTTTATCTTAGCATTCTTGCATCCAACTTGCAAATCAACCTTGTCCACATCATACTCATGATGTAAATCCTTCCTTGCATGATCTAGGGTTTCTTCTTTTAGTGGAAGCAATCCATCCTAAGGTTTTTTTATACCAATTTTTGGTCATCTAACCATTTACAATTAGATGGATCGAAGTACACCATGTAAGACCAATTGTACAAGAGTAAAATTGCTTTCACTATAAGAAATAAATTAAGAAACCATATTTTATTAAGTTATTTCTAGTTCAAATAGGAAACCTCATGAGGAATAATTAAATAAACCCATGATTTATTTTATTTTCCTCTAGGAATAATTAATTAAACCATTGTTTAAATAATATTCCTAGTCATATTTAACCCAATTAATGAGAAATAATTAGACAAATCATTATTTATCTTATTATTCTCTAGGAATAATTAATTAAATAATTATTTAGTTATTATTCCTTGTTAAATTTGACTAAATCACCTAGAAATAATTAAACAAATCATTATTTGTTAAATTATTCCTTAACCCCATCCTTGAAATGATAAATAAATTATTTATTTTTTTATTATTTCTAAATAAAGGGATTTAACCAATTTAAATTCATTTTCCCTCCAACAAAATATAATAAAATATTCTAAGCAGTTAAATCTAGATCTTGGTTGATAATATTTTATCATTCAACATTATCGAGGATAACTCAATATTTTGTTATAAATATGAGGGTTTTCCATTCATTATTCACTTTGATCAATTTCATTGTCGCGCTCTGATCACTATCATTGTTGCTACTATTTTCTTTCTTCTTGAGCTCCCATAGAGTTCAACATGCCTTGGGTTTTCTACACCATTGAGAGAGAGAAACTTTTGGATCTGAAGCGTTGAGGACGGCCAAGAACCCATCCTATTCAGGGGTACTGATAACATCATTCTTTGTTCCCTTCCTAGGTGTTAATACATATAATTATGTATATATCTTGTCTTGTTCATTGGATATCTAGAGTGTATTCTTATTTATTTTTACTGTTTAACTGATTTTACTACATATATCTAGGTTTTTGTTGCATTTCTTTAAATTATCTATTGCAGATCTAAGGAAGTTAAGCAGCCATATTTTTTGTTATGGTAATTTTTCACACATAGTTAAAGTGATCTCTTTTCGCACACTTGTGTTAAAAATTTACGCTAACAGTTTTGTTCATACACCCTATGGATTTATCAAGCCTTGTTACTTACAAGGGTATTCAAATCTTTTGATCTTCAATAAATGTCAAAACCCTATATTTTTCATACACTTTACATTAGTGATGAAACTCATCATTTTTTTTTCCATGGGTTGTCCTTGGTCCAATAAACTCTACTTTCTCATTGTAGCAACATAAATTAGGTCTTCATTTCAATGTGAAAGGAGTAAATTAAAGTATCCAAATCATCACATCATTGTAACTTTCCCTTACAACAACACATAATCCATCAAGCTAAGAAAAATTGGCAATAATAGGTTTATTTATCTTTTGGTCTATTATGATGGTACAATATTAGTTCTATACATGATGTTGATCTTGAAGAGGGACTCGACCTCTTTCTCATTATAATCAGGATCCCTTCATCAAAATGTGTCATGCCATTGATCCACTTCTTTCAAGACTTATCATTCATCAAAGATAGATATCAAAATAGGGATGATGATATATCTATCTTTCACTTGTTGATTCTTCTCTCATGGTAAAACAATATTTACATGAAGAATATTTATCTAGTTATGTACTTCAGTCTTTGATCTTGAACGAAAACAAGTGATTGTGAGTGGTTTGTAGCTTCAGCATTTAGAATTAGTACCTTCAGCACTTTATACACATGATTGTTGAAATCAACCCAGGTCACACTTGAATTCAACATTACAACTTTCCTTCATATAATTCATGTCAAACTTTTGAGGTAGGACATAGATACAGTATTCTAGTTCAGGTATACTAGAATATCATTAGCTATAAAGTCTCTAAACCCATATTATGTTCTACCTGAAAAATATCCTTATTATGATGATGAGAGATCAAATACTCAAACAATATTTATACACATCTCATACATAAAGAGTTAAAGGAGGCATCAAAAACTTTAAATTATCTCTTAGGTATCCATCACCGCATAGTTGCCATTCCTTTCTGTCATCAAGGAAACTTTTATGTTACACATTAATAGTATTTCCTTAAGGACTATCAATGATGGGACTTCATTATATCTGATATTGAAGATTCTTGCAAAATTTACGATAAATAGATCCATTCCTTCCATGTAAGATATGTACTTGATCTTGACAAATATCCTTAAAAAAAATTTACAAAGATGACAATACATACCTCAATTTCAAATTTCGAAATTCATTCATTGTCACACTTCTTATCAATCTTTTTCGTTGGTTAAATATCGGTTCTTTACTGCAATGTCTTCCTTAATGTAGAATAAAATGAGAATTCTAGTATAAAGAATTTTAAAAATTTCTTCTTCTCGATCATAAGAGATTTGGTTCAGAGGTATACTAGGTATTTAAACAAAGCTCTTGGTAATCATCTCAAAATTTCAAATTCTTCTCGTTGATTGTAGACGTGTTTTATCTTCAAGGCTTGAGGCCTTTTGTTCTATTGAAGGTCACTCAAGGTCCTTTTATAGATTCTATATCTCAGAACTAGATTTCCTGCTTATATGGAGAATTTGTTCAAGTCGACCCTACACAAGTTGTCCACAAATTTTCTTTGAATTGTCCATAATGATATTGACTCAAGTTTGTAGTAAGGGGTAATTGTGGCCTTCTTTTCTATCCCATAAAGCTCGGTCTTCACCACAACATAGATTTTGATTTCACCTTTGAATGGGCTCAAATATTATCACATACAAGGATCAATATTTACTTCAGATCCATGCAAACTTCCATAGAGATTTGGACCTCAGAATTATGATCCTATGCTCAAGATACTCAAAATATTCTAGTCATAGAGGGGAGGAGTGACTTCTTATATTTGTTTAGGCCTCCTTTTCCTTTTGTCCACCTTCACTCAAGAGAAAAAAAATTGATCTTCTAGGTGCTCATTAGGTCTTCTTGTATCTCATATTAGGGTTTCCTTTTTTTTGTTTGATCTTCTCTTTATACCATAGCTCTAAAACCATGTTGATTTTCTAGTGCGATCAAAACTAGTACAATTTTTCAAACTAATAAATACATCCAATGATACCATTTGATTCCTTTAGAGCATTCCAATCATTAAGAATTTATACATGAAAATTTTTAACTATAAAATTCAATAAAGTAGTAGATATTAAAATATTACATAATAAAATAATAACCAGCAATATGACCTCCACAAGTGTCAAGCTAGACTTCCAATATCCAATGCAATGATCCCTTCAATTATTTGTTGTATCCATAGAAAACAAGTTCCTCATATGGCTCGCATATTAAATAGAATAAGTGCCTTATTTAGCTCACATGTCACAGAGAATAAGTTCCTTAGGTAGCTTACATAACACATAGAATAAGTGCCTCAATTAACTTGCATAACACAAAGTATAAGTGCCTCAGGTAGCTCACATAACACATATTATAAGTGCCTCAAGTAGCTCGCATAACACAGTGTATAAGTTCCCATGGTAACTCACATAACACAAAGTATAAGTGCCTTAGGTAGATCACATAAAATAGAGTATAAGTGCCTTAGGTAGCTCACATAATACAGAGTATAAGTGCCTTAGGCAGCTCGCATAACACAAATTATAAGTGCCTCAAGTTTGTGTTGTTTCACAAAATATATATACCACATATTCGCACCTTAATCTTTCACATGGTTCCATAGAGAATATAATTCATCCCTTCACATGGTTCCACAAAGAATATACTACCTCTAATCCTCAAGTTTCTACATTGTTTACTACCTCAAAAATGCAAGCTTATTTTCTCCTTCTTGCCTCATATCAGCGAGTTGTCTTGCCTCGGATAAGATATTTGGATTTTTTCTTAGAGGAGAGTGAATAGGCTCTATTTGTAGTTATTTTTCCATGCGAATAGGTGTGTCTCTTGGCGAGGCCAACTTAATCTAGGAAGGTCAAATTTGACAATTGGTGGGGTAATAAACAAATAATTACAAATTTCATTTTTTTCTCTATTGATTTTTCTAATGAAAATACTGACCACAACTACCATATTTCAACACATATTAGCTATGTCTTTCATTTCACAACAAATCCTTATGGTTGTTGTTAGTATGAATCTTGATTCAAGGTGTACGAAAAAATACCACTTTAGTTTTGCATAACAAACAACCCTAATAGTAGAAATTACTGCTAATATCTTCAGATCTACAGTTAGATGATCAAGACAAATGCTGCAAAAATATAGATATATGCATTAGAAGACATTAAACAGTAGAAAAATAAGATTTACTCCATAGATCCAATAGACAAGACAAGAATATATCCAATGAAATTTTATATTAAGGGCACCTGGGAGGAAAAAACAAGAGGGTGTTCCCTGTTCTCCTCAATGGGATGAGTTCTTGTAAGTCCTCAGCACTTTAGATTCAGAATTCCTCTCTCTTGATGGTGTAGAAAAACCAGACAAAAATGGAAAAATATGGCTATGATAATGGATCAATGGCCAGACCAAGAGTTGAGATCCAGAGTGATCTTTAGGCAACAAAAGGTGACAAATGAATGGAAAAACCCTTCAATTTATAACAAAATATTGAGTTAGTCTAGATATTGGTGCATAATTAAAATATTATTAACCAAATCAAGATCCAACTTTTATGGAATATTTTATTATATTTGTTGGAGGGAAAAGGAATTTGACTTGAGTCAAATCCCCTTTTTTATAAATAATAAATAAATAAATGATTTATTTATCATTTTAAGGATGTGATTAGGTAATAATAAATAAATAAATGATTTATTTATCATTTTAAGGATATGGTTAAAAAATAATAAATAAATAAATGATTTATTTATCATTTTAAGGGTATGTTTGTGTAATAACCAAATAAATAATGATTTATTTAATTATTTAAGGGATATTTAGTCATATTTAACAAAGAATATTATTTAAATAATGTTTAAATAATTATTATTAGAAAATAATAAGATAAATAATGATTTATCTAATTAATTTCCTTGTTTTGGGTTAAATATAACCAAGAATATTAATTAAACTGTTGTTTAACTAATTATTTCTTGAGGAAAATCAAACAAATATGGATTTGTTTAATGTTTCCCCATAGGGTTTTCTATTTAGACCATAAACAACTTAATAAAGGGGGTTTACTAAGTTATTTTTCATAGTGAATGCGATTTTACTTGGCGTAAAATTGGTCTTACTTGGTGTACTTGGGTCCATCTAATAACAATGGATTAGATGGCCAAAAAATGGTGTAACAGTTGCCTCATATATATTTCTTCTTCTAGATCCCTATGTAAAAAAAATTTCTTCATGTCCATATGTTCTGCAAAATTAAAAGTAGCAGTAATAGATCAAATAAATCCATGAGAATTTAACTTGGCAACAGGAGAAAAAATATCACTAAAGTAAATTCCCTTTATTTGGGAATAACCCTATACTACTAACCAAGCTTTGTATTTCTCCACTCTAGCTTCTGCATTCAACTTCTTATTAAACATATATGCTACCAATGGTATTTCTTCCAGTGGGTAACTCTACTAGATCCAAAGCCTCATTCTTGTCCAATACTACCATTTCTTCAACCATGCTCTTTTTCCATAGTTTTCCATCCTCTAAATCCACTACCTCCCTAACAATTCTAGGATCATCATCAATAATAAAAAATAAAAAATTGAATAGAAATAAAGTGGATTATAACTTTATGGATTCCTCCTTTCATGAATCAATATCCTCAATACTAAAGTATGTGGGTATTCTTATTCTTATCACTTTTATTATATTGGTTCATATCCATAATCCTTCAATTCAAACTCTATCTCTTTTGGTTCTTTCTCCCTTGGTAGGACTTCCTATTTGACAAAAACATTAGTTTCTTTGAATACCATATCTCTATTATATACACTCTTCTTCTTTTTTTTATTCCAAAGCTTATAACCTCTCAAACCATCTCTATACCCAATAAATATACACTTTTTATATTGCTATCTATATTACTCCTCCTTAGGAACATAAACATAATCATCACAACCAAATACCCTAAGATTTAAGAGAATGTTTCTTACTAATCCATACCTCATGTGGATCCTTGTCATATATTTTTGATGAGGGTGATTTATTTACTAGATATCATGAAATGTACACTTCATAATAACTCTTTAGGATTCTTTAAAGATGTAATATTTTTTCTTCCTCTTCCCAAAATATTTCTCTCATTCTATAACATTACTCACCAAATATTCAAATTTAGTGGACTTCAACTTGGCACTAACTTGCAAGTATTAAAGATGGTGAGAGTATGTAGGGTAGAGGGACTTGATGAATGTAGTGAGAAAATGTATATTTTCTTCACTCTAGTGTCATATATTTAAATGCACAATGGATATATTCTCAAAATCTAGGGCCATGGGATCATCATCTTTCAGTCGTAGATTGAAGACTTTGACCATTGATTCTACCATATTTAATTCATGTTGTGATTCATAAAATTCCTTTAATTTATTTAGTGCACCATATTATTTTGTAATGAAAGTGATATGGCTACTCACATCTTCATTTTCTGATGTAGTAATTAGGGCATAGGCATTATTTTCATTGTTCTTCAATATGTCTAGCTCCTTCTCTAATCTAGGCTTAGTAGGTGTGTTGTCATTCTCTCATTTTTTAGTGGTGGATTTTCATTCACATATGCCATTCCATATACCATTCTATTTATTATTTGATTTTTCTTTCAACTTCAATATTTTTTCATCCTACACTCCAGTCATGACAACCATTTTTTTGGAAGTATTCCTTATTTATACATTACCATCAAAGATATGAATATAGTGGCCTTGATAGTGAATTTGAAAAATGGATTGAAATTTTCTTAATAGCTATATAATATGGAGTATATTAAACTTAAGAAAATTAGGAAATCCAAGCAATTTATGCCTAAAAGTGCTAAGTCTTGAGGACTTGAGAGCTGATTTCTCTAGAAAATACATTATTCCATCTACATTGTCATTGAAGTCTTCAAAGAAGTATCTTTGAAAGGTCATGTGACATGTTACACATGTGTCAATTAGCCATGCATTTTTCCAAGAATAAAATGATGTGTGAAACAAATCTCAAGTTAATCCAATATTGCAATGGGAAATAATATAATGAGTAGATTTAAGTGCCTTACATTTTGTTGGATTTTGACTTTTACCTCCCTTTTCCTTTTCTATCTTGTTTGTATTTGATATACTCCTAAGGTATTCTAAATTTTGATAAATTATGTCCATTTCCATTGCAAATAGTGCAATGAAGATCATGCCCCTCTCCTTGATTGTGTCAACCTCCCTGCCTCTGGAATTTTTTCTTCCATATCCTATTTTATTGCCACCTCCACTAGAAGCCTAATCATGTGTTTGATTCTTCCCTTTATGAGAAAGGATAATTATTTATTCAAGTGTGTGAGATGTTGTCCTTTTCTTTCAAAAATCATTCTCTCTTTCTATAACTTTACTCACCAAATATTCAAATGTAGTGGACTTCAATTGGTCATTAGCTTTAAAGGATTAAAGATAGTGAGATTATGTAGGGTAAATGGTCTTGATGAATTTAAAAGGTCTATATTTACTCTATTTTCTACTATTTAAATGCACGATGGCTCTATTATTAAAATCTAGAGCCATGGGATCATCATCTTTCATTTATATATTAAAGAGTTTTACCATCAGTTGTACCATATCTAGTTCATATTGTGAGTCAAACATGTCCTTTAATTACTTTAATGTACCATATTATTATATAAATAAATCAACATGTCTACTCACCTCTTAATTTACTGATGTAGCAATCAAGGCATAGGAATTATTTCCATTAGTCTTCCATATGTCTATTTCCTCCTCTGATCTAGGCTTAGTGAGTGTGTTGTCCTTTTCTCATTTTTTAGTGGTGGATTTTCCTTCACATTTTTTATTACATAGACCATTATATGTATGAGTATATTTCACTTTCAAATTCAATAGTGTTTCATCCTCCACTCCAATCATGACAAAAATGTTTTCGAAAGTATTCTTTATTTCTATGTTATGATCAAAGATATGAATAGAGTGACCTTGCTAGTGAATGTGTGCAATGGAAAAAAAAAATATTAATATCTTTATAAGATAGAGTACATCAAGCATAATAAAATTATAAAATCCAGGAAATTTAAGCCTAAAGTTGCCAAGTATTGAGGGTTTGAGACTTGATTTATCTGGAAAATGCATTATTTCATATACATTGTCACTGAAGTCCTCAAATAAGTCTCTTAGAAAGGTCATGCGGCATGTTAGACATGTCAATTAGCCAGCATCTCTTGAAGAATAAAATGATGTGTGAAAAAAATCTCTGCGTACTCTAATATTGAAATGGGAAACAATATAATGAGTAGGTTTAGCTCCCTTACCTTTTGTGGGATTTTTATTTTTACCTATTTTTTCCTTTTTCATCTTGTTTGTCTTTAATGATATCCTAATGGATTCTATATGTTACAAATAATTTCCCTTTTTATTGCAACGAGTGCAATGACGATCATGTCCCTCTCCTTGATGATGTCAACTTCCCCTCCTCTAGAATTTTTTCTTCCATATCCTCTTTTATTTCCACTTCCTCTAGAATTCTAATCATGTGGTTGATTCTTGAATTTATAATAAAGGTGAATTATTTCTTCAAGGGGAAATATGCTTTCCTCTTCTTCCCAAAATATTTCTCTCATTTTGTAACTTTACTCACCAAATATTCAAATCTAGTGGACTTTAATTGGTCAGTAGCTTGCAAGGATTAAATATAGTGAGAGTATTTAGGGTAGAATGACTTGATGAATTAGTGAATGAAATTTCTATCTTCACTCTAGTGGCATCTATTTAAATGCATGATGGCTCTAGTCTCAGAAGCTAGGTCCATGGGATCATCATATTTCAATTGTAGGTTGAAGATTTTAACCATAAATTCTACAATATATAGTTCATATTATGATTAATACAAGTCATTTAATTTATTTAATGCACCATATGATTATGTAATGAAAAAAATATGGCTACTCACCTCTTCATTTATTGATGTAGCAATCAGGGCATATGCATTATTTTCATTGTTCTTCCATATGTCTATCTCCTTGTGTGATATAGGGTTAGTAGGTGTGTTGCTCTTTTCTCCTTTTTTAGTGGTGGATCTTCCTTCACATATTCCACTCCATAGACCATTCTATGTATGATTATATTTCGTTGTCAACTTCAAAAGTGTTTCATCCTCCATTATAGTCATGAAAACCATGTTGCCGAAAGTATTCCTTATTTCTACATTACCATCAAAGATATGAATAGAGTGGCCTTGATAGTGATTGTGCACAAGGGAAAAAAATTTCTTAATAGCTCTAGAATATAGATTAAATCAAGCATAAGAAAATTAGGAAATCCAAGTAGTTTAATCCTCAAGGTGCCAATTCTTGAGGGTTTGAGATTATTTATCTAGAAAATATATTATCCCATCTAAATTTTCATTTAATTCTTCAACTAAGTCCCAAAGAAAGGTCATGTGGAATGTTACACTTGTGGAAATTAGCCATGCATATCCAAGAAGGAAACGATATGTGAGACAAATCTCCAGTTACTCTGATATTGCAATGGGAAACAATATAATGAGTAGATTTACGTGCATTACCTTTTGCTCGATCTATACTTTTACTAATTTTTCCTTTTTGATCTTGTTTGTATTTGATATTATCCTAAGGTATTCTATATGTTGATAAATAATGTCTATTTCTATTTCAATGAGTGAAATGAAGATCATGCCCCTCTCCTTGATGGTGTCAACCTCCCTAACTCTGGAATTTTTTCTTCAATATCCTCTTTTATTTCCACTTCCTCTACAAGTATAATCATGTGGTTGGTTCTTCCCTTTATGAGTAAGGTGTGTTATTTATTCAATGGGGTAATTTTTTGTCTTCCTCTTCCCAGAATACTTCTCTCATTCTATAACTTTAGTCACCAAATATTCAAATCTAGTAGACATCAATTGGTCGCTGTCTTGCAAGGATTAAATATAGTGAGAGTATGTAGGGTTAGAGTGACTTAATGAATGTAGTGAGTGAAAGGTATAAATTCACTCTAGTGGCATCTATATAAATGCATGACATCTCTAGTCTCATAAGCTCAGGGCTTAGGATCATGATTTTTTAGTTGTAGGTTGAAGAGTTTGACCATCACTTGTACCTTATATAGTTCATATTGTGAGTCATAAAAGTATTTTAATTTATTTAATTCACCATATGATTATGTAATGAAATAGATATGTGTACTCACTTATTCATTTTCTAATGTAGCAATCAAGGCATAGGCATTATTTTCATTGTTATTCCATATGTCTAGCTCCTTCTCTGATCTAGGCTTAGTACATGTGTTGTCTTTCTCTCCTTTTTTAGTGGTGAATTTTCCTTCACATATTCCATTCCATAGACCATTATATGTATGAGTATATTTCTCTTTCAACTTCAACAATGTCTCATCCTCAACTCAAGTCATGATAACCATGTTGTTGGAAGTATTCCTTATTTCTACATTACCATAAAAGATATACATAGAGTGGCCTTGATAATGAATGTGCACATGAGACAACAAATTTATTAATAGCTCTAGAATATAGTGTACATAAAGCATAATAAAATTAGGTAATGTAGGCAGCTTAAGCCTTAAGGTGCCACGTATTGAGGATTTGAGATTTGATTTATCTAGAAAATATATTATTCTATATACATTGTCATTGAAGTTTTCAAAGAAGTCTTAAAAATTTCATGTGGCATTTTACACTTTTGTAAATTATGTTGGGTATGTGTTATATTCTTTCCAAGACTAGCCCCATGTGTTGTACGTTGCGCCGGGCGCAGCAGGGGGGTCACAGGGGGCGGCAGCCCCCCCTGTCAGGGTCCGAGGCAGCGCCCCGGCGAAATTTTTTTGGGTATGCGGTCCCAATCATATGCGGACCCACCCATGTTTTGTGCCTGAGTTTGCACGTGGTTTTGGGGTACGATGGTTTTTGGCCCCTGGTATTTTGTAGATCCGGTCAAGGGAACTACGGTTATGTTCTAATCCAGGGTTAATGGATTGGGGTTTATGTATGCTTCGGCATGTATATATATGTGTTGTAACACTAAAAGGAAAATAATGAAAAATCAAAATTTGGTAGTCCCAATTTGGGATCCAGGGGAAAATCCCTGTGTTTATCTGTTTTATGTTTTATGCTCTCGCAATTGTTTATTTTTGTTATAAGATTCGTGTGTAGATAATTTATGTTCAGGGTTAAAACCTACATTTGTTATCAGAGTTGTTTCGGCTTCAAGGGGACGCCTTTGTTGTTGAGGGTTTTTTGCTCGGGCCTGTGGTAGACCCTGTGCAGTGGGAGATCTGCGGGATCGATTCTTGCGGTGAAAGAATATGGCGAGCGGCGGAAAGATAGAGATCGAGAAATTTAATGGTCAGAATTTTGAGTTGTGGAAGCTCAAGATGGAGGATATGTTGGTGGATAAAGATCAGTGGATCATGGTAGATCCAGGTACTAAACCAATGGCAATGTCGGATGAAGACTAGAAGAAACTGGATCGGAAGGCTAAGAGCACAATACGATTGTGTGTCTTAGATTCAGTATTTTTGAATGTATCTGGGGAAACCACGATGAAGAATTTGTAGGAAAAACTTGGGACTTTGTACCAATATAAGTCTTTGGTGAATAAGTTGTTCTTGTGGAAAAAGATGTATAACATGAGGATGAAGGATGGAGACTCGGTGACGAGCATCTGAAACGCCTTCAATCATGGTAAGTCAGCTGTCATCTGTTGATATTAAAATCTCAGATGAAGATAAGTGCATCAGTTTGTTGTGTTCTCTACCAGAATCGTGGGACAGTCTGGTTATTGCAATAGGTAGCAACACAACTACCTTGAATTTTGACGACATTGTCTCAGCCCTGCTGTCGGAGGAAATGAGACAGAGAAATATGGAGGGTCAAAATGGAGATGCCTTATCTGTACGAGGAAGGTCCCAAAATAGAAACAAGAATAAGGTTTCGAGTGGGAGATCTAAATCTAGAGGGAGATCTAAATCTCCTGGAAAGTTTGTAAAGATGTGTTGGAAATGCGGAAAGGAAGGACACTACAAAAAGGAATGCAGATCTAAAGCTCCTGAGAAAGGAAAGGATTCTGATGAAGCTCCTTCTGCAGAGACAAAAACCACCTCGGATGAAGGTGGGGATGTATATTTGGCTTCTTCTTCAAATACACATGTAGATCATGAGTCATGGTTGATTGACTCAGGTGCAACCTTTCACTTCACTCCCCATAGGGAGTGGTTCTACGAGTATGAGAAATATGATGGTGTTGATGTCTTCCTAGGGGATGATAGGAAGGCCAGAATCGTCGGACGTGGAAAGGTCAAGCTGAAGCTGCAAGGTGGGAGGATTAGAACACTTCCTGGTGTTCTGCATATTCCTACATTGGCCAGAAATCTTATTTCTGTAAGCAAGATGGATGATGCAGGTGTAAAAACAGTGTTCGAGAAAGATGCCTACAAGATGGTTCGGGGAGCACTGGTATTAATGCGGGGAGTTCGGACTGGAACTCTGTACAAGCTACAAGGTAGCACTGTTATTGATGGGTGTAACAATTCTGTTGTTCCTGAAAATGGGATGGAAAGTCTAGCTGTCTCTGGAGAAAAGACCATGCTATGGCATCAAAGGCTTGGACATATTGGAGAGAAGGGCCTTCGGATACTACATAGATATGGTATGGTAGAAGGTATGTCTAATTGTTCTCTGGATTTTGATTTCTGTGAACATTGTGTATATGGGAAGCAGAATCGGGTGAGTTTTCCTTCTGGTGCTAAGAGGGCAAACAAGATATTAGAACTTGTGCATAGTGATGTGTTTGGACCTGTGTCAGTTCCATCACTAGGAAAATCTGTGTACTATGTTTCATTCATAGATGACTTCTCAAGGAACACATGGATATATTTCTTGAGGAAGAAATCTGAAGTCTTTGACAAATTTAAAGAATTTAAGGCTCTGGTGGAAAATCAAACAGAGAAGAAGATAAAGGCGCTGAGAACAGATAATGGTGGGGAGTTCTGTAAGAAGGAATTTGAAGATTTCTGTAAGAAGTGTGGTATAGCACGATAGAAGACTACTCCATACACACCGCAGCAAAATGGAGTTGCAGAAAGAATGAACAGAACACTGATGGAAAAGGCAAGAAGCATGCTCATTGGTACCGGGTTAGGACAAGAATTCTGGGCAGAGGCAGTGGAGACTGCATTCTATCTGGTTAACAGATCACCTTCATCAGTGTTGGAGGATAAGACCCCACATGAGGTATGGACTGGTAAGAAACCTTCTCTTTCACATCTAAGGGTATTTGGATGTGATGCATATATACATGTTCCAAAGGAGAAAAGGACCAAGTTGGATAATAAATCTGAAAGGTGCATCTTTATTGGGTATAAGGATGGTTTAAAGGGTTACAAGCTTTGGAATCCAGAAACAAGGAAGGTTGTGTACAGCCAAGATGTGGTGTTTAGAGAAGTGAAAGATGTTGTTAAACATCAAGTCCTACCAAAGGAACCTGAGAAGATAGATTTTGAGCTAAAGGAGGATGAATCAGACTCTACAACAGAAGAAGACTCAGAAGATTAACAGCCACAAACTCCAGCTTTGAGAAGATTAGTTCGAGAAAGAAGGCAACCAGAAAGTTATAGTCCATCTGCTTTTTGTTCAGGTTTTTCCTTAACTATAACTGATGATGAACCCAGAACTGTCAGGGAGGCAATAGATTCAGAGGATGGAAAAATCTGGAAGGAGGCCATGGTTGATGAAATGGCATCCTTGCACAAAAATGATGCATGGGATCTGGTGGAGTTGTCGGCTGGAAGGAAGCCCATTGGGAGCAAATGGGTGTTTAAGAAGAAGATGAATGTAGAAGGAAAGGTGGAGAAATACAAAGCTCGGTTGGTAGCGAAAGGTTATTCCCAGGTGTCGGGAATTGATTTTGGTGATATTTTTTTTCCTATTGCCAAAGTTACTTCTATTAGATTACTTTTATCTGTTGCTGCTACATTTGATTTTGAGATAAAACAGATGGATGTGAAGACAGCATTTCTTCACGGGGATCTAGAAGAGGAGATCTACATGAAGCAACCTGAAGGCTTTATGGTGAAGGGTAAGAAAGAACTGGTATGCAGGTTGAAGAAGTCTCTGTATGGGTTAAAACAGTCACCAAGGATGTGGTATCAGAAATGTGATACCTATATACGGGGACTTGGCTTCACCAGAAGCAAGGAGGATCACTGTGTTTATTTTAAATTAATTGGTGACCGTGTTATTTATTTGGTCTTGTATGTGGATGACATGTTGTTGATTGGAAATGACAAAGAAATTATCCAAGATTTGAAGACCCAAATGTTCTCCAAATTCGACATGAAGGATCTTGGTGCTGCAAACTATATTTTGGGCATGGAAATTAAGAGAGATCGGGCAAAGAGGAAGCTCTGGTTAAACCAGAGGAAGTATGTCGAGACTATATTGCAGAGGTTCAATATGCAGGATATTAAACCGGTGAATGTTCCTATTCCTGTAGGTGTAAAGCTGTCTGCTGAACAGTGTCCCAAGACACAAGAAGAAGAGGAGTATATGTCCCGTGTTCCATATGCAAGTGCAGTGGGTAGCCTGATGTATGCAATGGTCTATACTAGACTAGACATTGCACATGCAGTGGGAGTATTGAGCAGGTTTATGTCAAACCCAGGGAAGGAGCATTGGACAGCAGTGAAGCGGGTTTTCAGATATTTACGTGGCACTAGTGATTAAGGCTTGTGCTACCAGGGAAGACCAGGATTGGAAAGAATGTTGGACATTCGTGGTTTTGTTGATGCAGACTGGGCTGGAGATCTGGACCAAAGAAGATCTACAAGTGGGTATGTGTTTAGCCTATTTGGAGGCGCAGTCAGTTGGATGAGTTAAAGACAGTCTGTAGTGGCTCTTTCAACTACAGAGGCAGAATACATAGCAGCCACTCATGCAAGCAAGGAAGCAGTTTGGTTGCAGAGATTGTGTTCAAGTATGGGGTTGGTACAACAAGCTATAAGGATAGACTGTGATAGCCAAAGTGCAATTTTCTTGGCTAAGAACACTGCTTATCATTCAAAGACAAAGCACATTGATGTTCAATATCACTTTGTTAGAGATATGGTTGAGGCTAAAAGGGTGTTGCTGGTAAAGGTGGACACTTTGAAGAATGTTGCAGATGCATTGACGAAGTCTGTGAGCACTCAGAAGTTCTCTTGGTGTAGAGAAACAATGGGTTTTGAAGAATTGGCCCAATTACTAAGCTCTCCTGTGGCCCCTCGTGGAAAGAAAACAACAAGTGGGAGAATGTTGGGTATGTGTTATATTCTTTCCACGACTATCCCCACGTGTTGTACATTGCGCCGGGCGCAGCAGGGGGGTCACAAGGGGGGAGGCAGCCCCCACTGTTGGGGTCCTGGGTAGCGGCCCAGCGAAAATTTGTTTGGTGTGCGGACCCTCTCATAGGCGGACCCACCCATGTTTTGTGCATTATTTTTCACATGGTTTTGGGGTACGATGGTTTTCGGCCCCTGGTATTTTGTAGATCCGGTCAAGGGAACTACGGTTATGTTCTAATCCAGGGTTAATGGATTGGGGTTTATGTATGCTTCGGCATGTATATATGTGTGTTGTAACACTAAAAGGAATATAATGAAAAATCAAGCTGGTCGTCCCGATTTGGGATCCAGGGGAAAATCTCTGTGTTTATCTGTTTTGTGTTTTATGCTCTCGCTATTGTTTATTTTCTGTTATAAGATTCGTGTGTAGATAATTTCTGTTCAGGGTTAAAACCTACATTTGGTATCAGAGGTGTTTCGGCTTCAAGGGGACGCCTTTGTTGTTGAGGGTTTTTTGCTCGGGCCTGTGGCAGACCCTGTTCAGTGGGAGATCTGCGGGATCGATTCTTGCGGTGAAAGAAGATGGCAAGCGGCGGAAAGATAGAGATCGAGAAATTTAATGGTCAGAGTTTTGAGTTGTGGAAGCTCAAGATGGAGGATCTGCTGGTGGATAAAGATCAGTGGATCACGGTAGATCCAGGTACTAAACCAACGGCAATGTCAGATGAAGACTGGAAGAAACTGGATCGAAAGGCTAAGAGCACAATACGGTTGTGTGTCTCAGATTCAGTATTGTTGAATGTATCTGGGGAAGCTACGACGAAGACCTTGTGGGAAAAACTTGGGACTTTGTACCAATCTAAGTCTCTGGTGAATAAGTCCTGCGGAAAAAGATGTATAACCTGAGGATGAAGGATGGAGACTCGGTGACAGAGCATCTGAACGCCTTCAATACTGTGGTAAGTCAGCTGTCATCTGTTGATATTAAAATCTCGGATGAAGATAAGTGCATCAGTTTGTTGTGTTCTCTACCAGACTCGTGGGATAGTCTGGTTATTGCAATAGGTAGCAATACAACTACCTTGAATTTTGATGACATTGTCTCAGCCTTGCTGTCGGAGGAAATGAGACGGAGAAATATGGAGGGTCAAAATGGAGATGCCTTATATGTACGAGGAAGGTCCCAAAATAGAAACAAGAATAAGGTTTCGAGTGGGAGATCTAAATCTAAAGGGAGATCTAAATCTCCTGGAAAGTTTGTAAAGGTATGCTGGAAATGCGGAAAGGAAGGGCACTACAAAAAGGAGTGCAGATCTAAAGCTCCTGAGAAAGGAAAGGGATCTGATGATGCTCCTTCTGCAGAGGCAAAAACCACCTCGGATGAAAGTGGGGATGTGTATTTGGCTTCTTCTTCAAATACACATGTAGATCATGAGTCATGGTTGATTGACTCAGGTGCATCCTTTCACTTCACTCCCCATAGGGAGTGGTTCTGCGAGTATGAGAAATATGATGGTGGTGATGTCTTCCTAGGGGATGATAGGAAGGCCAGAATCGTTGGACGTGGAAAGGTCAAGCTGAAGCTGCAAGGTGGGAGGATTAGAACACTTCCTGGTGTTCTGCATATTCCTACATTGGCCAGAAATCTGATTTATATAAGCAAGATGGATGATGCAGGTGTAAAAATAGTGTTCGAGAAAGATGCCTGCAAGATGGTTCGGGGAGCACTGGTATTAATGTGGGGAGTTCGGACTAGAACTTTGTACAAGCTACAAGGTAGCACTGTTATTGATGGGTGTAACAGTTCTGTGGTTCCTGAAAATGGGACGGAAAGTCTAGCT